>CM076569.1:881829054-882017735 GCA_034641835.2 Pinus albicaulis | reverse complement strand
ATATAGTGTTTTTATAAATTACATATGCTTAGAGAGAGATTAGTATAATTGGCTGTTTGTTGCTAGTTACCTTTTGTACTAGAGAGATCGGTCTTGTCCGCAAGACGGATTAATCTACACAACAAGAATTGATCCTAACTACTGATTGACTCACTCTTTGAAACCTTTTCCAGCTCCCACAGACCTTTCAACCTCTCAAAGTTTAACCTTTCCACAGCATGCATTCTCACTTTCTTCCTCAATTTATCAATCTCAATGTTTGTAAGTATGAGTTTGTCTTTAACCTCCTCATACCTACTCCTTTCTCTCTGAGTATTAAATACTTTGTTTCTATCTTCTTTAAGTGTTTGAGATGACATATTAATGGGTTCTTCAAAAACATTTGCATCCTCACCTCCTATTTGGTCTATCTCCATTTCTGACAGCTACACTTTCTTAGATTGCCTAGTCTGTGGTTTTCTAGGCTTAAAAACAAACTCTCGCACCTCATCCTCAAAGTCTAATTTTTTGGATGTTTTCAATTTCTTTGATTTTCTACCTGTATCCAGATTTATGAACTCTGCTTGAACCAGGGGAGACTCCTCAATGTAAATAGCTTGTAATATATAATTCAAGTCACCTCTTAATTGTGAATTTTCATTTTTGACCACAGCCTTACCCTTCTCCTTTGACCTTTAACTCTTATTCAACTTCTTCTGAGTTGTTTTACTAATTGATTGTTCCTGAATTGTCTTTTTGACCTCAGTTCTCTTCTTCTGTGTAGATTGAGGAGTGCTTTGGATTTTTAGTGATGTCTTTATCATAGGTTATTTAACCTATTTCCTGGGCTTAATCTTGGCAAAACTTCTTGATTTTGTTTCTGTAGGTTCAGTAGTCTTTGATGAATATGTTTCTTTGACTTGAGGGCTAGCACCTGTTCCTTCAACCCCTATTCCACTCAAAAAGAGACATGCAACCCATTCTCTTTTCACTTTTTGAAGCTCATGTAAAACTATTAACTTGACTAGACCATGATGAAATAAAGAGGTTTCACATGCCTGAGCTTTCATCTGAACTTTTTCTGCCATCTTGGCCAGACTTTGAAATAGAAAGAAATGTAAGTCTAGAGAGTTTATTCTTGTGAAATGCAATAATATTTTAAAGTGATAAGTGTACACCTTGTGATATCTCCCTTCACAGGTGAAGTATCTTTGGAAATTGTAGATTAGGTTGGAAAATGTATCCTTGACATAACTTCTTGGCACAAATTTATTCAAATCAATATCCATAAAGTATGGTTTCAAAAAGATTTTGCAGGGTTTCATTTCAAATCTAAAATTCTTAAACCATCTTTCCTCCCCTCTTGGGATTTCTGTGACTGTTGATATAACTTCAAGAGAAATTGGTAAATTGAGAAAACCAACCTTTGTGTTTGACCCTGTGAAGTTGGTAGAAAATTATTTGGTAACTTGATTATGCCCTCCTTGAACCTTTTCATAGATTCTCCAACACCCTACCTTCTTGAAGGCTTATTCAATAGATTTATCCCTGGTGAGATTTTCTAAACCTTAAGTTTTGTCCTTAGGAAGTGACCCGACCGATGATTTATTTTTTATTCTACCATCTTCTTCCTAGAAACCCTGTGTCTTTAGAAAAACTGCAATAAACCTCCTTGTTGGATAAATTGGCTTGGTTGAGAATTTGGTTCAGCCTCACTTGATGGAAATTTCTGCCTCACTTGATTTAAAACCTTGTTTCAGTCAGCAACTATTTTCAAAATTACTGGATTTTCAATCGAAACTACTGACATAATCACCAATTGAATTCTACCTCGCTTTATTGAAAACTCTGTCTCACTTGAAAACTTAATGAGATCTTTGGTATCTTATAATGAGCTTCTCTTTCAGCAATAGATATGAACGCAGTGCTTTCTTTGCATGAGATAAAAACAATAATAACCATTTCCCTTTTCAAATTTGCAAAGGACCAAACACAAATGACCACTAATGAATCTCATAATGATTTCATAACTACTTTGGATGGTTGCATGCATGAAGGAGGATTCGTGGACTAACACCATGATCATGGATTGACACTATAATCATGAAAATTTTACCCCAAGTTGATGGATGTGACAACCAAACTGAAAATTTTGAAACCTTGATTTCATAGCGCTGGTAGTGTTATTTCAGGATTTTGCGCTATGAAAAGACCAGCGTTTTCATAGCGCAGAAGCATTTTTTTACACTGAGCACGCTACAAAACGTGGTTTCGTGGCTTATTCGAAATTTTTTTGAAAAGGACTTAAAATAGGGGTTTCAAAACGTGGCATGAGACTACTAAAGTGTAAAACAAAGTTTATGAACCCTGTTTGGTGATGAAATGAGACTCTAAAACTATGACTTAGACCCTATAAAACATTAAAATGACTCAAACCCTATCTAATACCATGACTTAAGAACAAGTATGAACTGACTGAATTTACAGGATTTTAATAGTGATAACGGGTTCTATTGTCATTGTTTTTATGAGGAGCATGTTGGGGAGGGAGACACATTGGATGGATGTGTCCTTTGCGAGAGAAGATCTCCATACTTTTTGCACTACATGTTCTAAGGGGAGCATGGGAAATGGTATGGCCACTAGAGCAACACATTTTTTTCCTTATGAGGTGAGCCATATGATGGATGAGATTCCATATGTTGATGACTTCCAACTCATCATATATGGAGGTATTTGGGCCAGCATGATTTGCAGCGTTGGGGAAGACATCTTTGGAGATATATTCCTCATCTTGCCACTTGAGGGCAACCTTATTGCAGCCCAGGATTAGCAGACACTCTACACTTATCATAATTGGAGATATGGATAGCATGGGGTAGGCTACATTGTCTACCATGTGCAGATTTTCATCCCACCTACTTTGCCGGAGCCAAAGGTGGAAGACAGTTTTTAGGATTTGCCTAGTTGGAAGGTGACTCACTTTGCATGGCTAATAGCTTGGGGATGGAGGATCCATATGAGGGAGATAGATACCATTAGATTTTAGACCCCATTCCTCAAAGGGACCTCTAGACATCACTTTTTTATCCTCTTGAGTATTTCAATTTCACATGATGATAGCTTGATAGCTAACTTACATGCTGAGGAGGAGCAATGTGGAGACTTGGTTTATTAGATAACATCACTTCACTTGGAGGAGGTCATAATACAGGGATGCTATAGGGAAAGGATGAGGAAATAACTTGGTCTAACCTTTCACTTTCTTGAGGACAAGTAATCTTTGAGAGGGGAGGACTGTAATGTTCCAAATTTTTCATAAGACTAATTGGAACATTAATTTTTCTCTTATAATCTAGGAGGAGAATAAAATGGGTAAGAAGACCCATAAGTATGAATAAAATCCCTCATAGTGTGAAATGGATTCATTGAGTAGCTTAATTTTGCACCTTCCAGTGTGAAAAGGGGCAATTTCATGAGGACAAGGTCAAGTTTGACCAAGTCAACAGTGCTACCTAAGAGGTGTAGCTTGCTTGAGAAGACAACGTAGTTTGAGAGGGAGGAATATTATTTGTGGAATAAACCCTAATGTTTGGGGTCTAGAGAAAAGAGATATTCACTTGCATAAAAGGAGGAAGAGGCAGCCATAGTGAGACATCTTGGAGCATTTGATTATTTGTTTGTTCAGACTATTTGCAGTCTCCGACTGTTCAGCTGAGTTGCAGTGCTTCTTAGCACAAGGGATTCCTACTTAGGAATTATTCTCCTTCTTGAGAGGCCTCTTGAAGGATTTCACTTCATTTCTCCACATCTTGGCTCAAGGCCAAAGCCACTTCCATCAGTCACTTCATTATTTCTGCTGAAGTATAACATAGTGTTGCTGGGTGTTGCAGTGGATGGTTCCACAACACCTTTCCTTAGCTCATCTTTCAGAGGAGGGACTTCCTATTCCTATGAGAGGTTAGTGAAGGAGGTTTTAGATAATATTATAGATCATTAGCATTAGGCCAAGCATCTCCCATCATAGACAGCACAATCCATTCTCCATACTATGTTATTTCAGTGCATATGTGCAGTGAGGGGTTGCACCATCATATTGGAGGAAGAGGTCTTCAGGGATAGGATCAGCCTATCACTTGAGGGATATGTTGGAGGAGGTTTGTATTAGATTACACATAATCTTCAGCCATCTCTAGTTTTTTTTCTGAGTTGCAACTGCTACCCAGCAACTCCGGCATTTCCACAGAATTTCCATTTGTACATGTATTACAGCCAGTCCTTCTAAGGATTGTGTATTATTGTTGTATTAGTGTTTTCATGGGTTGGGATCTTGCTCCCCCATATTTATTGAGCTGATATTTCCATATCCTTGTATTTTCTATTATTATGTTGTAGTGTCTCCATAGGAACTGCACAATCATAGCAAGGGCATATTTATGTAGCAGTGTTTTGTCACATTTGATGTACATGTCTTATTGAGGCTTTCATTTCCCAGCTTGAGTCATTGATTCCTCAAAGCATTGTACTCTCTTGCTGCTATATTATACATTGATCAGTTATTTACATATTCATGTGTCATGGCTCATTAAAATAACGCTGTGTATTCAAATCCTTGTTCAAGTATTGTTGCAATCCCTTCATCGGGCACCTTTTGAGGACACCTAAGTGTGGGAGATCTGTTTAACCCAATTAGAAGGATTTATTTGGAGCCTCCTCTTGGATTTAGAAATTAGACACATTTTTCTAAGGGATTTAGGTCTTGGTTTCAATTCCTATAGCAGCCATTACTGGAAAATTTGTTTTCCAGTCATGCCTTGCTAGGTGTTCCAAATTTGGAATATTACATTCAACTACAGAGGAAGAATATGTTATGAAACTAGCTCCAAAAATAGAAGAAAAGAGAGATAAGTGCCTTATAAATAATCCAGTTCGAGGGGGAAACCTCCAATACATTACATAAATGAACAGTTCTTGGATGATAGAAATGACAAAACCTCCTTTATATATATAGGAGTCCCTAGGGCCACAATGTAATCCTAGCCGACCTCACAATAATAATGTAAGGGCACAATAATAACAATATGGGGGTTACAGGGGTACAACGATAACAATAAGGGGGTTACACTAACAGCAATAAGGGACTATACTAGTAATATAGGGACCTAACATGCTCCTCTCCTTAAGAAAATTGTTGTCCTCAACACTTCATTAGCTCTGGGTGCTTCTGTATAAAATTCTCATCCTCCCATGTAGAATCTTCAGTGGGTAAGTTCTTCCATTTGATGACATACTCTGAAATTTATTGATTTCGTAGCTGTCGAGTTCTTGTTTCCATGACTACTTCAGGTTCCAATATGGTTTTTCCTTCATCATCAAGTTATGGCAATATTTTTTCAACAGGAAGTTTGTCCCGTATAACCTTCTTTAAGCATGAAACATGGAAAACTAGATGCACTCGCGAAGAAGTAGGAAGCTCCAATTTGTATTCCATAGTACCAATCTTTTGCAACACCTTGTAAGGACCATAGTACTTTGGCAATAATTTATTATCCTTCTTAGCTTGCTTGAGGGAAATTTGTTTGTACGGTTGTAGACGTAAAAATACCCATTCTCCTACATCAAAATGTCTCCCACTGCAATGTTGATCTTCCTATTATTTCATTTGATTTTGTGCCAAATTTAGGTTATCCTTTAAGAGCTGGAGAGCTTCTTGTTGATGCTCGATGTGATCTTCCACTGCTTGAACCCTAGCATTTTCCCTTAAACAAGATGTGATTTGTTAGCCCCTTATGAATTCCTTGACAAGAAAGCAAGGGGCTAGAATGTCTTATGAGCCTTCAACGAATGCATATACCTTGAAAACACATCATCCTTGAAGCCTTTTTATGTTCCCTGCCTTTGACTATTTTCCCCCCTACTGTACTGATGTCAATGAGCCTTATTGATGAAGAATAATGCTCCAAAAAGGCCATTATATTCCCCTTGTACTTCTGCAGAATGCTTCATTTCACCCCCTTTTTCCCCTTTGTCAAAGTCCCCTTTGTTTCCCCTAAATCCCCCCTTACTCTCCTCAATCTCCCCAAAATCCCCATGAAATCCCACCCTTGCCCTTTGTTTTGCCAAATTTCCCCTTAGTCCTCCTATCATTACCCTCCTATGGCTTTAAAATCCATTAAAAGGGCTAAAAAACCCACTTTTTAACCTTATGTTAGGGCTTAGCCCCTTTCCCACCAGCCCCTTCCAAACTTTCCCCCATATAACCTAGTGCTAATACCAAGCGTTTAGAATTCAAGCGCCAATCACAATCGGAAATTGTCGAAGGGGCAAAATCCTTTGTTACATCGAAAAATCTCTGATGTGATTGCCCTGCTCTATAAGTCCCGTGATGTGTTATCCACCGTTGATATGTTATCGAGATCGGACGGCCCGCGCTAATCACAAACCTTTGTAATCACAATTCTTATGTTAAGTCCCCCGATTGGCCCATCGCAAATGTTTGCGATGCGATTGATCGCAGCTCCCTTCCGATCATCGCAATCGCAATTCCTTTCTGATCGCAAGTCCCTCCCTCCGATTCTCGATCACGCCATCTCCCGATCCGATCTCGACCGTCCGTTTAACCCACGATCTGATGGTCATCGCACTTCCCGCCCCATCGCAATCATAACGTTCGTAATGTGTCACACTTGTTTCCCTTCGATTGCGATTGCTCCAAACTGATCCTAGTCGTCCATCTCCTCGCTGATCCAACGGCTATCGCACTCCCCACCCAATCGTAATCGGAACTTCCAATCGCTGCCACCTTCTACCCTCTGCGATTGTGATTCCTCGATCACATCCTCCACCATTGATCTTCCCGCCAGATCGGACAGCCTGGCGCTAATCACATCCCCTTTCGCAATCGCAATCGAAACTTATGTAAATGTGTCACCACTGCCCCTTCCCGATTGCGATTCTATGACTTGATCCCGACCATCCATTGGATCTAAGATCTAACGGCTCAGAACTAATCACCCTCCACCACGCTGGTCCCACCACATGCAATCGCTCCCACTGCATTTCACCGCATTTCTTTGTATTTCCATTCATATCCAAAGTTTCAAATTTTACACTGAAGTCTTATGTTTCATAGTTATTGCACCAATGTTCAGAAATCATCCCGCTATTCAATCTCCGCTATCGATCCCCGCCACTGGACCAAGATCGAATGGTTCATGATTCATTTCTCCACCAAACCCTACTATTCACCATTTTCACCATTTCACTGCATTATTCACCATTTTTCATTTGAAACCACCACCGCCGCACTATCATTTCCTCCGCCCTCCGTATACATCCTCCTTCTCGTGCATTGGACTTGATAACTAAGTTTCATGTTTTGCAGGGTACAAGCGACGTAAAACCTCTATGATCTTCAGTCTCTATTACAGTTACAGAGAGCATAGGAAAGGACTATTTTCAGAAAATAAATCATGGAGAAAAGACTGGAGAAGGGGTTTTGATAGGACTTACATTCAAGAGCAGGGTTGAAAACTCTATAAAGTCTTCCCAAGGCCATCTAAAACACATATTTCATAGAAATTGATATAAATGAAGCAGCAAAGAGTCTAAGGCACGAAAATGAAGATCTTTGAGCCTTAACTCTATGTTTTAGAGGCAAAGTACCTGTTTGAAGACATCATAGGTCCTGCAGAGGAATACGGAGCAAAAAAATTAATGAATAGCAGGTTTTCTACATCAGCAGAATGTTTTTCTCCATGGAAGGACGGGTTTCCCATACTATTTCTATTCCATGCCGTGTCCCAGAGAAGATTTTCTCCTTGAGTACAGTCCCAGACTATCAGAGCATTTGTTTCACAAGTATGGCAGACTTTTCAGTCATTTATTTACCTATTGTTTATTCACCAAAGGTAATCTAGAGTACAGTAAACCAGAATACATCAGAGACATACCTGGAGTTAATGAAGCCTAACGAAGACCATTCTTTCCTCAAAATAATGCTAGAGATTAATGCTTAGAGTTTAAAACAGAATGGGCTTTGACCCTCTTCCTCTTCTGAGTGTTAATGCTGCATTTAGTTTTCTACCTACCTCCTCTGCTTCTCTTCAATTATAAAACTCATGAAGAAAATATTGTAAGGTGGTTGATGAAATATCGGAGAATTGCAAGCTTTTCTCTTGAGGCACGCTCACTGTGTAAAGTTGTAATATAGGCTGAGGAGTATGTTTTCAAACTAAAATTAAAGCTATTGGAAAATGCTGTACCTGATTGGTGTTGCTCTTAATATGACAAGCACATTTCTTTGGATCCTGATCTAAAGCTGCGGTGATGTTTTTCTGTCTCTGTGTTTTATTTCATTCCATTTCAGTTCTTATGGCTTGCATCAGAAATCTGGCATAGGATTTTCCCTTGTTAGGCACCCTATGCTTCTGCTCTCCTTGCCTTAATGTTTTCTGCTAAATGTGTTATCATAGAATTAGTTTCAATTGATTTAACCAGTGTAGTGGATGTTATTGCCTGCTAGATGATGTATGAGTTAATGAATCTGCTTCTTAGATGTTCTTGTTAGAGTTTAATTAAATGTATTGGGAACACTAGGAGTGTGGAACTCTATCTATGTCTCACTAGGATCCTTTTTAGTAAATTAAACCTATCTAAGTTTCCCTCAAGTTGTTCCTTGCCCTTCTTTGAAAGCTGCGTCTAAGTATGTCCAAGCAGGTTTGGAGTTAAATGACCTCTGATATGATCTATAGACAGAAAATTAGGTTTCTTTCCTTCTTTCACTTTCTTTCCTGATTGTTTCACTCCATCTATCATTTTAGGATCCAATTCTTTAGATGACTAGCTCAACTGAAAGCCTGCATATTGAACAGCAAGTAAACCCTTTCCTGACACCATTTGCCCAATGGTCTTGAATACTATCTGAATTGATCTCTCTTTGCCTAAAATCTTCTTTGCCTTGCCTTGTCTTATATTGAATCCTTCATTCTTGATTCCCAACAACCAAATCAAAACAAATCAAACAAACAAAACCTTGTGCCTATAACTAGCTTAACATCATAAAATTTGAGCTTCAAGACAAAATATTTGCTTATACAGAGAGATCCATCTCTGGACCCAAGAGGGCTAGATCCTGAGGTCTGAAAGTGGTTTTGATGTTGTCTCGTCTTTTGGTATTTCCAACCTTGCTAAAACATGGGAACCCCAACATAATGGAGACTCCGCTGGGGAACATTCTGAGCCTCAGAAACCTATAATCTCTAGTTAGGTTGGCAGTAAACACTCCTATCCACACATCAACCTCCATACCATTTGTTGTGTTTCTCCCATACTCTTGGACAAAGTCTGGAAAGGGCCAGGTAGCCTCCAGATCTCACACTCTTTTAGAGGTGACATATCTGGTAAATTCCCTCCTATTCAATCTCTCGTTAGAGTTTGTTGTGTTTGGAAGATATCCTTGAAAGGAGACATCTCATAAGCACTGTGGTGGACAGTGTACCCTCTAGAAACATCCTAAACCTTCCACCTGGTGACTCCATAATTCCTAAATGATTTAAAGACTCCACTGGTGATCAGTAGGCCTGCTGATTATCTTGGTTTCACATTAGACTCCACTGGGAGACCAGCCTCCATAACAACATCAACCACAGTATAAGTAAACAGTAAGGTTAAGCTGTTTGGTTAAAAACAACACTCTGGCTTACAGAACCATTCACACAAGAGCTTACCCTAACCCAGACCCACCAGAAATAGTTGACAATCCTGAGAGCATCCTCAAGGGATCTCCTACACATAAAAAATCAACTATTTCCAGCCACATCCATAGAGATAACTCTACACCAGAAAACTTTACAGCTCTATCAGACCCATTTTTTGACCTAGGCACTCAAAATAGTTTGCCAAGAACTAGGTCATTCAATGTTCTATATCAGTCATACCTTGAGCTTCCTAATTCACTACCTCAAAGTGGTAAACACATTAGGGACATAGAAACCCCTCCATCTACACCTCCTGATATTCACTTCATTCAAAACTTGGGGCTCAGTCACCCTAGATCTGCTCATCAATCTTCTGTTGGTCATAATATCCCTGTCATCCATATACCTATTGCCCAAGTCAACCCTTTACCTCATCAAAACATCATCATGGTGGCCTGGTATGCACCTCTGGTTTTACCTCAGCCTCTAGTACCCTTACCCAATGATTATCAATCAAAGATCCCACATTTCACTGCAAAAGAGTCTACCACAGCCCAACACCATGTAGATAGGATGGAAGATTATTTTGACTACATGGAGATAGATGATGATACAGTCAAAATGAGAATCTTTGCCCAGAGCTTAGGGGGTGATGTGAAGAAATGGTTTAAGGGCCTACCTCCGAGTAGCATTAATGATCTTCCATCTCTATATCAAACTTTCATAAACAAATGGGAAGCTAAGGCCAACCGTCGCCAACTCCTAGCAGAATATATGAGCCTTAAAAGAAACATGGGGGAGAGTGTCCATGATTACACAACAAGATTTAACAACATTTACAACGCTCTTCCTCCACACATGAAACCTCCCCAAGGTATGGCCCTAGCGAAATACCCCAAAGGCTTTGATGCCGACATGGCCCACCAGCTTAGGGAGAGGGATTATAACACGTTGGAAGACATGCAAAAGGGAGCAGTGAGTGTAGAGGCAAATCTGATTGAGAAAAGAGCAAGATTAAGAGCTAAGAAAAGGGTAACATATAGAGATGACAGTGTAGCTTCCACATCTGATCCAAATTATGACCGTTTATCTGAAAATGTGGAAAGGCTACAAAAAATGATGGAAAAAATGGTTGTCTCAGTCAGTAACCAAAACAGAAACCAAAACCATAACTAGAACCAAAACTTTAGAAGAAACAATGCCATTCCCAACAGACAAAGAGAATCAGATCAGCAAGTTATTCCCCCATTTCAAGAGAACTTTTTTGATGAAGATGAGGGAATCATATAAGAGTGTGAGGGGAATACAATAAACATGTTTGAAATAGAGGATTCAATCCATAACTGTTACACAGAATAAGATCAGCCCTCACCCTTTGGTTGGGATGAGGAATGGTTAGAAACTGAGGATTATAGGTTGGGATTTGAAAATGCCATGATGTAGGTCAGAGAAAAATATGAACTTAGAAGTAAAAAGAGCCAAGAAAATTCCAAACCAAAAGCTTCTGAGGTCACCATCAAGAAAATACCTGAGAAAACTTCTAAAGAAACTGATGAAAGTAACAAATAAGTGGCTGAGAGTTCTGGAAAGAACAAAGAAAAGAACAACCAAAACACTGACACACAAGGTAAACCAACTAGCAGCACTAGCACTGCAGTTAGTGCTCCTGATAAAACTGTCACAAACATTATACATAATGAGAATCAACACGCTGATTTAGCCACTAAGGCAGTGACTAAAAAAATAGAGTTGAACATTCCAAAGAGTCAGTCTGCTTTCAATTTGGAGAGTGAGATTGCAAAAATTAAAATCTTTGTCCCACTCTCTGAGCTGGCCACTCAGGATGTATATAAGGGCCAAAGTTTAAAAGAATTAAATTTAGGTGAGAACAGTGACACTGTAAATCTGAGTGATGATCAACCTGCCTTTCTGTTTGGTCCCAAGATTGAAGGGAAGTTTCAGGAGGGGGTAGTTCCACCTCTTTATATCAGTCTCAACATTCATGACAAGATTCTTCATAATGCAATGCATGATTCTAGAGCATCACATAACCTAATGCCTAAGGTAGTCATGGAAAGGCTAGGCCTGGAGATAACCCGACCTTACAAAGACCTATATTCATTCGAATCTAGCAGGGTAAAGTGCCTTGGCCTGATCAAATATTTATGTGTGAGCTTGACCCAAATCCTAGCTAAATGTATGGTCATGGATGTTGTGGTGGCAGATGTGCCACCTAAGTATGGCATGCTACTCTCTAGATCGTGGAGAGCCAAGCTGCAAGGAACAATGCAGATGGATGGGGCTTATGCCACAATCCCAATCTTTGGCCAACTTAGAAGACTGTACAGGGAGGCAACAATGAAATTTCTGGTTAGTAGCCCTGAAAAACCTGAGAATTCTCCTTTATACTCTGTGCACACAGATCTGGACTCTTTCATCTTCTGCAACGATGAATCCTTGGGAGAGCCAGCACCAGAAAGCATAGATACAAACAGACGAGTTGAGACCATAGATTTTAACATAATGGCCACCCTGGATTTAGAGGAAAATGAACAAGGAAACCCTAGATAGTGCACTAAAACGGAAGCTCAGAGTAAGCAAAAAACAGAAGGTAAACAACAAGCTAGTTATCTCATGAACTCATACATCACACAAAGAATTAAACAGCCCACAGCCTAGTGCAGCTCCTATAATGCAACATAATGACGAACCCAGCTGTAGGGAAAGAAATGACAACAAAACTGAGAGTGAACCCCTGTGGGAGATGAGTTTCAATGGGTCCTGCATGAGACGAACTGCCAGAGCTAGGGTGTGGCTACGTAACGCAGAGAGAAACTATGCGGAGAGCCATGCCTGCAATCTGCATTTCAAATGTACCAATAATATTGCAGAGTATAAGGCCCTTATCCTGGGTTTAAATCTATTGAAGAAAATAGGAGCCTGTATAATAGCCATGCAAGGAGACTCTGAATTGGTTATCAAACAAATGAACGGTGAATACACAGCCAAAAACCCTAGGTTGAGAGAATATAGGAACGATGCTGTGGATATATTGAAAACATTTGTTGAATACAGATTAGCGTTTGTTCCTAGAAATTAGAACGCCATTGCAAGTGGATTAGCTTGCCTAGCCAGTTCATACCCTAAGACTCCAAGCGACCAACAGATCATCATTCAGACCAAATTCAGACCTGCAGTGCCGGATAACGAAAAATACTGGCAGGTCTTTGAGGGGGATAAACAAATTGAAGATTTTTTGATGGGCAGGAATGAGTTTGAGTTTTCCAATTCAGACTCTACATCTAGTGATAGCTGCCTAAGTGAGGAACCCTTAGACGAGGAAGAAACTACATCCCACAATGTAGAAATAAACGCTTTAAATGAAGAAACTGGAAATTCAACCACGGAGTGTGAAAACGCAGACAGTGAAGAATTAGAGGTGCCATAGGCCAAAGATAAGAACATACCTCAAGGTCTGGCACCATTAGAAGACCTTTTTGACTTCGATGATGTGGCAAAAAATCCCAGCATTGAGCACGCGGACTCTGACGTAGAAGAATGCAATATAGTCACAAAAGATAAGCCCAAAATGATTAAATTGGCTAAGTCTCTTCCTGCAAACATGAAAAAGAAATACATTGACCTTTTCAAGGAATTTGTAGACGTGTTTGCTTGGGGCTACAAAGACTTAAAGGCTTATGACACGAACATCATACAACACAAAATACCCTTAAAGGAAAATCAGAAACCCTTCAAGCAGAAACTTCGTAGAATAAACCCGAAACAATTTCCTGCAGTTGAAAAGGAGATTAAAAATATGTATGAGGTAGGCATAATAGTTCCTATGAGGTTCTCTGATTGGGTATCGAATTTAGTGGCTGTGAGAAAGAAAACAGGGGAAATCAGACTGTGTATAGACTTCAGAAATCTCAATAGAGCCTCACTCAAAGACAATTATCCTTTTCCAAAACATGGGAACCCCAACATAATGGCGACTCCACTGGGGATAAGCTAAAGACAACTTTTACCACTCCTTGGGGCACTTTTATGTAAAAATTCCCTTGGGACTGATGAACATTGGTGCAACCTTCCAAAGAGAAATGGATATAGCTTTTTCAGATGAAATAGGACACTTTATTGTCATCTATTTGGATGACATAACAGTCTACTCCAAGACTGAGGAAGAACACCTAGAACATCTGAGAAGAGTGTTTGAAAAATGTAGAAGGTTTGGTCTGTCATTGAATCCTAAAAATATTGTATTTGGGCTGCAAGAGGGAAAGATTCTTGGCCACATTATATCTGAAAAGGGAATTAGGATAGACCCACAAAGAGTTAAGGGAATACTACAGATCACACACCCAAGAAACATCAAAGAATTGCAGTCCTTCATTGGGAAAATTAACTTCCTTAGGAGGTTTATTCCCAACCTAGCTAAATACCTTAGGAATATGACTAACATGCTGAAGAAAGGTGTAGGAGTTAAATGGACTGTTGGAGCTAAACAATCTTTCGAATCAGTAAAACTAGCACTCACCCAAGCTCCTGTTCTGATCAGCCCTGATTTCTCAAAAGATTTCCTGATCTTTTCATTTGCCTCTGAGCATACAGTGGCTGCAGTCTTACTGCAGAAAAATCCAAAGGGAATGGAACAGCCAATTTCCTTTTTTAGCAAAGCACTGAGGGATGCACCCTTGAAATACAACATAATGGAAAAACAGGCTTACGCTCTGGTTAAGGCTTTAAAGGACTTTAGGGTGTACATATTGCATTCCCACGCCATATCTTATGTGCCTAACATAATAGTCAAATATATTTTGTCCCAAGACCCAGATGGGAAGAGGGGCAAATGGATTGCTGTGGTATTAGAATATGACCTTGAGGTTAAACCCACAAAACTAATCAAAGGTCAGGGCTTAGCTATATTAATGGTTGAATCGAATCTGCAAGCCCTTGACATTAACATGGTAGCTGCCTTGGACGAGCAGGAAGGACTGCCTGATCCCACTGATGAGGAGAAGTTTCAGAACTCTCCTTGGTACTCTGATATCCTTTATGTGCTCACCAACCTCAATGCTCCACATGAACTGTCAAAGACCAAGGCCAGATTCCTAAAACTAAAAGCCAGAAGCTATTGCATTCTAAATGAAAACTTATACTGGAAAAACTCAAATGGCCTATTGCTTAAATGTTTGCCTGAAGCAGAGGCAGAAAGGATTAAACAAGAATTCCATGCATGAGAGTGTGGAGGCCACCTGAACTAGAAGGCCACTGCAAACAAAATACTCAGGGCTGGCTATTATTGACCCTCACTCTTCAATGACATCCATAAGATGGTAATTACCTGCCACAAATGCCAGATTTTTGAAGGCAAGAAAAAACTCCTTCCCCTCCCTTTACAACCCATCACTATTGAAGGTCCTTTTATGCAATGGGGCCTAGATTTTGTTGGGGAAATCCACCTTTCTTCTTCTGCACAACACAGATGGATCTTAACAGCCACAGACTACTTCACTAAGTGGATAGAGTCCATACCTACTAGGAATGCCACAGATTCAGTCATCATTAGGTTCCTAGAAGGTCATATCCTCTCTCGGTTTGGTTGCCCAAGGAAAATAATCATTGATAATGCTGCTGCTTTTGGATCCAAGAAAATGGTTGATTTTTGTCACAGGTATCAAATAGCGCTTGGTCATTCAACTGCCTATTACCCACAAGGTAATGGCTTAGCTGAATCATCAAACAAGAGCCTAGTGGCCATCATCAAAATGTTGTTAGAAGAGAACAAAAAGTCATGGCATAACAAGTTAGTGCATGCCTTGTGGGCTGACAGGCTTACAACAAAGATTTCCATTGGCATGTCACCATTTCAGCTTGTCTATGGTGCAGAAGCAATTTTCCCTACCAGCCTTGGGGTACCAGTAATCAAGTTGGTTCAAGAGATTCAGTCAGAAGAAGACAGTATGGTGAGAAGGATAGGCCAAACAATTCATCTTCAGCAAACAAGGGAAGAGGTCCATAACAGAGATATCAAAGTTTAGGAAAACATAAAGAGGTTGTTTGACAAGAGAACCAAAGTTGCTTATTTCAAAATTGGGGATAAAGTTTTAAAGTGGGACTCAAGGAGAGAGGATAAAGGAAAGCACGGCAAGTTTGATAGTTTGTGGCAAGGTCCATACATCATCCAGGCCACTGTGGGTCCAAATGCCTTTTTCCTACAAGAATTAGATGGTACAGAGCTGTTTGGGGGTCCTGTCAATGGCAGGATGCTCAAACACTACTTCTGCTGATTTACAATTTCCAGTTTCCATTTCCATTGTACATACCATTGCAGTTTTTTATTTTCAAGAAAAAAGAGAAAATGTTTCAAAAAACAGAGGAAAAAGAGAGGTTCAAACATGCTTAAAACATGAACCTCTGATGTGAAAAATATTGGCTCTAATATGCTCAAAACCTGAGCCAAAGAAAGTAAAACAGTTGTTCCTAACATGCTCAAAATCTGGACCAGCGAAGAAGAAAGAAGAATCAGCTCTAACATGCCCAAAACCAGAGCTGAAATGAAGAAAAGAAGTGACTCTAACATGCTCAAAACCTGAGTCACAAAGAGAAGAAGGACACTTCAAGCTTCAGATTTCAAGCCTTCACATTTTTCTTTTCAGTTTTCTACAAATTTCTATCCATGTGCAACTGCCTTTATGCCTTGGATCAACAGCAAACTAGACTGTCTAATCCTAGTGTGACTGTTTTCAAATTTCTGTTGTACAATGTAGAGAAGAAATCTGTTGGACAGTTTAATCCCAGCAGATATTAGATTAGGTAGAGAAACATATGAGACCAACAGTCTAATCTGGTCTCATGAAGCAACAAGGGTAGATTTAGCATAGGTTTATTTTCTATTATAAAAATAAGTGATGTAAAGGGTCTGGTAATTCAAATGCACCCTAAAAGAAAAAATGTTAGGATTGTAGGATGGGTAGGTAGATTGTCAGAAACGTTTTGCTGATCTATCATATTTGTGGCAGCTGAGAATCAAAGAAGAAAGGTGGCTTAAGCAGCAGGCATCTGGCCTACACCAAAGATCATTTTCTGAATTCTTGACTCCTTCAAGAAGAAGCCATCCCCATGTGGAGCCATTGTTAGCCCCTTATGAATTCCTTGACAAGCAAGCAAGGGGATAGAATGTCTTCTAAGCCTTCAAGGAATGCATTTCCCTTGAAAACACATCATCCTTGAAGCCTTTTTTATGTTCCCCGCCTTTGACTATTTTCCCCCTGTTGTACTGATGTCAATGAGCCTTACTGATGAAGAATGATGCTCCAAAAAGGCCATTATCTACCCCTTGTACCTCTGCAGAATGCTTCTTTTCACCCCTTTTTCCCTTTTGTCAAAATCCCCCCTTACTCTCCTAAATCTCCCCAAAATCCCCATGAAATCCCACCCTTGCCCTCTGTTTTGCCAAATTTCTCCTTAGTCCTCCTATCGTTACCCTCCTATGGCTTTAAAATCCATTTAAAGGGCTAAAAAACCCACTTTTTAACCTTATGTTAGGGCTTAGCCCCTTTCCCGCCAGCCCCTTAACCACTTCCCCCATATGCCCCGGTGCTAAGACCAAGTGCTTTAGTCTTAAAGCGCCATTCGCAATCGGAGTGTCAGGCGGGCGCATTTCCTTTGTTACAACCAAAAAATCTCTGATGTGATTGCCCTGCTCTATAAGTCCCACGATCTGTTATCCACCGTTGATCTGTTATCGAGATCGGACGGTTCGCGCTAATCGCAAACCTTTGTAATCGCAATGCTTATGTTAAGTCCCCCGATCGGCCCATCGCAAATGTTTGCGATGCGATTGATCGTAGCTCCCTTCTGATCATCGCAATCGCAATTGCACTCCCCGCTGATCGCTTTCCCCTTCGATTGATCGCAAGTCCCTCCCTCCGATTCCCGATCACGCCATCTCCCGATCCGATCTCAACCGTCAGTTTAACCCACGATCTGACAGTCATCGCACTTCCCGCCCCATCGCAATCGGAACGTTCATAATGTGTCACACTTATTTCCCTCTGATTGCGATTGCTCTAAACCCATCCTAGCCGTCCATCTCCCCGCTGATCCAACGACTATCGCACACCCCGCCCAATCGTAATCGAAACTTCCAATCGCTGCCACCTTCTACCCTCTGTGATTGCGATTCCCCGATCGCATCCTCCACCGTTGATCTTCCTGCCAGATCGGACGGCCTGGTGCTAATCGCATCCCCTTTCGCAATCACAATCAGAACTTATGTAAATGTGTCACCCCTACCCCTTCCCGATTGCGATTCTCTGACTTGATCCCGACCGTCCGTTGGATCTAAGATCTAACAGCTCGGAACTAATCGCCCTCCACCACGTCAGTCCCACCACATACGATCGATTCCACTGAATTTCATCGCATTTCTTTGTATTTCCTTTCATATCCAAAGTTTTGGATTTTACACTAAAGTCTTATGTTTCATAGTTATTCCACCAATGTTCACAAATCATCCCGCTGTTCAATCTCCGTCGTCGATCCTCGCCACTGGACTACGATCGAATGGTTCACGATGCATTTCTCCACCAAACCCTACTATTCACCATTTTCACCATTTCACTACATTATTCACCATTTTTCATTTGAAACCGCCACCACTGCGCTATCATTTCCTCCACCCTCCGTATACATCCTCCTTCCCGTGCATTGGATTTCATAACTAAGTTTCGTGTTTTGCAGGGTACAAGCAACGTAAAACCTCTATGATCTTCAGTCTCTGTTACAGTTACAGAGAGCACAGGAAAGGACTATTTTCAGAAAAGAAATCATGGAGAAAAGACCGGAGAAGGAGTTTTGACAGGACTTACATTCAAGAGCAGGGTTGAAAACTCTGTAAATTCTTCCCAAGGTCATTTAAAACGCATATTTCACAGAAAGTGATATAAATGAAGCGGCAGAGAGTCTAAGGCATGAAAATGAAGATATTTGAGCCTTAACTCTGTGTTTTAGAGGCAAAGTACCTGTTTTAAGACATCATAGGTCCCACAGAGGAATACGGAGCACAGAAATTAATGAATAGCAGGTTTTCTACATTAGCAGAATTTTTTTTCCATGGAAGGACGAGTTTCCCATACTGTTTCTATTCCATGCCGTGTTCCAGAGAAGATTTCCGCCTTGAGTACATTCCCAGACTATCAGAGCATTTGTTTCACAAGTATGGCAGACTTTTCAGTCATTTATTTACCTGTTTTTTATTCACCAAAGGTACTCCAGAGTACAGCAAACCAGAATACATCAGAAACCTGGAGTTAATGAAGCCTGACGAAGACCATTCTTTCCTCCAAAGAATGCCAGAGATTAATGCTCAGAGTTTAAAACAGAATGGGCTTCGGCCCTCTTCTTCTTCTGAGTGTTAATGCTGCATTTAGTTTTCTACCTACCTCTTCTGCTTCTCTTCAGTTATAAAACTCATGAAGAAAATATTATAAGGTTGTTGATGAGATATCGGAGAATTGCAAGCTTTTCTCTTGAGGCATGCTCACTGTGTAAAGTTGTAAGATAGGTTGAGGAGTATGTTTTCAAGCTGAAATTCAAGCTATTGGAAAATTTTGTACCTGATTGGTGTTGCTCTTAATATGACAAGCACATTTCTTTGGATCCTGATCTAAAACTGTGATGATGTTTTTCTGTCTCTGTGTTTTATTTCATTCCATTTCAGTTCTTTTGGCTTGCATCAGAAATCTGGCATAGCATTTTCCCTTGTTAAGCACCCTATGCTTCTGCTCTCCTTGCCTTAATGTTTCTACTAAATGTGTTATCTGAGAATCAGTTTCAGTTAATTTAACTAGTGTAGTGGATGTTATTGCCTGCTAGCTGATGTATGAGTTAATAAATCTGCTTCTTAGATGTTCTCGTTAGAGTTTAATTAAATGAATTGGGAACACTGGGACTGTGGAACTCTATCTCTGTCTCACTAAGATCCTTTTCAGTTAATTAAGCCTATCTGATTTTCCCTCAAGTTGTTCCTTTCCCTTCTTTGAAAGATGCCTCTGAGTATGTCCAAGCAGGTTTGGAGTTAAATGACCTCTGATCTGATCTATAGACAGAAAATTAGGTTGTTTTCCTTCTTTCACTTTCTTTCCTGATTGTTTCACTCCATCTATCATTTTTGGATCCAATGCTTTAGATGACTAGCCCAACTAAAAGCCTGCATATTGAACAACAAGTAAACCCTTTCCTGACTCCATTTTCCCAATGGTCTTGAATACTATCTGAATTGATCTCTCTTTGCCTAAAATATTCTTTGCCTTGCCTTGTGTTATATTGAATCCTTCATTCCGGATTCCCAACAACCAAATCAAAAAAAATCAAACAAACAAAACCTTGTGCCTATAACTAGCCTAACATCATAAACTTTGAGCTTCAAGACAAAATCTTTGCTTATACAGAGAGATCCCTCTCTGGACCCAGGAGGGCTAGATCTTGAGGTCTAAAAGTGGTTTTGATGTTGTCTCATCTTTTGGTATTTCCAACCTTGCCAAAACATGGGAACCCCAATAGCAGCAAGAAGACATTGTGTTGTTGGGGTTGCAGTGGAGGCTTCCACCACATCACTCTGGGACTTGATTTGTAGAGAAGGGAGTCTTCATTTAGTGGAGATACCATTGAGGAGTGTTATTGAGCTCATTTGCAGATTTTGGCAGCAGGCCAATCTTTCTCCCATCTTCATCAGTGCAGTCCCTTCCATAGACTGCATTATTTCAAATTTAGTCTGCAGTGGGGGTTTGCACCATCAATCAAAGGAGATGTTTAATTTTCATATTAGATATTTACAATCCATTTTAGGAAATTTACTGAGAGGAATAACAAGATTCATTGTGAAAATGATGTGAGGAAGAAGTGGGTGATTGAGAGTAGATTCAATGGGGTTGTTATCCCTTAATGTAAAGCAAACCAGATCGAATATAATTGCTTTATTCTCTTAAAAATGATGTGTGTAAGGTTAAAATGAATTTATACTAGTTTCAATATATTATCATTATTATTTTTCAAGGAAGTTCGAGAATGGTTCATAGTATTGTAGAAAATATATTGAAGGGAAGCTATGGTGAATGCATTCACATACAAAAATATATACATTCAAATATTGGTCTAGAACCAAAACCTCAAAAAAACAGTATTCAGCTAGGAGCCAAGATCTTTGTGTTGAAGCCAAAAAATGCATGATATTAATAAATTGCCATTACTATTTGATCCTAACTAGAATTTAGTTATAATTATTTGATACCATTTGAATAGGAACAACATCAAGCATACTATGTGTCAATGTGTTATTGGTACCAAAAATGTAAAGACTTTACCATTACCATAGCAATCCAAGCATGTCAACTCTAGGTTTACCATATGGGGCTTATTAATAACATTGTAGATGATGATCTCTTCTAAACCATATTCTCCTTTAAGAAGAGAAAATGTATCAAAATTTGGTCATTTTCCCCTAAAACACTTCCTAGTTGAATGATATTTGAGTCAATAAGACATTTCCTATCACTAGGTTAGATATCAACATCATTACTGGCAGATGCATCATCATCACTCCAATAATATTTTTAAGAAATACTAGATAACTATTATGAATTACATCATTAAAGAGATAAAAATTACTTCATTTATAGTTTCTTTTCTCATATAATATTCTTGTCAAAAATTTTCCAAAGAGCTTCTTCCACAACTTCTAGGGTTTATATTGAATATGACTACATTTATTAAAAACAAATCTATAATCATGATAATATACCCAAATGACCTACACAAGTTACACATGGAAGCTTTGAACTAGAAAGCAAGAATTAAAAACAAGTTTGTATCTATAGTCTAATAAATACTAAATAATATGTAGCATTAAGTAAGAACCTTTGATTTCTTTTCCCTATGTAACCAAGGTTTTATTTTTACATCCAAAACATATTTGATGTTCCTAAAAAATTTTCGTATCGAAAAATGGAGAGTAAAATTGGGTATTGTGCATATATAATATCTGTTATACATATATGAATGTAAAAATATTATCTTACCTAGACTTGATGGCCTAGTCTAAAACAACATAAAACAAAGAAGCTATTTTTTTCCTTAAAGTAAATGGACAATGGACAAAGCCTATCTATAATTTGTCGTGAGCTTTGTTCCTCTCTTGGCTTATATGTTCCAATTCTAGCTCTAATCGCTATAATTATAACCTTCACAATTAAACAACACAAACCAATGATCTATGACATTTATGTGGCATCATCCAATCACTTTATCCAATGGATCAACATGGCACCGAAATACATGAAATAATAACATCACATGCAGGAAAATAATGAAATCTTTGTATTAATAGAAATGGAGAGAGTTACAACCAAATATAGGATTTATTCTTGTAGAATAGCTCCTCCAAGTTGATTTGTACTCCCTTGCCACAAAGTGTACCTCTATGTCACCCTAATGCATGGAATAATGACTCTCACAACAATAGTATAAGGCTAAAAACAATCTCCAAAAAACAACCCCTAGCTTGTGGATGGAAGTAAATATATAGGAGAGGATGGTAGTTTAGGAATTATTATCCATTTACCAATCTAGGCTTGAGATCCAATCTTGATGGGAGGATGAGCTCAAGGGATAAGGGGTGAAATCTGCAAGGTAATATAGGATAGGATTCGATAATTTTATCCAAGATAAATGATTAGAACAACTCACAGAAGCTTCTGGAAGAGGAAGCTTCAAAATTATTTTTATTTTTCCCTAATTTCTAGAATCGGCACAGCCCCAGCAAGGGGTAACCTACTGGTGATCAATGAAGGTCTAAAGAGGGACAACCTACTGGTGAATGATGGTCCCTAATGGGCTAGGGTGCATTGGGCCTAAAAAAACTTAAACGAAGCAGTTAAGGGCTGAAATTTAGGGTTTTGAGAGAGTGGTGCTTAAGGCTTTATGTAGGGATGATGATAAGGTGTTTAAGGATGTGATTAATCCTATTTTGAAGGCATATTGACCAGATGTGACAAAATGGCCTATAAAATATTTCCCCCTAAAGTGCAAAGTTAGAAATGAAAATTGATGGGACAACCTACTGGTGAATGATGGTCCCTAATGGGCTAGGGTGCATTGGGCCTAAAAAAACTTAAATGAAGCAGTTAAGGGCTGAAATTTAGGGTTTTCAGAGAGTGGTGCTTAAGGCTTTGTGTAGGGATTATGATAAGGTGTTTAAGGATGTGATTGATCCTAGTTTGAAGGCATATTGACCAGATGTGAAAAAATGGCCTATAAAATATTTCCCCCTAAAGCGCTAAGTTAGAAATGAAAATTGATGGCTGAACTACTTTACCTTGTGACAAGTTAGGATCAACAAGAACCAGTGAGATCGTTATATGTTACAATACATTTACAGAATGACATCTTTGCTAAGGGAGGCATGCCCCTACTCAACACATAAGCTAACATTACATGTACAATGTTCATAAGACATATCCACTGATGACAAACGGTGGACCCCATGATTGGATGATTGTCTGTATGATCATAGCCATCATACCTTTTAATATTTTATTAATTATTAAATTGCAGCTTGGATGGATGAAAATAGATCTGGGGTATTCTATCTTGTTCACTCGATTTTCCAATGAACAAGTCTAACCATGTGAATCAATGATTTGTGGTCGAAAATGGTAGAAACCATCTGATTACTGGCCAATGATGTAAGTCGTTAACATACGCAAGAGAAGCCACTGATGATGTTAATGGCTCTCAAGGTACAACAATAAAATTTGTATGGTATGAATGAATGAATTGAAGTCCAACACCACACAAAATCTGTCAGTTGAAGACCATAGATGTAATCCTATCACCGAGAGTGAGGAAAAATCCCATCGTTGTATGCAAGTACTAAGGTACCGAAGGGTGTTTCTAAGTCAAATTCCTAGATAATGAGTTGATAATGACCAGAAGCAACCCGTCGCAGGAGGCCATTGATGTATTCCCCATCAATGACATGAAACAAGTATCATGATTTGAGACAGAATGATGTTGATACAGGTCTGGATAAGGAATGGAAGACATGGTGTTGAGGAGGTAAATCCCCTCTACGGACAGAGGCGATCCCACTAGCCCTAGATTAGGTCTAGCAACAATCAAATCACGCAATGAAATTGGTTCCTAGTTACGAGAAAGACAAATATCGTGATAAGTGGCCTACCTCAAATCCCATGCTGTTGTTGTCGATGAAGAAGCGGTGCTCCTCGTCCCTAACCTAACAGATCACAATCCTTCCGTTCGTCACGTCTGGACACTTGTACACACGCAGAGAAACGACGACATACAACGTAATACTTAAAGCACGTAACTATATATCAGTCAGAGAGGATATAATTCATTGCATTTCATAAAAGAGTAAACACATGAATGGAACCAAAATCAAAGTCGCTTATATTAATGATGACAAAAAGGGAGATTACAACCAAATGCTCTGACACTATGATCTTCCTTCAGCGGGGCTTGCAGCGGAGCGTGTCTCAACAAAGCCTGTCGGGAATCTGGACAAAGCTCTCTCTCTTACGAGATTCTCTTCGGCTTAGCTCTTAATAGTTGCCCAGCTATAGTTTCCTTACTACAGGTTCAACTAGCTTGCTAATGGAGAGGGAAAGCTTTTATAGATGGAGGAAAGGAAGTTGGGATCCCTATAATCATGGGATAGGTCCTATCTCTTAGGAAGGTTCCATGATAGGTGGAAAACCACTTCCTATACATGGAGATCCGGAGCCAAACCACTCAACTCCTTTTGATGATTCATTCTAGAGTTTGTTAGAATCAAACTTCTGCCATTTATTTTTTAAAAACATCCCTTAATAAGCTTGGCGCCAGTGAAACACAGGGATAGAGTGCCATTTGGCGCGCCCTCTAGTGTGGATTTCCCCCATTGGCGCGAGGGATGAACTGGCTAGTCACGCCAAGGCTAAAACATATATTTTTAGGGTTTTTCGAAGGAAATGTTCTTCAGGAGAATGTTTGTCCTTATGCAAGAGGATGCTATGAAGGTGTTTTCAGGACATTTTACTATTCATAGGTCACGAGAATAGTCCTCCAATGTATGAGATGAGGGATTGCAGGGACGGTGACAAAATGTTGTGTAACACATGGAATGAAGGCTTAAGAGTATTGTAGCATATATTGAATTTATGACTTCCCTTGAACATATCAACGAAAATGAATGGAGTTGGTAGCATTAACCCAAAACTGAAAATTGAGGCTTTGAAACAGTATGGTGAACCAAAAGACAAGCAGCTTCCCAACCCAATAGCGACAGAGATGAAGTGGAAGAGTTCCATGTTCAAGAGTGACTCGTTGTTGTTAACAAGTGAAGTACCATGTTTTTCCAATTTCCCCAACCATTCTTATCCAATATCTATTTATTTTTTATCAAGCTTGAGGATGAAAACACATGCTTGATCTGTAAGTTTATCCTTTGGATGAATCCCTCCTAGTATGTTTAATGAACCCTGAGAAGGAGTGGTTCAGTCTCGTCATGTTTGACTATTCCATCGTTGTTTGATACTTTTACGAGTCCATCAAAGGTATAACTCAACATATTTTTCATATTTAGAGAGTTTGAAAAAGAGGTGAAAAATAAAACTCCAAAAGTTCCTTTTCGTAGATAGTCTCTTGAGTCTGAAAAGGTGGAAAAATATACCCAAGAGAACATCTTAGCCATTATTGACTAAGGTATTCATTTTTCGTAAATAGTCTATCCCATTCCAAAAAAGGGTTAAAATTATACTGAGTAGACATATTTTCATTTACTTTAACAATTTCGAAAAGATAAGCGTTGGGCAATATTTTCATATTTTGGGAGTTTGAAAAGAGATGAAAGAGGACTCCAGGGGATTCCTTTTTCATGAGTTTACAGAGCCCTTGATCATCTGCAATCCATTGTGGTCAATATAGAGGACCATTTCAAGCACTGTCACTTCCAGGTAGGAGCTAAAACATTTCTCTTTCATTTCATTGGTGACATTTTTTTTGGGTTTTTGAGGCCCCTAAGGCTCAAATACTTCGCCTTAGGATCAACACACCCTTCTAAAGTCGAAAGGAGCATTGATCCTGGTTGAAATACACTGGATGAAGGGTTTCAATGCATTTTCTCCCCTTGAGGGGGTATGTTGGGCACAATTATCAAGTGAGTTATGCTAGTTCCCTTCAAAATTTGTGAAGTTTTTTTGCATGGAATGAATCCTAATGAGACTCCTTGTGATGTTTCAAGAATTCATAGGAACAAAATGGCCTTAGTATGGAGGGAGAGAGAAGATGAAGAATAGGATATGAATGGATCAAATGACCTTGCCACCATCGAGGCACTAAAAAAATGTGGGTTACTGAAATTCTTATGGCTTCTTGGTATAAGGCAATAGATGGAGTTGCTAGAATATCTTGTACATTCATGGGATGTTCAAGCATAGGCATTCAGACTAGGAGCACATCTGCTTGAGATAAATGTAGAGGACATATATTTTTTTACTATTTTATCTATGAGAGGTGCCCCCGTCTCCTTTCTATGTGGGAGAATGGGTGAAGAGAGATTCAAGGATTATATTGTCACTGATTGCAGACCTCGAGCTCAATCAACTAGGGATGAGAAAATAAACATAAAATATGTGATATGATTTCCCTTAAGAATGATTATATTCATTATTTCCATATTGGTTGGCATATCTACACTTCAATGTAACCAATAGGTCATACATGCATTATGCCCTAGAATGTATAGAGCCAACAATTTTCAACTAGAGTGACGGAGTGTTGGTCAACATGAAAGAGAAACTAACCAAAGCAAGAGATGGGCAATTAAATTTTTTGGCCATGGTTTGATCTCGATATCCTTTTCTTTAGAGAGGATTCCATTGCTACAACCTCATCATATCACACTTGAGCTCAATGATCCGAGAGTTCCACAAATGAGGAGGTGGATAGATCTTATGTCCCAACATGCAGGTTTGTCACCAGTCAGCTTCACACCAGCCTTCTTTAGATGGCTACGTAGAGAATTCATTATGATAGATTATTATCCATATGCAAGTATGGACTTTCGTGGATACCTTGAGCTCATGCTTCCTGAGGGCGAACAATGGGGTGTTATGGGTAAGATATTTCAACCATTTTTTATTTTAAGTTTTACAAATTTTTTTGTGTGTTTTTTATGTATTAGGGACTAAACTATTGATTTTTTCATGTAGATATTGGGCCCTTTTGACATGTGGGTGCTTCACTTCTCTAGCGTTTGGGAGACCCACAACAAGTAGTAGCACCAGTATAGGTTTTTGTAGCAAGACGAGATGTACTACAAGATATCAATGTAGCTGAGACCCTAGCAGAGGTGGAGCACCACATGGAGTGGTTGACACATGGCATAGATGAGACCACGGTCGACCAAATTCCTATGTGACCTCAGCAACACACTATTGGAGTGTCAAGTTGTATCGATCAACTACTGCGCAAGGTAGCTCGTGTAGTGGCATGTTATCATGAACACTATGATTAGTATACTTTGAGGCTTATAGCCATATTTTCATGTTGTTTTTGATATGATAGGTCATGTGGCCATATCTATCTCAGGCACAAATTTTGTAAAACCAAAATATTATATATAAAATCATCATTAGTGTTTTGTATGTTTCTATTATCTCTTTCAAAGGATGTGATGTGTATTGAAATTTATTTACATATGCTGCAAATGTATATCTAATAAATAACTCTTATATCCTACCTAAAAACAAAAATGCACAATAGGAATTATAAAATCAAAGTAGCAAGCCTTACTAGAATATAACTTGAAAAAATAGGAACTATAAGCGCTTATATTAATTAAACTTCAAAAAAGTTGGATAAAGGTCCTAAGAAACCATTTTAGATTATAAAATGAAAACCATAGACTTCATAGTTGAAGCAAAAAATTATCTATATAGATATCCATTAAGAAACTCTTTCCCATGTGGTTTTGTCCTTTTTGGCAACAAATAATATTTAAAACATTTCATAAAATTCCTCCTAGAAAAAATAAAAATAAAAATAAAACTTGAAAGCATTTTAAGGCTCATAATGTCTTTCATTATACAATGAATCAGTGTCCTATAAGTAACTACTTAGGTCATGTACCTTCAATAATTGATGAAACCTAAATAAAAATACAATCAAGTCTAAAACAAAATACATATTTTAAAATTTATAGCCTAGGGTTAAAAAAAAAACAACTTATTAGTGGATCGCCATCAATTTCATTTAGAATATTTCCATGCAACCTAATTTTTTTGATAAAAAATAACACTTAATATGATCTCATTAGTATAATTTTTTAGGTCATCCAACCTAATTTATTAAAATGGTCCTCTCAGAGTGTTGACAATGTCATTCAAGCAACACATTAGGATTAATTTTTTCATAGAGTTATCTTGTTAGGTTTTCTCAAGAAGAACATCCAACTTAGTTTGTCCATAGGCTTCTCTTACAAATTTAATTCAAGTGGGGTAAATGGCCAAGTTTGATCACATGTTTCAAGTAAGTTCAAGACAATGAAAAATGAGGTATTTTCCAATTGTTACCTAATTTCATACAATTTCAAAACTGTGAGTTAAATCCCACATCATTTTACATGAAAAATAAGCTAACTCCAAATTGTTTCTCATGTAACCAAAAAAAATTTCAAAGACATGTGAGTTTGATTTATTATGTGATTGACCATGCTAATTGTTGGGACTATATTTTGTTGTTATTTACATTGTGGACTAATCCAATATTGACCTTTTTTTCCCTTCTTTTTGACCACAAGTATACCCATTTTTTATAAATCCTTCATAATTTCTAATGATTGAACCATAAAGAGCATATAAGGTACAAATTTACTTTTTATTCCTAATTTCTAAATTTATGAGTTAAATGTTGTTAAAATTTGACTTTATAACCATCAATTATAAGAATTGCAAGATCTAATGATTCATTATTGGTTTGATTATCTATGCATGTTTAATGACAAACCTACACCTAAGGGTTATTCATAATCTTCATGGCATGGTGAGGCTCCTATCAAACCATCCTAAAGGTGATCGAAAGTCTTTGATTAATGTTGACAACTAAGAAGAAGATGATGTGAACCAAATATTTTGGGATTCATGATTTTATTCCTAATACCTAGAAATCATGGCAAGGAGGTGTTGGACCAAATTCACAAGAGAAACAATTAAGAATGTAGCATAAAAAACCTAAGCAAGAATACAAGGATGTCTTATCCTTTATTTTGAATGCTAGTGAAAATGTAAAAACTTGTAGAAATATTTGTAAAAATAGAAATTATTCTCCATAGAACTTTTTTCTTTTGTTATAAATTTTATAAATAGCTATCAATGATTGTATTAGAAGCTAGTGAAAATAGCAACAGGAATCCATTAAATTTTTAATTAACTTATTTTTCTAGATTGTGAATACAAGGATTCTATGCTTCTCGTAATGTTTTAATAATTTCATAGTACTCTGAGTATTTCTATAGTATGTGTCAAATTTGGAGGGTCCCCTTTTCTAGCACATGTTGTATCTTTTATGAGTTTTGATTACTCTTTGCATATGTAGATCACTAGTTTTGGTGCAATATGAACTGATAATATAAGATTAAGATGTTTTGTTTTGTGTCATGTAGACTCATTATATATATATAGTACATTCATCGGAATAAGAAGTGCAAACTACACTTCGAATATAAAACGACATTTGTGGAAAAGAGGAATAAACTAATCCTCTTCTCTTGCATAGTCCAGAAATATACCATTCATAACATAACTGCATTACTACATAGACATATTTAATTCATCCTACAAATAGAACCTGTAAAAACCATGACAGAATATTAAATTCCACAACATTAACACAGCATAAAGGAAATCTTTGCCATGGAGCAAGGAGCAGATATAAAAGAACCCCACAGAATATGAAGGAGACAGGCCATCTCACTAGATGGATAGAAAAAAAGGCGTGCAGGCTCGCTCGAAATTTAAAACAGGCTCGCTTGATGTCGTTTGTGTTATCCATCCATAATTTTGACATATTCAAAGATGTCTAAAACAAATCTTTTTAGCCTTCAAGAAACAAATTTTAGCAAATCTGTGCGTTCTTGAAGTCTTTCCATGCCCCTTATCCTTCAAAAATCCACCTCTTTGATCTCTTCACTCAAAATCCTCAAAGAAGTCCTGCTGTCTCAAAGAAGGACTATTTTCAGACTCATTTTCCATCATTATCCCTTTGAAAAATCCCTCATTTATCCCTCATTTCATCCATAATCCCTTTAAAACCCTATAAATCCTCTTTATTTGGTTTTAAAAATATCTTTTATTACCTATCAGAACCCTTCAAAAACCCTCAAAAAAACCTCACTTCAACCTATTTTTCGCTCACTTTAACCTTAGGGCTCAAGCACCTTTCGGCTTAGCCCTAGCCCTTTTTCCTTCGTGCGACCCACCGTCGCGAACAAGTGCTAAGTCTATCGGCGATCGTGTTTCACATTTTCCTGTGTCCATTTTCCCCTCTCTCCTCTTCTGCTGATGGCCAATTCCGCTGATATGATCCTAGCCGTCGATATTTTTTCAATCCAACGGTCGTCACCAGTCCTTTGCTCCACCCACGGGCACTTTCAGCGCACGGGTTAACACTATGAGTGCCCTCGCAGTTGACTCATTTGACTGCGAGAGATCTCAAATCTATGGTTGAGATTTACTGCGGAGGCACGGGCCAAGAAACTGGCCCGTACCCCCCAGTCCCCCCACTATGACGTCACATCTTCAGTCCCACCACTCCTCCAACCGATCAACTCTGTCGTATCGTACTCATTCCTCACTGTTGATCCAGCTCCCTCAGATCCAACAGTTTTCACTTTCTCGCAATTTACCCTCCCCTCACACCATTTTTCATTTGTGCGACCTAGCGGAGAGATCTGGGCCATTGATCCACCCGATCCAATGGTCATTATTCATCTTCGCGCCCAAATCACCAATTCTCCCCGGAGTGCAATTCTAATGCGAAACGAGCAGCTTTAGAGGGACACACGTCACTCTCTAACTTGTATCATGTCCGCCCAGCCCCAAACCACTTACCGCTCTAACCCCGCGCAAAAGCCACTCGCGGTTTTCTGCAAAACCGTTTATCATCATTTCCGCGCCAATATTCAAACTTGCCCAGGTTTTTCCCGTTTTCTATGATAGAACCTTCCTCTAAGCATTTTCCCTCCTCTGCATCGCTCCATAACCCCTCGATGAGCCATCTTCAATATTCAAACCATAAACGCAGGATTTCATAACAATTTTATCATTATATGCAGGTTTAAAATGGTGGCTTAATGTTGCAGGCCCTCCCACAGCCAAACACTAGTGGAAAAATCTGAGGATGACGATCCTAAGGCTGAATCAATGTAGAAAGGGATTCACGAGTTGATTATTAATGTTTTATCAGTGTCTCATGAACAATGGTGAAGAACAAAACCCCCAGCATGGAAGCCCAGCCACTGGTACACAAAAGAGATAAAGTGAAGGTCAATGAATATTACAGAAAGATCAGCAAAAGAATAAAGGTTAAGGGTCCAACTCAGAAGATTAAAATCTTAACCCGCAAATCAAAGATAAAAACACGGTTGAAGCCAAATCAGTGTTAAATTACAAAGACAGAAAAATCAGTAAAGGAGAGCTTCAAATGACACATCAGAGAAGCTATTTACTCCTCCCAGGACTAAAGACACCTTGAAAGTTATTATGCTGACAGAACCTCTTTAAACTGTTAAGGCAGTTATTGTAAAGGTATGGGTGGTCTCAAAACCCATACTGTCCACTTTACTTGTACCAGAAGAAAAGATAGGACTGCAGCAACCAGAAGACTTCTCCACAAAGACACTCTTTGGAGTTATTACCAGCTTGACAATTAGGCCTCAAAGTCTACAAGAATTACTAGAATGGGCAAGAAATTAATGTAATATTTATGACATGGAATGGGCATTTGAATGCTTTTCTCCTCTGTTTAATTAACCATTAAGACCATCTTTGTCACCTCTCCTCCCCATTCACCTATAAATCCTATTCGAACTCTCATTGTAAAAGTTTCCATTTGGTGAACTCTTTGAAGTAATACATAGACTGGCAGAAGTGAAAAGAAATTGTTGTATTGAAGTTTGTGGATGGCTTAGCTTGTTTATTAATGGAGGCTAGATCATTGGATCCCTGAGCCTGGTTGTGGTGAATTAATCTCTAACAGTAATTGTTATTTCCTGTTTTCCATTTTGTTCCATCATTCTATACTTACAGTAGAGTAAAAATTGTATGCTAAGAAATGTCTCCTAGAAGCACCTTAGACCTGTTTTCTCTTCACTGTCTTTATGTTTTCATCTGCTGAGGTATTATTGAGTAGTCTTAATCGCTCTCTTGAACCCTTATGCTTGTTTATTTCTGAAATAGTTCATACATTTGGCCTCAATAACGATTTATGGTTTTCCCTGCTTGCTTGATGCCACTTGAAAACTGTTTCCGAAGTCTCCTTTCAAAGTACCATTGTCTGTAGTCTGCTAGAGAGGTCTGTTTTGATCATACCATCTGTTCTTACTGAGATAATTGTTTTTAAGGCCTTTATAATTGTATTCTTAGATGTTTAGGCATTCCCTCTTCTATGAATGTAGTTATTTGTGAATCTTATATGTTTTCTAAATCCTTGCTAGTGAAGTATTTAGAAGAAATAGAGCGTTCCTCGCCTTTTGTATTTCATTGGAAAAGTATGTCTTGAAATTATCATCTGTCGAAGTGTGGTTTGTGGAATTCATGGTTAGCCCTGTCTATCAAATGCATCTTTATGTTCAGATTATGTTTTAAGTCCCTTTGTTGAGAAGTATAGATAATTAAGGATCCTTAATTTCCCTTAGTTTTACTTTTCATTCTAAGTCCTTGATGTTCATTTCATCCCAGCCGCAAAACCCAACAGATCCATTGACCAAGTTAGATTTGCCCTTTGGTACCCAAAATTCATCAATCAAACCTACTATGACTACCACTTGACTCCATTTCCTAATGGCTTATAGAATTCCCCACTCTGTCTATGCTTCCTAGATCATCTATGTCCAACCAACAAACAAACAAATTTTCACTTCATAACTAGCCTAAAATCAACCTCTTAAAAGCATCAAGTTATATCCTTACAAACATATTGAGAGATCCCTCTATAAGACTAGGAGGGCTAGATCCTAGGGCTCTAAAGCTTGGTTTGAATGTTGCCTTGTCATTTGGTTTTCCAATCAACCAAATCACAGGACCCCAACATTATGGCAATCACGGTGGGACCTTTTTGAGTAAAAGTTCTTGAACAAGACACTCAGTATTCATTCAAGTGAACTATATCTTTATTCAAGCACTACCAGCATAATGGTAATCATGATAGGACCCTTCTGAATCAGTGGCAATCTAAGTAACCCTTAAAATTCTAAGAGACCCTTATCAAACCTTGAAGAAATCAGCTGATAAGCCATAGAGTAGACTTTTTTTGTTTCATCACCTTAGCTAAGTTTTGAATCAGGCATAGGCCACTCTCACAACCATAGAACTACAAAAAATTAGAAAACCCAAAACATTTTAGATTGGTTTTCAAATAATTCATCGGTGGTGGACCATAAAACATTTTACCTTCAGAAAAGCTAAAAATTTCCACCTGGCGACTCCACAACTCTCAATAGACCTAAAGACTCCACTGGGAAACCCATTCTATCATAACATCACTCATACTCAGTTAAAAAAACTTTGAGGATTAAGTTTTCTTTGTTAAAGACTAGTTTGCCTCTAAAGATTGTCATATCCGGCTAAATTTTCTTTTCTTTCGGTCTAAAATCAACATAGTGGCCACTCCACATCCCAACATAGCAAATACCAAATCACTCCACTAATAGAAGACTCTGAACAATTTGAAAAAATGCAGTCAAATTTCATAGCAGAGTTTCGTTATGTAAATCGAGTGACCTGGCAGAACTTGAATGTGAGGACCTTCCAAAGGTTATCCTTCTCAGCTCAAAATTAAATGCTGGACCTGAGATTAAGAAAAATTTTCTAGACTTGGCGATTGAAACATATGAAACTGACATTGAAATGTTGAATTCACAAGAACAATCATATCAATTCAGAGACCCTACAGCGTTTTTTGAAAGTCTCCCTCCCCCAAAACAAGAAGAAATTTCACTGCTTATTGATGTGTAGGAAAAGATGATGGTGCTTTCATGGACTACACTAGGGATGCAGTGAACCAAGCTGTCTAGGATGCAGACAATCAATCAGTCATGGGAGGCCCAGAAGAAGAAATTCCACGTCATATTTTTTTTGATCCTATATTAGAATACATGGAGGTTCTGATGGACTCAAATTCACAAGCATGGATTCTTTTCAAAATCCAAATGTAGCAGAGGTTGTCACCATCTATGGTGACCTTGATTTTAAAGACTCATATTCAAAGAATACCATGGTTATCTCTGATAAGCAGTCAGATGTTCTACTCATTTTTGTTACCAATCAAATGGCTTCACTATATCTGCCTGCTCAAAGAGATGAGCAAAGACCAGTCATGGAACCATCTAATTGACTGGATGTATTGGAAAAGATAATTTTTCAGCTAAATATGTAAATTTTCCAAATTAGATTAGGTTAGATAGGAAATCAAATCAGCTCAGCCTGTGAGCATTTAGTTAGTTTTTGTTTTTGCTTTGAAAAAGAATGAAAAATAGAAAAAGAAAAAGAGGGCAGATTAAAAGAAGAAAGGTACAACCCCATACTAAAAAAGAAAAGAAGAATCTGAAAGTGTGCAAGCTTAAATGCCACTAATAAAAGAAAACAATGCTATTTAGTCATACAGCCTAATCATGACTAGATAGATTTCAATTTACTGTTGATAGGTTAGTGAATCAGATTTTCCAAACAATTTAATCTTGGATTATTAGTAGAATAGATTAGGATAGAGAGAATGGTTCAAATAAGCTCAAAACTTGAACCAAGAAAGCACAAAAAGAATGGCTCTAATCAGACCAAAATCTGAGCCAAAGAAAAAAGAAAGAATGGTTCTAATATGCTGAAAACCTGAACCAAGAAAGAAGAAGAAGACAGCTCTAAAAAGATCAAAACCAGAGCTGCAGAAAGAATGAAGGATGTATTTTATTTTCATATCTTAAGCCTTCATAGTTTTGTTTTAATTTTCTGCAAATAAAAGTCTATGTGCATCTGGTTTCTTATGCCATAGACACTACAGCAAATCAGACTGTTTAATCTTGATTTTTCTGTTTTTAAATTTTTGTTTTAGAATGTAGAGAATGTAGATATGTCAAACAGCGTAATCTTGACATATAGTAGATTATGTAGAGAAGCTTTAGAGTCCAATTGTTTAATCTGGACTCTTGGAAGAAATAAGGGTAGCATTAGATAGTTTTATCTTTCTGTTTTAAAAAATAATATGTAAAAGAGATGCCAGTCCAAGTGCACTCAAGAGAAGAAAAAATGCTAGGACAAGTAGTTTTGGGTAGGTAGAGATGTGGTTTAAATAAATTTCATGCCGTAGGTCATTGGAATAATTATCAAAATGCATAGAACTTCAGCAAGAAAACAAAGAGATTGTGCCCAATGGATAAGGCACCATCCTGCTGAAAGGCAGAGATTGATAAACTGAGGTTCTGGATGTTAGTCATCAGTATTTTTGCCTGTTGTGATGACTATATGCCTTGCCTAGGTTTTCTAGAAACCAATTTCAAACAACCAATTTTTCCTCCAGAAAACCCCTTAGAGAAATTTCTTATATTTTTCCTCTCTTACGGACTATGTTAGAGGTGGTCATCAATTTTTCAGTCTTGATAAAACTCCCTTGTCCATAACTGTCATAAGCCTTGTATATCTGATATCCAAAATTCTCTATTTTCACACAGCTCTCTGTCAAAGCATAAGACAAGTTGTCTTTTTTCCCTCTCACTGTTTGAATGTCCATTTGATAACCTAACTATTTCTAAGGAAACCTTCAGAAATTATGACAAAGTTTCTAGGTTTAGGTGATGGTGTTTAGAATAAGTATCTTGGGAAAAATGTCTTTAGTCAAAAACCTGGTTTTAAATATGAGTCAGCCATCCTCTGTCTTATCTGGAAAAAAAAACTTTGTTTACCCCTAGGTCATACACCATCAAAATGATCACTGTATTTTGTCTTAGTAAAGCTTGTAAGTTTCCAATTCAGGAAGAAACAAAGTAAGAAGGTCCTATGTCAGAAGAAAGTAATCAAGTGAAATTTTCAAGTATTATCATCATGATACCTCAGGAAAGGTCTCCAATGGTCAAAGACATTTTATCCATGTATCTCTGTAGGGGTGCTATGGATAGATGGAAATAAGCAGTTCTAAAACAAAGGGACACTTCAAGGAAAGTTTTCAAAGCTGAAACAGTTGACTGTTATAAAAGAAATGCAGAATTCAGAGAGAAAGGAACATATATGATTCATACCTACAAACTCAAAGCACCAAGAAAGTAAAAAATCATCCATCATGGAAAAATGGGTACAAAGGTCGAGAGTTTTCTGCATCTAGCACTTCATATCAACTCACAATGGCATTTGCACATTCCTCCCGAACATATGGGCACAACTATGAAATCAGACTTATGAGACTAGGTGTGTTACTTCTCTGGAAAAATATTTCCAGCAGTTTTTAGGCATCAAAGTGAAAGAATATAAAAAGGGAACAACTGCCTTTTTTATATCCCTATGGCCTAGACTCTAAAACCAACAAAGACACTATCATTACAGAGGAAGCTAAAGCTATTGAAAAGGAGAGTTAACCTAAGAGACACAAAGCAGACACGTTGGAGTTGGAAATATCTTACCTACTCACTATCTTCACAGTAAATTTATACAAAAACACCTGTCTCATACAGATTGATAATGGATGAAACATTTGAATTGCCTCCTTCATAATAAGCATATGGAAATCACTTGTGTTTATGAAATGCCTCCTTCAAATATGATAAGCAGAGGGCATCACACAAACAATTTGTGTAGGAAGCTAAAGGCTTCATTTGGAAAACAGAGACCAGGCCAAAAATTGGTTTAAATGCCTCCTTCAATATTATAAGCAGAGGGAAAAAATTGTTTTAAAACGACCTCCTTCAAAATTTTAAGTAGAGGGAAAACTATAGTTGGTAAAATATCCTTTTTCATAAAAAGTAGAGGGAACAATTTTATAAACACCAGGGAGTTTTGTTTTACACACAAAATGAAAACCTATTGTGATGTTTGCAAAGCACTTTTTCGAAACTGTTTTATGGAAATAGGACAAATGGGCAAAAAAGCAAGGGTTTCTCTGTTCCTCGGCAAGCCCCATGCAATTTTTTCTTGGTCGTGATGCGCCTGTAGTCGAGTGCTACGTGCCTATAGCAGCTCACTGCAGGATTTTACAAAGGACGCGATGCGCCTGTGCACTGGCGCGACGCGTTTCCTCGTTCAGTTTCCGCTCGGCCTCGTTCAATCTCTTCCCAGCCTCGTTTAGTCTCCGCCCGAGCTTCCTTTCAATCTCTGCCCGACCTCGTTTAGTCTCTGCTCGACGTTCAAACTTCGTTCAAAAACGCAGTTTTTTGAACTGGCTCAGTGTTTTTTCTTTGTTCAACTTCCGTTCAGACGCTACGTGCCTAGGTGTAAAGGCGTAGCACCTGCTCATTTCTTTCAAAAGGGCCAAATTTTCCAGTGTTGCTCAAAGGTCAGTGTTCATCACTACAAAATCATTTTTGAGGTATTTATCATTATTTTTACCCCTCACATTGCTCCTAAAACATAAGGGATATTTCAAAAAGTTGAATTAAAGGAGAAAGAAATGTTCAAGGAAGAAAAATCCTGTGTTTATTTAAGGGTTGTCTAGTTGATTTTGGAGAAGAACAGAAAGGTAAAAATGCCTCCAAGGAAAAGGGTTAAAAAGGGAGGTCAACACAACAAATTTGAGCCCACCATTATTCAATAAATCACTGCGTCTCCCTCAATCTTGTCATGTTTTCAAGAGGTAGGCTATTTTGACTTTTGCAGAAAAATACCAGAGGTCACTAGCCACCCTCATCTAATATAATTATTTTCCTTGAGGTTTAATGGAAAGCAAGTCCACATAGCAGGTTTAGATTTTGAACTCACTCCTAGAGTTGTTTCTAAGGCAACCAAAACCCCTAACATAGGAGAAGAGTGGTTCAAACAATCATACCTTGACCTCAGCCACTATCAGCCTTTTCTCAAGCCAAATCATCAAGATACATGCAACTCCATTTTCCCTTTCTCACACTTGCTGGATGACTATGCAGCCCTCATGAAAATAGTCATGAAGTTTTTCACTTGTGAAGGTAGATACTCCCAAGTATATGCCTATCACATCAGACTCCTTATGCATTTCAAAAAGGCTAAGTTGCTAAACCTACCTTTCTTCCTGTGCAAGAGTATAGACAAGATGTCTTCCATTGTTAGGAAAAATCCTCCAGCTCAACAGAAATCAAGTTTATCCCATCACTCTCTCATTAAGATCATTATCCTTCACCGGCTGAAACAAAAGGGCATCCCTTGGGAAACTTTCATCTCTCACCCTGATTTCACTTCTACATCTTCTATGCCACTACAGATCAGGCCATTTGCATCCCAAAGCCCTCCTCATGCTCATTCCTTGCCCTCCACACCTTATGCTTCCTCTTCTTCTCATGAGTCTACTCCCCAACAAAAATCATCCTCCACAGATAGCAGTGAAAAAGAAGAGTGTAGTAAAATCAAAGAGCAAGGAACTGATGATGACAAAGAGCAAGGAAGTGATGATGACAAAGATCAGGGAAGGGATGGTGAAAAAGAACAAGATAGTGATGAAAGAAATAGTAGAGGGAAAGGAAAGCATGATGAGGCAGTCAGCCCACAAGGAGAGAATGAAAGCAGTAATCATGAAGCTGTCAGCCCACCAGAAGAAAATGAAGACAGTGATGAAGAAAGAGGCTGCCCACAGAGAGACAGTGAAGGCACTTGAGGAGAAGGCAGCCCACAGCAAGAAAATGAAAACAATAATCATGATGAAGGCAGTTCACATCAGGAAAACATTGAAAACAATGAAAATTATGGAAGCAGACATGACAGCAAGAAGATAGATGAAGGCGAAGATAGTTTGGAAAAGGAAAAACCAGTAGACCTATACATCTCCCACCAAATAGAAAAGGGGCATGATCTTTCTGAGTTTACTCCTGGTGATGAGCTCATTACAAGTATCAAAATTAATGAACAAGGAAATTCCCCACAGCAAAGTAACCAAGAATTGCAAGAAGAGAATGTTTTTGGAGAAGAGGATAGCCCTGAGGCTGCAGGAGAAAAAACTAAACAAGCTCATGTATCAACTCCTCCTCTCACTCATCATCAGCAAGGTCAAGAGCATGTGTTTACTGCATCTCCAAGGCAATGGGCCATGCTTCCTTCATCAAAAGTAGAAAAGGCTAAAAACACCAAAACATCAAGGAAGAAAACCACTCAAACAGTGACTAGCAATGTCACTAGGGCACTAAGGAGCAGAGGTAAATTGCCAAAACAGAGCAAGGTTGAATTGCCTAAGAAAATCAGAGGAAAGAAGCCCATCAAAGGCAAGGGCAAGGAGGAAATTGAAGAGCAAGAGAGAAGCCATGAGCATGAAAGGGAATTTGACCTAATACAAATAGACAGTGATGTTGAGGATGATGAGGCATGTATTATTAGATCTCTCTTGCAAAATCAGGAGGCTCAGATTAAAGATTTGGAAAATGGCCTAGAAAGGTCAAAAGACTTTATCCACTATTTGCAATTGCAAAATAATCAAATGAGTGGACGGATGCTATTTATGAAGCCTGGGCAATCAGATATAAAAGAGAAGCGCGGAAGTCACAAGAAAAACTTGAGGAATATATGGGTGAGTATGCAGATGATGATGAAGACAAATATCCAGCAAGAAATATGCCTAGGACCATGGGTCTTAGAAAAGCATTACAAAATCAGAAAGAGGAAGAATCATCTTGTGAACAGCAGTACCCTCTTTCGAAGCTCCTTGCCGAAGAAATTGAGAATGATAGAGAGTCTTGGATTGAAAGGGAAAATCAGCATTTGGAAACCAAATTGGAGAAATCCAACAAGGTTTTGCGCCTACAAAGAAGAATGACCGAGCACTACAAGAAGTTGAATCAGTTTGCCCGAAGGAAACTCAAAGTTGCCCAAAGGAGGCGCCTGGCGAAAAAACATGGAAAAGACCTATCCCATATTTGAATTCTTGCTCGAGCTTCATTGCATGTTTCTAAAAACCCTTAAGGGGTTTACTCACCAAATTTGGGCATTTTTGGACACGTTCTTGTTTTTTGTGAATTTTAGGCCTATAAGCATAAAACCACAAGTGCCTTAACTTTCTCTCAGAGAATCTTCAGCTAAAGAAAAAATATATTTTTGGATTCCTTGACATCAAGGGAACATTCTCATAAATTTTCATATTAAATGAAGCTGTTTTGGTCTCTCAAAAAGGCCAAAAACAACCATTTTTCACCTTTCTGCCCCTAATATCAGTAGGTGCTATACTCCTGGGTTTTTTCACTGTTTCTATTTTTTTACTAACTTCTAGACATCATATTTGAAAAAATGAAGTAGTTTTGGAAAGTATACATTCATATATTTCCAACGAGCCATCACAGGACTCATTTCAACATCGGGAGGTCAGCCAAAACTTCACTGCAAGACAGACCTTTTTCTGGCGCTACGTTCCTGTAGATTTTGCTGAAAAGTAGTTTTCTGAGTGATGACTGGGAAAAATGTGCGTTAAGAAAGTTTATCTTGTGTGTCAGGCCTTGAAAGTGATCCTTTTTTGCTATTTTGTTCCAAAAATATATTTTTGAAAGATATTTTGTGCCTTGGAATTTGTTAAGCCTCAAGGACAGTTTTAGATATTTGTTTTTGGCCAATGGCCTTCTAGTTGCTCTAGGTGGTTTTCCTCCTCTTTGGCTTATATAAACAAGAGGATTAATTGTAAAAAAGAGGCAAAACTTGATATATTAAGAGCAATATATAGCATTATGAGCTTGGAAGAAATACTTGTTTTATGAAGTCGATAATGTCTTGCTTGGCTTGATGGTGGAGGAGCATTGTGTGCAGGATTCCATAGCTTGGTGAATGGTGATGTTTCTCTGATTTTGTTTATGTTTTCTTGTTTTCATTAATGTTCCATATTTCTCATTTGTTGTAGATTAGAAAATTATTTGTTGAGACTTGCTCATGGAAGCACCTCAATCATCCTGCACGTTACAGCTTTGATGTTTTCCTCTTCTTGATCATTTCTAAATGATTCTTAACTGCCCTTTAGGTCCATCAAGAAATTGTTATTTGTTTCATTTATGGTCAGTATGTTTTTCTATCTTGTATGATTTAAGGTATGCCTTGCTTACTTATAACTTCTCAAAAACTCCATTTCTGAAATCTTTCTGTGAAATATTGGTTGTTTTAGTTAAGTCAAATAGGTCTCGTTCGATCTTGCCCTTTGTCCATGCTTGCAAAATTATTTCAGAGTTCCTGATAGCTCAAGATATGTTGTTTAGGCATTCCCTCTTCATAGATTGAGTTGTTTTTTTATCTTATTTGTTTTCCCTAGCAGCTGAAGGTGATTTTCCAAAGTTAGAGGTTCTTATGCTTCTATGTATCATTGGATTGTTTATCTTTCATATGTATCATTTTGAGTTATATTCATAGAGATTTATGGTTCGCCCTACCTCATGAATACCTGCTTTAAAACTATATATCTGTAAGATCTCTTTGTCTTTCACAAACTTAATGTTCATTTCACTTCATTTTCACCCAAAGAATCCATTTACCTTAACTAAATCGGCCCTGCAGTAATACCTTTTCCACCATTTAGACAGTCCTGACTTTATCTGACCCCATAGCCCTGTTGATCCATGAACTCTCTTTCTATTTTTCCTTTTTGATCAGTTTACCTCAAAAACCAAAAAAACAAACCAAAACATACTTAACAGCTAGCCTAAAATCAAACATACAAAGCGAACAAGTTCACATCCTTCACATAATAGAGAGAGCCCTCTCTGAGTCCAGGAAGGCTAGGTCCTAGGACTCCAAATTTTGGTCTGATGTTTCCCTGTCATTTGGTTTACCAATCTACTAAATCACGGGACTCCAACACTGGACACCTACAAATACAGTTGTCCTCCCCAAGTGGAGCCACTGTTGGCCATCCATAATTTTGACATATTCAAATATGGCTAAAACAGATCTTTTTAGCCTTCAAGAAACAAATTTTAGCAAATCTGTGAGTTCTTGAAGTCTTTCCATGCCCCTTATCTTTCAGAATTCCACCTCTTTGATCTCTTCACTCAAAATCCTCAAATAAGTCCTGTTGTCTCAAAGAAGGACTGTTTTTAGACTCATTTTCCATCATTCTCCCTTTGAAAAATCCCTCATTTATCCGTAATTTCATCCATAATCCCTTTAAAACTCTATAAATCATCTTTATTTGGTTTTAAAAATATCTTTTATTACCTATTGGAACCCTTCAAAAACCCTCAAAAAAACCTCACTTCGGCCTATTTTCCACTCATTTTAACCTTAGGGCTCAAGTGCCTTTTGGCTTAGCCCTAGCCCCGTTTCCTACGTGCGACCCGCCGCCACGACCGAGCTCTAAGTCTATCAGCGATCCCGTTTCGCAGTTTCCTGTGTCCATCTTCACCTCTCTCATCTTCCGCCGATGGCCAATTCCACCGATATGATCCTAGCCGTCGATCTTTCTGCGATCCAACGGTCATTACTAGTCCTTCGCTCCACCCACGGGCACTTTCATCGCACGGGTTAACACTATGAGTGCCCCCATATTTGACTCATTTGACTGCGAGAGATCTCAGATCTACAGTTGAGATTTACTGCGGAGGCACAGGCCAAGAAACTAGCCCGTACCCCCCAGTCCCCCGGCTATGACGTCACGCCTCCGGTCCCACCACTCCTCCGACCGATCAACTCTGTCGTATCACACTCATTCCTCACCGTTGATCCAGCTCCCTCAGATCCAATGGTCTGTGCTTTCTTTCAGTTTCCCCTCCCCTCACACCATTTGTCATTTGTGCGACCTGGCGGAGAGATCTGGGCCGTTGATCCACCCGATCCAACGGACATTATTCATCTTCATGCCCAAATCACCAATTCTCCTCGGAGTGAAATTATAATGCAAAATGAGCAGCTTTAGAGGGACACGCGTCACTCTCTAACCTGTATCGCATCCGCCCAGCCCCAAACCACTTACCACTCTAACCTCGTGCGAAAACCACTCACGGTTTTCTGCAAAACTGCTTATCATCATTTCCGCACCAATATTCAAACTTGCCCATGTTTTTCCCATTTTTAGTGACAGAACCTTCCTCTAAGCATTTTCCCTCCTCTGCATCGCTCCATAACCCCTCGATGAGCCATCTGCAGCAGTCAAACCACAAACGCAGGATTTCATAACAATTTTATCGTTGTATGTAGGTTTAAAATGGTGGCTTAATGTTGCAGGCCCTCCCACAGCCAAACACCATTGGAAAAAGCCGAGGATAACGATCCTGAGGCTGAATCAATGCAGAAAGGGATTCACAGGTTGATTATTAATGTTTTATCAATGTCTCATGAACACTGGTGAAGAACAAAACCCCTAGCGCGAAAGCCTAGCCATCTGTACACAAAAGAGATAAAGTGAAGATCAATGAAGATTAAAGAAAGATCAACAAAAGAATAAAGGTTAAGGGTCCAACTCAGAAGATTAAAAGCTTAACCCGCAGATCAAAGATAAAAACACAGTTAAAGCCAAATCAGTGTTAAATGAAAAAATGGAAAAATTAGCAAAGGAGAGCTTCGAATGACACATTAGAGAAGCTATTTACTCCTCCTAGGACTAAAGACACCTTGAAAGTTATTATGCTGACAGAACCTCTTTAAACTGTTAAGGCAGTTATTGTAAAGGTATGGGTGGTCTCAAAACCCATACTGTCCACTTTACTTGTACCAGAAGAAAAGACGGGACTGCAGCAGCCATAAGACTTCTCCACAAAGACACTCTTTGGAGTTATTACCAGCCTGACAATTAGGCCTCAAAGTCTACAAGAACTAATAGAATGGGAAAGAAATTAATGTAATATTTATGACATGGAATGGGCATTCGAATGCTTTTCTCCTCTGATTAATTAACCATTAAGACCATCTCTGTCACCTCTCCTCGCCATTCACCTATAAATCCTATTCGAACTCTCATTGTAAAAGTTGTCATTTGGTGAACTCTTTGAAGTAATACATAGACTGGCAGAAGTGAAAAGAAATTGATGTATTGAATTTTGTGGATAGCTTAGCTTGTTTATTGATGAAGGAGGCTAGATCATTGGATCCTTGAGCCTGGTTATGGTGAAGTACTCTCTAACAGTAATTTTTATTTCCTGTTTTCCATTTTGTTCCATCATTCTATACTTACAGTAGAGTAAAAAGTTTAGGCTAATAAATGTCTCCTACAAGCACCTTAGATCTGCTTTCTCTTCATTGTCTTTATGTTTTCATCTACTGAGGTATTATTGAGTAGTCTTAATCGCTCTTTTGAACCCTTATGCTTGTTTATTTCTGAAATAGTTCATACAGTTGGCCTCAAGAATGATTTATGGTTTTCCCTGCTTGCTTGTTGCCACTTGAAAATTGTTTCCAAAGTCTCCTTTCAAAGTACCATTGTTTGTAGTCTGCCAGAGAGGTCTGTTTTGATCATACCCTCTGTTCTTGCTGAGATAATTGTTTTGAAGGCCTTTATAATTGCAGTCTTAGATGTTAGGCATTCCCTCTTCTATGAATGCCGTTATGTGTGAATCTTACATGTTTTCTAAATCCTTTCTAGTGAAATATTTAGAAGAAATAGAGCGTTCCTCGCCTTTTGTATTTCATTGGAAAAGTATGTCTTGAAATTATCATCTGCCAAAGTGTGGTTTGTGGAATTCATGGTTAGCCATGTCTATCAAATGCATCTTTATGTTCAGAGTATGTTTTAAGTCCCTTTGTTGAGAAGTATAGATAATTAAGGATCCTTAATTGCCCTTAGTTTTACTTTTCATTCTAAGTCCTTGATGTTCATTTCATCCCAGCTACAAAACCCAACAAATCCATTGACCAAGTTAGATTTTCCCTTTGGTACCCCAAATTCATCAATCAAAATTGCTATGACTACCACTTGACTCCATTGCCCAATGGCTTATAGAATTCCCCACTCTGTATATGCTGCCTAGATCATCTATGTCCAACCAACAAACAAACAAATTTGCACTTCATAACTAGCCTAAAATCAACCTCTTAAAAGCATCAAGCTATATCCTTACAAACATATTGAGAGATCCCTCTCGGAGACTAGGAGGGCTAGATCCTAAGGCTCTAAAGCTTGGTTTGAATGTTTCCTTGTCATTTGGCTTGCCAATCAGCCAAATCACAGGACCCCAACAGTTTGCAGTAACCAAAAAGGAGAATTGCATCTGTGAAAGAAAACTCCAAAAAAAGATGACCCAACTCGATGATACAACCAGCCTCCATATAAACCCATGTCATGGAATGGGGATATCACTTGTCCAGACAATGTTGTTTTCAATAAATTGAGATACCTGCAATATACCATAGCCCATACCCAACCCCCTTTTTGATAAACAGTTTGCCCTGGTGTTGTTCTCCCTATATATATGGTGCAGTGCAGGAAACTCTAATTTCTCCCACAAATATTTTGTCCTTTTAAACCATCCATGAGATGTGATAGTGGACTGCAGAGAGAGCCCAAGAATAGAGTCAATAATAAGCTTGGAATCCCCATAGATGGAAACATGTCGAAGACTCAAATTGTAAGCAGCCAGTAAACCGCACCACAGGGCCATTAACTCCGCCAAGTTGTTTGTGCCCCTTCCACCATTCCAGCAGACATGGATCCACTCTGATTCAAAAATATTTATCCAAGCCCCACATCCCATAATCCCATCCTGACATGCACCATCAAAGAAGATAGCTGGTAAGGATATAGGGTGTGGACGGATCCTTTTGGATTCATCATGGATAATATACATATTGGGCTCCCTATCCCGAATCCAAAACATAATAGCATTGAAGATATGCGGCATGTTGATCGGAGTATCATCAAAGATGTGTCGATTCCTACCGCGCCATATTTCCCAAATAAAAAAGAAAGGTAGAGATTGATATTTCCCCACAACCAAATCCCAGCAATGTGCAGCATCCATGAAATTAGTCGGTGTCCAAGTAGAACTGAGGAGAAATTTTCTTAACAGAGACCAAATATGAACAATCTTGGAGCAAGAAAAGAATAAGTGATTAATAGTTTCTTCAGCATTATGACAGAAAACACATCTTCTCGGCCCCTGCAAGCCCCTACGCATGAGACCATCCCAAGTTAGAATCTTTTCCCTCCACACTAGCCACCCAAAGAGGAGTATTTTGGTTAGTAGTTTCCTATGCCAGAATTTTTCGAAACCATGAGAGGTGTGTTCCATAACCTCAAACAAGTTTATATTGGAGTAAATTTGTTTAACCATCAAAGCACCATCCTTCATTTTCCCAGCCCAAACCAGTTTGTCCCCCCCCCATTGCATAGGGAGAAACCGGCCCCTTGGAAGCACGCCCTATATTCAGTCCATTCCTCAGCATCCCTTCCAGAAAGTCCCAATTGGTCGGCCGATTTAATAACAGGTTCACTGAACTCCCATCATGCAATCACCTATGAAAGATAGAAAATACCTCTGAGAGTAAAAGTGTGTAACAACCTAAACCAATTTCTCGAATAGAATGCTAAAATCTCATAAATTTGTGTATTTTGGTTGATAATTAAATGTTTTAGAATTTGTGTAAATAAATGACCTAACATTTTGGTGTCATTTTCAAGGAGATGCTACAAGAATTAGGCTAAAGAAATTTATAGTTTGTTTTTCATTTGAAAATTTTCATATAAAAATAATAAATAAATAAATCCATTAGTAGACTTTTGTGAATTTTATTTTTCAATACAAATATTTTAGGCGAGGGGAAAATATGGTAATAGGATATGTAAGAATCTGCAAATTCACTTTAGCAAGTATCTACAATTCTTAGTCATGTAAGTATTGATGCATAAGTTAATTAGGCCAAGAGATAGTAAGGGTAGATTTGTTAGAATAATAGTAGAATCAATTTCAACTACTTTAGCTGAAATAAACCACCCAATTACTAACCTAATTACAAAAAATAAAGAGGAACTATAGGAAAGCATTGCTACACAAATTTTGAAACAAAGACAATTAGAAGCAACTATATCAAGAAAAACTACATAGAATAACCTAGAAGAGTGGATTAAATAACTTCAATTCTTATGGGGAAACAAAATGGTGGACAATAAAGAAATCATATCCCATATATGAGGAGAAAGAAGAGAGAGAGTAGCAAGATAAAGAGGAGGAAGAATAGGAAGAATAGGAGTTAGAGAGAAAGAAGTGGAAAATAATGTAACTATTGGCTTTCGTATTTTGGATAGAAGTAAAATACTGGCCAAATTTCTTTGGAATGGTAGTTAAATATCTCTCTCTTTCTCTGATTGATTTAGATGCATCCATTAATTTCATGACAATGGAAACTATAGAACATCTAAAATATGTAATTTTCAACCAACACCCATAGTATTGGAATTAGTTGATGTATAGAAAATTAAACTTGGGAGTGTAATAGATGGCATTATTATCTCCTTGGAATTTTGGGAGGACATCCTTTAATTTTATGAAGACCTTGGTCAACAATAGTTGATGCATTTATTAATTATCAAACTGGAAACATGACCTTTACAAATGGTACTGAAGTAAAACAAATCATACTTTATCCCCCTTCCAAATCAACAAATAAATTACATGTACCATGGATTGGTGAGACTGGTTCTAATGAAGAAATAATACAACCTCTTTTAACAATTTCACAAGCTATGAATATTAAGGAAAATACTTGTGAAAATATGTTGAATCATTTTATTTCTAGTCTTGATTTTATTCAATATTCTAGAAAGAAACCATCATTTTCTAAGCAATTTTCTATTGATCATCTTTTGGGACATAATTTCTAGAAATAATGTATTGTAGATACTTTGACATTTTTATTTCAATCCATGTTACTTGTAAACACCATATCAGAATCGTGGAGTAAAAATATTGAAATTTTTTGTGGGAAATGTTTAAATATCAGTTCTACTTTAGACAAGTATCAACAAAAATAGTTAATTTAGATTCTACAAAATTATTCCAATGTATTTTCCTGGGATCACATTGATATGGAAGGTATCCATCTAGATATAGACATTCATCATATTTTTATATAGGAAAGCGCTAAACCTATTAAACATCCTGAAAGAAGAATGAACCCGGTTTTAAAAGAGATAGTGAAAGAGGAACTTTATAAATTATTAAAAGTAAATTTTATTTACCCCATCTTAGATAGTCAACAATATGACTAGCACATTTCAAAGGTCGGTACTAGCCATTTTTTATGATTTGATACATGACTATGCATAGGTTTACAAGGATTGATTTTCAATATATGAAAATTATTTTGAGGAATCCTTAGATAATATACAAAAATTCCTCATTAGATGCCAAGAAACAAATCTTGCACTGAGTAATGAGAAATGTTTTATGTTACTAACTTAAGGAAATGTTCTCGGCCACCATGTGCCTCTTGCAAGAATCAAATTTGACCCAACCATAATTGAAGTGACTTCTAAGTTACTAATTCCATTACCAAAAGGATGTAAGAAGTTTCTTAGGATATGTAGGTTACTATTGATGCTTCATAAAAAAAATTAGTAAATAGTCTATCATTATTCAAATTGCTTACAAAAGATGTTGACATTTACTAAAAATAATAATTGCCCTATTACTTTCAATACACTCAAGGAAAAACTTTCTACAACTTTGATATTAAGGGGGGTATATTAGACCTTACCTTTCCATATCCATTGATGCATATGATAAAATAGTAGGAGTAGTTTTAGGACAAAAGGAAAAATAATTTTGAACCTACACCATTTATTTTGTTGGTAAAAATTTGGCTCATACTGAACTTAATCATATCATCGCTAAGAACGAGTTTCTTGCATTTAATCATGCAATTAATAATTTTTGACACTATATCATTTGCTATGATTTTTTTTTCCACATTGACCAATTTTCTATCATGTACCTCATGAATAGGATGCTCATTATGAGAAACAATTAAGGATGCAATGTAATAGCCTAAATAAGGAATATAGGGATATCTTATCATTTTCTTTGAAAACTAATGAAAATGTAATAGCTTGTAGAAATTGCAAAAGCATGCATTACTCCCTATAGCATTTTAAATTTTTTTGTTAAACTTTATAAATAGATATTGATGGTTGTATTAGAAGCTATGGGAATAAGAACAAGAATCCAATAAATTATTCTATAACATGTCTCTCCATATTTCAAATACAAGGAGATTTATGCTTCTTGTAGTGTGTTGATAATTTTGTAGTACTACGAGAATTTCTATTGTGTGCGTAAAACCTAGAGGGTATCTTTTCTAGTACGTGATGTATCTTGCATGAATTTTCATTATTATTTACATATTTAGATCACTAATTCTAATGTAATTTGGACTTGTGATATAAGATTATTATATTCTTTTTTCTATGGTGTAAATTCATCAACTCTACATATTGATAGTATGGTTCATGACTACAACCTAGAGGAAACATTCCTTTTTTATCATTATTGAATTAGTTAAGAAGACTATTGTTACTAGAATAATTCATTTCAAAAGAATTGGATAAAACATTGTAACCTATGTTTATATCATCGCAATCTACTATATTTTGACTAGAGGATTGGATTTAGTTGTTAATCTTATATTGGTTTAGACTTTTACTAAAACTTCTAAAAGAGTCATTACATTCATTTCCTTTTTTTGAACTTTTTTTTAACTTTGAATTGGCATTATTACTTTTAGAATAGTGTGTTGGTTGTCATATGAAAGTTTCTTCATTGGACTATAAGCCTAACTAATTTAAGTAGAGTATATGTTACAAACAATATTTTCACATAAATATTTTCAAACCGAATTTCTACAATCATAATTCAAAGTGGTAAATGGTTCAAAGGTAACTTGTGTTGCAAATTAACCTTGAAAAATATTCATTTTGATTTCTAGGTTTGTATTAAGTTTACATAGAGTATCTCATAACATTTTAAAGTGTTAGATAAACCAATTTTGCACATATAATGCTTACATCTCATAAGTGTACATGACTCGGTTGATAATTAAATTCCATAGAATTTATGCAAATACATGACCTAACACTAATAACCTCTTGATTACCTTTTAATCCATTTATTATTTAGGATACATTTTGTGGGTGATAATTTTTTTTTTTTCTAAGTAAAACTAATTCTATTAAGTATAAAAGTTACTGGTACAAAACTGCCACAGTGTCAGCTGTGAGAGCCTAACCACTGGGCTTGATAAACAAGCTAGTCAAAGAGAGTTTGGACCGCCCTAAATGGGAAACCAGTCCTTTTAACAAAAATTTCTTGGCTGCCCTTGAAAGGGAAACTAGCCTTGAGTTCATACATGACAAAATAACATAGAAACAAGTATTAAAATTAACAATCATCCTTTTCAGCTGAGCCTTGAGGCGAGAAAGCAAAAAATTCCTGCATGAATTGAACAGAAGAACCTGGAGAGTTTGACAGTCACTATTCATGAGCCGGAGACAAAGGTTCCTCGACAATCCTGCATCCATAATCATTGTTGTTGTCATCCTTTCCTGCATTGAGAGCATCTTCCATGCTGGAGTGTTCATCCTCCTTGCTCAGCACGTTCTGGGGGGGGAGATTGGAAGCTGCAGATAAAACCACCTTGCCGGGGAAGCTTGAGACCTGAGGAGCTAGGGGAGTGGCAGAACGGGTCGGAGCAGGGTTGGGGATCTCTTCACGGAGGGTTAACGTGATAAAAGCAGTAAGAATGGGTCTATTCGAGGAGAATTTGAACCGAAGTTCAACACGCTGGGAGGTTTGCCAAATGGTGGGATGAACAGTCTCATGAGAGACATGAGGGAGAGCACTGTTGGAAGGAATAGAAGCCGAGTGAGGGGAAGCTGGAGAAGCACCAACATTTTCATGGAGGCAACCCCGTCCTCTTCCTCTGCCACCTCGCATAGCTTGTGACTGAACATGCTCCTCATCAGCAGAGGAAGATCCTGAGGAAGGGCTGAGAGAAGGGCGGCGATAATTGGTAAGGGCCCTACTGATACCTTGCCGGCACCGCATTCTCTGGCGGAGTTGAGGCATGGAGACAGAGGCAGGGAGATGGAGACTAGAGCCAAATGGATGGACTGAGAACGAAGGAGCCCGAAGAGTGGAATTGACACCGCTGAGAATTGCCGATTGAGCCCGAACAGGAGGGTCCAGGCCACTGCAATGATCAGCCCAAACACTGTGAAGTGGAATTGCGCTGCAGAGGGGACTGTGAAAGAAGTGATACCTGAGAGGAGGCTCGAAGCATGCAAGTAAGGTACAGCGATGTCCATTATGCGTTCTCGCACTGGAGTCTGCAAAACCAGGAGGACATTCACCGCGGAGGGGAGACGGAGATCCGCCACAGCAAGCACCAACATTAGAACTGTCCTGAATGCGCGCCATGACTAAGAGAACCACCATATGAAAACGAGTAGTGAGCCGATCAAGGGTATTAACTTCTGCTCGATCTGGCGAGTTATTGCGATCATAAATGCTGGTACAGGGAGCCATATGGGCTTCCCATGCAAGTTCCTTTGGGAGCTGCGTAGGGACCCATGTCCCATCAAACAACTCAGGCATCCGCATCCGGAATAGAATAGTCTTTGTGCACCTGCATGGTGCAATTCTGTAGCATTTCTCTGTCATGGATAATGGTGAGAGGGCCATGAGTGAGATTTCTTGTGTTGTCTGTTCCAAAATTGGCCAAGAGGTCTGCGACTTTGTTGCCTTATCGTTTGACATGAGTGAATGAGATTGCCCTATTGCTTGTCAGCCAGTTGTTGATCCTTTCAATTCTAGCAGCCAAACGCCAGCTGTGGTCTACCTTTGCGGAATTGGTACCCCATAGGAGTTGGTTGACCATATTGATGAGAACTTGAGAGTCTCCTTCAATGATAATTGGAAAGAAGTTGTAATGATGAGTGAGGCAGAGGCCTTGCCAGAGGCCTTCTAATTCAGCCGAGTTATTAGTATCCCATCCAATTGATCCATAGTAGATGTTTTGAATTTCTCCCTTTGAGTTTCTAAAAATTCCACCAAAACCTGCTTGACCGGGATTTCCTCTGGAAGCTCCATCGAAATTTAATTTGAAAACCCCATCAGGGGGTGGAGACCACTGCATAGGAGTATCAGGGGCTGCCCTGTTCCTGATAGTTGGAGTAAACACAATTTTGAGATTCCAATTTTTCCAAATGGAGATTTCTTTGGGATGTTTCGGATAATCATCTTCCTGCCAGGATTGGAGAGCCAGAGATTCCTGGAGGTTGTTGCTAATGGAGGTCCAAATGGAGTCCAGTGTAGAAGCCTGATTTTTAAAATTCGTTTATTTCTTTCCTTCCACAGAGACCAGAAAAGCAGGCCAGGAAGAAGCTGCCATAGGGCATTAAGAAGGGAGGAATTGTAAGGGCGTTTTGGCCAATTGCGAAGAATGTTTGTTATGTCTCCTGTGGGTTTGTTCCTTTGGCAGCGAAAGCTGCCCTTTTCCCATAAGGTGTTGGCTAAATGGTAGAGAAACATGAGATGTTGGATAGTTTCAGCACTTTGATGGCAGTTAGGACATTGAGAAGGTCCTATGAAACCCCGTTTGACCAGATTGTCCCAAGTGAGTATTCTTCTATGGCTAAGGAGCTAGAGGAAGGTAGAAATCTTAGGCCGGGTGTTTGGACTCCAAATCAAAAGCCAGAGAGAATCACTAGGGAGCAGAGAGGGGTGCATCAGAGTAGGCTTCTTTCGTTTTATAACCCCATCTGAGAATGTATGGGTCCTCCGAGCTTCTGATTTGCCTTCGCTGAAGTTCTTTGCTTAGAGCTTCCCAATCAGTGCCTTGAGCTTGTGGTGCTATGTGGTGTGAGGGCTTCCATTTCATGAACCCATTACGATCTAAGGGCAGCCACTGATTCCAGACCTTGTCTTCTATTGCGTCTTTGTTGTTTCCCAAATTGATTTGAGAGTAAGTTTCAAGAAGCTTTGGGTTTTGCTGCCAGGAATCGGACCAGAACCTAGCCAAGTTTCCATTCCGAATTTCCCAGAAGCTATGTTGTTGTATGAGCATGTGGTGCTGCTTGGCTGCATTCCAAACAAGAGAACCTGATTTCTTAGGAGCGAGCCTTATTAAGTCTGCCGAAGATCTGTTGTTGGCATATTTAGCTGTCCATAGTTTAGCCCAAGGAGTATGTAGGTTGGATATCCATTTCCACCAAACACGAGCGGCCATGACCTCGTTGCTGTGCATGGGGTCTCTAAGGCCAAGACCGCCTGCTTCCTTGGGAGTACATACAGTATTCCAATTAACCAGGGCCCATTTTCTATTCCGACCAGAGGATCCCCAAAGGAAGTTGCTTTGCATAGATTTTATTTGCTTGAGAACCCATTTTGGGGCAACCAGAACAGAAAATAGGTAAAGGGGCATAGATTGCAGCACTGCTTTGATGAGATTGAGTCTACTGACCATGTTGAGAGCTCTGAAGGTCCAAGAGGAAAGCCTAGATTCCAGTTTTTCAAGTAGTCGGTTCCAGGAAGAGTGCCTGATAGCAGAATCTATAAGAGGGGCGCCAAGGTATTTGTCAAGGAGAGAAGCAACAGAAAAACCAAGAATGCGAGCGATATTGGCTTGGGTGAGAGGAGGAGTATTGAAGAAAAAAATCTGAGATTTGGATTCATTGATAGATAACCCAGAGGCTTTAGAAAAAAGGTTGAGAATGGCTTTGAAATAACGGGCTTCTTGAACGGAAGGATGGCCAAAGAGCATATTATCATCCACAAATTGCTGGTGAGTGGTGACAGGGGCTCCATGAAGAGAGATGCCTCGCAAATGATGATTTCGAACCTCGTTGTGAATTAATCGGCCAAGACCCTCAGCCATGAGGACAAAGAGGAAAGGGGAGAGAGGATCCCCCTGCCTGATTCCTCTAGAAGGAAAGATAGGGGGAGAAGGAATCCCATTAATAAGAATAGAGAAAAAAAAAGAAGTAATGAGGCTCATTATCCATCTGATCCACATTTGATCAAATCCAAAAGCACCTAAAATTTGTTGTATGTAATTCCAATTCAGTCTATCAAAGGCTTTGGATAGATTGATCTTGAGGAGCATACCTGGCTTCTTGCAGACTTTTAAGGAGTGTATAATCTCATGAGTAAAAATTATACCATCCAAAATTTTTCGCCCTTCCACATATCCTGTCTGCTCCGGCGATATGAGAAGCGGGAGGAGCGGCTTGAGCTTGTTGGCAATAACTTTGGAGATGACTTTGTAAATCACATTACAAAGAGCAATAGGTTTGAATTTTTCCGGTTTGCTGGGTTGCTCCTCTTTTGGTACCAGCGCAATGAAAGTGGCATTGAGGGAGGGCAAGAGCCAATGCATGGTTATTGATTCCTCAACCAGTTGCCAAACTTCATGTTTGATTAGATCCCAGAAATAGTGAAAGAAATTGGAAGTAAAGTCGCCGGGTCCCGGAGCCTTACCATCCTTGAACTGCGCCATAACTGCATCTACTTCTGGGGGGGAGACAGGGCGTAGAAGCATTTGATTATGCTTAGCCGTGACCAAGTTGGGTATAAGCTGCTTGATTTGGTCTATAGCTGCCTGTCTATTGACCTGAAGTACTTGTTGGATGCCCTTAAAATAATCCATGAGTTCCTGTTCCATATCGTCATGCTTCTCCATCCGCTCCCCTTGCTGATTGGTGATGTGGCTGATTCTGTTTTGCATTCTTCGTTGGATAGTTGAGCTGTGGAAGAATTTGGTATTTCTTTCGCCTTCCTTTAGCCAACGAATTCTTGATTTTTGCCTCCAGAGGATCTCCTCTTGTTTATATCTATCCTCCAACTGTTTTTGAAGGTCTTGCTCCTTAGAAGCAAGAGTCTCTGATCTACCTTTAGTGATGATTTCCTGTTGCACTTCATTCATTTTTTGCTCAAGGATATTCTTTTCCAAAAATATATTCCCAAAGACTGTCTAATTCCAATTTTTGATCTGACCTTTGAGGAACTTGAGATTTTTCTGAAACTGGTACATTTTGGAACCCTTTGGCGGTTTAAAACTCCTCCAAGCAGCGTGTATCATTTCTTTGAAGGATGAATGAGTAAGCCAGAAGGCTTCAAATCTAAACGGTCGCTTTGGATGAGACCCTATATTGTGTCATTGAAGCAGAATGGGCCAGTGGTCCGAGCCAGAAAAGGGCAGAACTGAGCCTGTGATGTCCCCACCCACATGTATGGCATTGTCCGATATGAGGAATCGATCTAATTTTGAAGCTATTTGCTGACCTCCCGCTCTTCTGTTGTTCCAGGTGAATATGCTGTTAGAGAAAGGTATATCAATGAGCCAATTATTATTGATGAATTTTTTGAAGTGGGTACATTCCGGATCGAGTCTAGTCTTTCCTCCAGATTTTTCATCCATCCTAGTGATCATATTAAAATCTCCTCCAATGATCCAAAGGGGATGGGATCTATTCGAATTGAGATGCTCCAAAGTGTTTAAGAGCGCTAACTTACTAGCCTGATCTTGAGGAAAATAAACATTGGACAGATGCCCGTGTATGTTAGTGTCAATAGGATGGAAGGTAGCCTGGATGAGGTTGTGCGCTGCATGAAAATCGGCGAGCATCATGGATTGTGTATCCCAGGTTATTGCAAGTCCACCTAAGAATCCAGAGGCATCCACTGCTACTGAGCTACTACTGGGCCAAGCCTTTGATAAGATTGAGCCAAGCATTTTACTGTTGCATTTAGTTTCCTGAAGAAAGAGTATTTGAGGCTTCTCTTTCTGAATCATGTTCTTAATCATCATGTACTTCCCTGGGCTGTTAAGCCCTCTTACATTCCATGAGACTAACTTCATGGGGAACTATTTGCAAGTGGTTTGAAGAAACGTGTTAACTTGGGATAATGCCCTGAATCCACCAGCATCTCCCCCAGCGTGATGGTGCGCTACCAATCTGGTTTTCTACCTCTCTTCCTGGTTTCCTTCAGCACTTTTAGGCTGTCCCAATGACTGCCTGGCTGAATACCCAATTTCTTTTGTTGTTGAACTTTGGAGAGGGCTTCCTCTAGTGATTCTATTTGTCGAGGATTGATCTTGTCAAATTCTTTTCTTCTGCAAGCATCTTCTAGGCCTATGAGATCCAGTTCTCCTAGATCAAAGCCTTCTGAATCATCCTCCATGTGGGTAGACTGAACATTTTCTGGAGAATCTTTACTGTCCTGACTGGGGTTGGAAGGATGCCCATCCAGGTCCATGAGATTAGGGTCCCAAGTCACCTGCTTTTGCTTTGAAGAGGGGTTGGAATCTGAGAGGGCTACAGATTGCGGTGCAGACTGAGAGGGCTCAGAGGTAGCAGGTTTGGGCTGAAGCGAGGGGGAGGCAGAAGGGGCTGCGGGAGTGAGAGAGGCAGGGGTAGTGTCGCTCTGAGGGTCAGATTGAGCAAGAACGGCAAAGCTATTGCTGGTGGATGGGGCAGTAGCAGAAGTGCCAGGTTTTTTCCCAGAAGGAGTGGATTTCTTGTTATTTCTTCTTCTGGAGGGAACTTTAGTAAACCCATCTGCTTCCGTTTTATCTCCAGCTTCTTGACTCCTGGTCTGAGCTATTAGAGGGAAATCTCTGAAGAGATGTCCATGGGCATGGAATCTTCTGCAACGAAAAGGAACATGTTCATAATCTAGCGGTTGAACCCATTCAAAATCATCATCAAATAAGCTTACCGCGTCTGGTAGGGCATTGTCCAGATGCATGTAGACACATATTCGGGCATAGGAGGTATAACTTCGTAGCTTAGTTTCTTCTGATATCTTTATGAACTCTCCTAACCCTCTTCCAATCTCCTGAAGTGATTCCTCATCCCAATATTCAAGTGGCAGCGAGTATAGACGAATCCATATCGGTGCCCAGTTGAAATTTTATTGGTCTGGGTTGAATATTTCAACCCAGTTCCTAAGATATAGCCCTGCCGAGTTGAAGAAATAGGGGCCCTCATCCATTACCTTGTTTCTGTCCTCGATGCAGTTAAAAATAGCTGTGAAGAAGCCTTTCGGACCCAGTTGCAGAGAAACGTGTCCCTTGGGCTTCCATTTGGACGCAATCCATCCTTGTAAGGCTTTTTCAGTTGGCCAAAACCCAATAAATTTCCCAATGAGGGCGTGATCCCTCATGTACTGAATTCTGGCGTTGATACGATTACTTGGAAAATCAATTTTGGGTCTATCTAGAGCTATGGGCTTGTAGGTGGAAGAAGTGGCCTGTGGCAGATCCGTTTGTTTTCCAGAGGTCGACTTCTGAGTCGCCTCAGTCTCCTGCTTGTTGTCAGAATCATTTTTGCTCAAATCGGGCATTCCTTCATTTCCGCCTTCATTTGCAGGGGGAGGCCGACTGCCCCCCCTCCGTTGCAGTCGCCATACTTGTGTGCAGCACTTCGCAGATTGAGGAAGACAGTGCCATCAGTGCTTAACCGAGTTGCAGAGATCGCTAGGGTTTCGACAAAGAAAGAGAACGGCTAACCCTAGCAGAGCGCACTTCCACCAACATTATTCGATTCTTTGTGGGTGATAATTTATTGTGAGGGGATTTTTCTAATTAGTGGTTGAAAAATCATGGATGGGGGAATCATGGCATGTGAGACATTTCATTCCATAAAGAAAAGTAAAAATTTTAAGCATGATGATGAAGTTGAATCTTTCCAAGGCTTATGATAAACTAAACTAGGACTCCCTCATTAATATATTGGAATATTTTGGATTCTCCTAAAAAGGATCAAGTGAATCATGAACATGGTTAGGTAAAATTTCTCTCTATTTTAGTAAATATAAAACTTTCGTAGCCTTCTACACCAAGGATATGCATGAAACAAGGTAACCCCATATCCCATTCACTTTCATCTTAATGAATGAAGGTCTTAGTCACAATATAGCAAAAGTGAAATATAAGCAAGAGCTCTAAGGTGACTAGAACAAGGTAACCCCATATCCCATTCACTTTCATCTTAATGGTGGAAGGTCTTAGTCACACTATAGCTAAATTTAAAATAAGCAAGATATCCAAGGAGTTTCAATAAGCCCTCACTTGGACCCTCTATCTAAGTTCATGAGAAAAAATTAATGAAAATAAATCCCACATTTTTTTCTTCAATGCTAATGGGACTATTTAGAGAAACATCAACAAAGTGTTGTGTTTTACACTAGGAAATATTCCCTCTAATTACATCTCGATGCCTCTTTTAATCATTAGATGAAGAGATGTTTTTTGGGAACGTTGGTTTGAAATGCTAAATAGTAAGTTATCTAATTATATTTTTGGATACCTCACTCTCTCTTATCAAACTCTCAGGTCAAATCCATTCTCAAACCCATTATTGCATTTCATTTCTTATCTGCAGATTCAGCCATTAATGTCTTGTTGTGACTCACTTCACTCCAAGGAGACTTCTTCTAGAGCATATTTTCAAATAACAAAAAATAGCCTCTAGTAGCCTAAAATAAGTTCTATCTCCAATAACTATACGGGGTTGTTGGAATTTCAACCATTACTTATTAAAAATAGATTTAGGGACCAAGTTGAGGTGGAGGTGGGTGGATCCTTTAGAAGATTTATTGAAACAAATTTGAAGAGCTAATACACCTCATGGATATTGGAATGGGAAAAACTCTACATGCTCATGCATATGGAAAAAAAAACCAAAAATAACCTATATTTTGTGAATAAATAGACTTTTTGAGAGGTTTATAAGGGATATATCATCTTTATTTCATGAATTTTGTTGGTACCAAAATCTACCCCCACCCCACCCTCCTTCAACAAGAACCAAGCTTCCCAATGATAAAAGAATATTTTGATAACCATAATTAGATGCATGTAAGAGATATTTAGAAGTAAGGAGAGGAACTAAGAACCATATGGAGGCACATAAGAGCCTGAGGGAAAACTGGTTGCAAGAAATCCCAAGAGATGAGTAATAGCAACACTAGGACCAACTAGAGTCAATATTTACTATCGAAACTAATATTTCCCCATACATCCTTACATGGGGAGCCATGGGGAATAAATACTACTCTATTAAATATGCCTCATTGCTAGCCTCAATATATTATAGATTGATCAGCCCAAATGAATTTGGAGAAAGAAACCAAATCTAATTTTATGGCTGAAAACTGCATCTTTCCTTTGGTCAATAGTGAAAGTGAAAATTTTGGCATGAGGAAATTCATAAAAAGAAATGGTTTGAATGCCCCTCTTATTTTGTTATCTCTAGGTAAGAAAAAAAACTAAAGATCACATTTCAATGACTACAAACTTTTCAATAGTCTCTAGGACCACGGGGCCACCATACTAGGGAGATGAAATAGGAATCACAATATTGTCACTCAAAATTTGAATGGTTGGGTTATAGATCCATTCTAGAATGGAATGTTGATTAGAATTTGGATAGATTTCTCACACTTCATAATTTAGAATATATGGAAAGAAAAGAACAATATAATATTCAAAGGCATTAGCCACCCCAAAGGAAAGATATAACAAAAAATAACAACAAACATCACTAAATCACTCAAGGAAACTACCTGGAAGAAGAATGGTAAAGAATTTAATCAATAATCAGAAAGGATTATGAGGAAATAGGTGGTTTAAATAAACAAATACTAACTACAATAATTCCTTACCAACCTGAGATGGACTCTAGTCAAGTATGGACTACCACAACAACACCCCCACCCCGACACCCACCCCCCCCCCCCACAATGTTGCAATAAACTAAAATTTGATGGAATTTTCCTAGGAAACCCAAGACCTATGGAGATTCATGGGATCTATAGAGATGAAAAAGGGAACATATTATCTACATTTTCTTGCTTTAGAGGGAAATACACAAACAATTTATGGGAACTTTAAGTTGTAGAAATTGGAATTTGGATAGCCAAGCTCAATGGTTGGGCCCACCTTATTGTGTAATGGAATTCAATGAGTTGTTAAATCATTTTAGATACTTATGAAGGGATCCCAACCAGTCAAGTGACCAAAAATAGAACTTTCTACACCACCTTGATAATACAATTGTACATGTTGAAAAGTTTCTAGTTGCAAACCTTATCCCATGTTAAAAGGGATGCAAACAAACCTGCCAACTACCTAACTAGAATGCCACAAAAGCGTAGGTTTTAACCCTATACAGAAATTATCTGCAAACGAATCTTAAAGACAGAAAATAAACAGTAGCGAGAGCATAAAACATAAAACAGATAAACATAGAGATTTTCCCCTGGATCCCAAATCAGAATGATCAACTTGATTTTTCATTATATTCCTTTTAGTGTTACAACACATATATATACATGCCGAAGCATACATAAACCCCAATTTATTAACCCTAGATTAGAACATAACCGTAGTTCCCTTGACCGGATGTACAAAATACCAGGGGTTGAAAACCATCGTGCCCCAAAACCATGTGCAAACCCATGCACAAAACCATGGGCGGGTCCGCCCACTGGAAAATAAGGACCAAAAATGGAATTGAGTACTAGAATTTAACTTATGAAATAATGTGTATGTACACACACCCACACAAAAGAATGTGTGTGATACAAACTAAAAAGGTTTAAGTTATATAATGGGACAATTGAAGCCTGGTGGGACAACTTGAGTTGTTGAGTGCTTTGAGATTCATATACAACATATTAGGGTTGATCCCCTGGGATAGCTACCTTTGTTGCATGCCTCATTCAATTTCTTTATTAGGTTATGTGTCATAATTAGTGTCGATGGGTTACAAATGGGCACCATTCACAAGATAAGGAAAAGTGTACAAGGATTTCGTCATAAGGTTTTCCTTGGAAAAAAAATAATAAGACCATTGAAATGATTTTTAAAAGAAGAAGCATTACCCATATAGTGTGAATTGTTAAGAATTTTAATATGAATGATTTAGACATTTCCTTGGATATTCAAATAGTTAACTCGCCAAAAAAAAATATTAATCTTACTAGTAATATATTGAACCTATGCTGGACAACACAATTATTCTTATATTTAGTGATTTAAGGGAAAAATAAGACATGTCATACATATTCTCAAAACTATTATTAATTAAGAATGTATCTATAATAGTGAAGACACATAATGGCATACCAGGAATACCATAAACCAAATATGGTTAAATACTCCAACCGAATGAACTGTTATGCTTTCTTCTTAAATACTATGGCATGGTAAACCGTTGACTATAGAATGTTTTTATTCCTATGCTTCATTATCTCTCTACATATTTTAGTTGTTACTCTGCTGTTAATATCAAATCACAACAACAGGAGATAAACACTTTTACCCCTTGGGAGTTTATTGTGATATCCTTATCATTAGAGTAAAGGTTTTTTATTATATGCTTCTAGGGTTTCTTGGAAAGCCATTCATTATTAGCTCCATCATGATGGGGTTGAAGTGGTGGATAAAATTTATGCAAGGTGAAACGTTTCCATATAAAATACATTTCCTTCATGTAATATGCTATTATAAATCTCTCAAAGACAATTACAATGGAAAAATACATAAACTTCCTATTACTTGAATCCAAAAATAGTTTTAAAAAGCCCTATAATTGAATTTATAAGTTCAAGCTCTAATATTCAAACATTCAAGTTTTGTTTTGAAATGGTACCTACAAGTTCATGGCTCTAAATTTCCTAATCCATAAAAAAATTCTTGAAGGAATACGCATGTAATGTAATGAGCATTTTTTATTATTAATGAATCTCAACACAAAGTCGTAAATCTCTCTTAAGAGGATATTTGGGTACATACATGATACAAATTATTATATAGTATGCCACAAAGGTTAAAATTGTAATAAGATGTTAAAGTTAATAGATGTAGGGCAATCAATTAAAGCACTAGTATATAGTATGCCACAAAGGTTCAAATTGTAATTAGATGCTAAAGTTAATAGATGTAGTGAAATCAATTAAAGCCCCAGTATATAGTATGCCACAAAGGTTCAAATTGTAATTAGATTTTAAAATTAATAGATGTAAGGAAACCAATTAAAGCACATGGATTTATTGATGCATATTGGGAAAAAGATGCAGATAATCATGATTAAGCTAGACGTCATATGTGTTTACTTTGTTGGGAGGAGTCATGAATTGAATAGACAAATGACAATAGTTGTAAGACCTTCCAACATTGAAGTTAAGCACTTGGAGACCATTTAAGTTTATAAGTAAGTAGTTTCGTTATAAATATTATTTGAAGATGCTAAACTTATATAGGCATTGATGATTGTTGAGAGTGATAATTAGAGCATAATGGTGCTAAATGAAGAATTCTATTGTTCATGATAGTCAAATAACAAGATATATAGTATTACTTCATTGAAGAAATAACAAAATTTGATAGTGTTGTTGGCTAAGTGTAACACTTGGGAGATTGTGTCAATGTCTTGATGATTTTTTGGGAAAAAATTAGGGGCTAAGTTTTTAGGATAAGATAATTTTCCATGTTTTTTCAAGAAAAAATATTCGTTAATTTTTTTTTTTTCATAAATTGATTCACTCTATTCTATAAGATAAAAGTATTTTATTTTCAAAGTCACAAAATTTTTCGAGAGACTTCGTAAAATTTTTAGACATTTAATATTTTAACAAAAATATTCCCAAATATTTTATACTTAAATTTTACAATTTAAGAATTACTAAAATTAACCAATTTTTTTATATGTAGATACTAAAATTTTTCCTATTAATATAGATATAGATTTAGATAATATTATAATTCAATCGAAATAAAACAATTATAAAACCATAAATGCAATATAACGTAAAATTGTAAAAATATGCATGAAAAAAGAACAAAGCTTAAGCAGGAGATGGTTATCAATTATAAACAATTTTAATAGTGACTAAGTAGGTAAGCTCTAAATAGCATCATAGGCAACTCACTGTTAGTGTCAGTTTTTGCATCCTGCCACCAGTGATCAAATAGACTCTTATCATGTCATATTAGGGTCCATATTGAATTTTTTGTCATTCCATTAAGTCATCATGCAAAAATTTGGTCATTGGATGTAGATCTAGGTCTAATCTCACTCCTTACAATATTTTATTACTTGCTAGATCATTTCACCACTTTGCTGAGTGTACCATCAATCATGAGTTTTCATCATCATTTCAGTCATTTTCATCATGGTCTCATTCAGTTAGAGTCTCCATTATGTCTTAGGGTTTCCAAGGTCATCAAATCACCATTTCATGCATAAAGTCCAGCAAGTGGAGTGACAGTAAAGAAATTTCATCAGTAAGTTTGATTTGTAAATTTGATTTCAGAGAAAAATGTAATTTTATGTTCCTAATTTGTAATAAGTTCTCAGAGTTCCAAATAGCTGCAACACTCAAAGTTCCATCAGCAAATGAGAAAAATTCCAAAAAGCTAATCAGTGTTCCTAAGCTATCAAAATATGAAGTTCAAAGATCAAATTCTAAAGTTAAAGGTAAAATGAAATGTAAAGTTAATTTCAAGAAAGAAAATGTGGGTCCAAGTTTTTTTAATGATATTTCTTCAAGTATAAAAGGCTCTCAAGGACCAAAAATTCATTCACTTGTATCTGTAAGCATCGATCTATCCAAGTTCCCAAAGAAAAAAATCGATTTTCCCTGCAAAAAACCAATTTCCAACTCCTTCATTGCACTTTTTCCACAAGCGTTGTGCTTTTTGTAGAAGGGACGTTGCGCTTTTCAGAAGCACGCTGCTATTTTTGCAGGGCTTCATTGTGCCTTTCCTCAGCTCGCTGCTCTTTTTGCAGAGGAGATCCATGGCCTCAAAATATTCTCTCCAAGGGTTCTAAGCTGCAAACAAGGGTTTCTATACTTATTTCCAAATAAGTTACACCTCCTAGCCCCTCCTTTCAGCTTGTGGTCTAAGGTCATGGTGCAAACCCTCCTTTTCCCTTCATGTTATGTTCTAAGTAAGTAAACCCTAGTTTCACAATTTGTAAGCTTCATTTTCTTTTCCCTGGACCCATTTATGTTCCTTACACCCTAACTCACCCCACACTACCCTTACATCCCCTCATTTCCCATTCCCAATCTCTATTCCCTAAAACCCTACCCCTACGATGTGCTTTTCTAGGCAGCTAGAATACCTCCCTATATTTGAATTTCCTACCCTATTTCCCTTAAAAATTTCAACCCCCCATCACTTCCCTAAGCTTCTAATCTCCCTTACACACTTCCTCAAATTTTCCCTCACTTATCCCAACTCCCTAACCCTATAATCCTACTCCCTTCCCCTTCCCCTTATTCCCTAGGTTTTCAAGACAAAATTGAACATAATGGAGGAGGAGAGAAACATCATGGAGGAGGAAAGAAATATCACATAAGAAGAGAAGAAAACATATAATAAAGGAGGGATAATTCTAAGACTAGAGCCATCAGACACTATGGAATTGATGGCATCACCCTCGGTAGTGAAATGTTTCCAACATGTAGGTTTCTTTGAGTTTTATGAGATGGTCCAAAGAGTGCAGAGCCATCCTACTTTGACCATGGTTTTCATCAGCAACCTACAAAAAAACCAAGTGACTATTGCAGGGGTGACATTCACCATTTCTACAGACATCATTGCAGTAGCAACAGGGATACCCAATGTGGGTGAAAAATGGTTCAAAACTAAAGATTTTGATGCCCGTTATGAACCTTACCTCAAGGCACCTTCTAAAGATAACATCAAGAAGATATTTCCTTTTGGTTAGTTGCTTAACAGGTTTTCCCCCTGATGAAGATCATCATGAAATACTTCACTTGTGAGGTCAGATTCTCCAGGTTGTACAATTATCACATTAGGTTGCTCATTCATTTCACTAGGGTGAAATTGCTCAACCTTCCCTACTATTTATAGAGAAGCATTGATAAGATGACCTACATAGTGCAAAACAGAGAGTATGAGCTTCAAATGTCTAGTCTCTTCCATCATTCTCTCATTAAAATCATTTTCCTTCACCACCTCAAGAATTTGAACATTGCATGGGAGACTTTCATTGAGGCAGATGTCTTCACTACACCACCAAATAATCATGCTAGACATATTCCACCACCGGCATTAGTTTCTCACAATAAAACTAGGATATATAGTAGGGCTACAGTGAAGAAAACCAAAGAGGACAAAGAGGTCAAAACATACCAGAGAGGACCTAGGAAAATGTTTTCTCCACAGATTGTGGAAGGGGCCTTAACTTCTACATCAAGAAAATAGGGATATCAAAAGTAGCAAGAGGCAGTTCTTCAAGAGAAGGAAGACCTTCACCATGAGGAAGAAAAGGAGTTTGAACTAGTGGAATTAGAAGTCCAAGGTGATAATGAAACCTTAAACCTAATTATCAAAGAGAAATATGCCACAATTAGAGAGCTGCAAGACAATTTGGCAAGAGCACAATTTGTCATCTCCTTCCTTGAGCAAGAAAACAAGCAACTGAAAGACAAACAAGTACTCTTGGAATTGGAGTTGCTGAAGGTCAAGATGCAAGACACCAAAGGAATAGAAGTGATAGCACCTGATGAGTATGATCATGATGAGACTCATATAACCAAGAGGAGACCAAAAACAAGAGGTCTTAAGAGAGCATTAGAGTAGGAAAAACATGAGGCAGAATAACTCAGTTTTGAAGAAAGAATTGCAAGAGAAATAAATGATGAGAGAGAGGTTTGGCTTGATAGAGTGAACATGCACCTTGAGAAGCTCCTTCATAAGGCCAACAAGGATAATTAGATTTTGAGACACATGGCTGGCCAATACAACACCAGAAACAAGATTTGCAACATCGGGATCAAGCAATTAAAGGGAAAACTCAAGGAGACCCTAATCAACCAAAAGGAGAAGGGAAAACTTGAGTTACTTGCTGATGCATCCTTGGTTGCTTGAGATACTCCATCAGCACTTCATCCAGCATTTTTGAACATTTTTGGGCAAGTTTTTGAGTTTTTGGACATTTTGGTAAAATTTAACAGACTTTTTGCACAGTCAGCCTGCAAAAAGTGCAATGTGGGCAACGCTGCACTTTTTGTGGAGTCCTCTAAATGAGAAAAAATCTACATATTTGGATAGATAATGATGTCTACATCAACTTTTGACTACTTTCGCACCAAAAGAAGAGCTTTTGACAAGTGGAAAAGGCCAAAAACTCTCCAAAAAACAACTTTTTGCCTCCTATTTCAGCCTCACGCTGCATTTTTTGAACAGTCTTGGGAGATTGAATTTTTGAGGAGATTCACTCAACCATTTTCAGAGCTTGAGCACATTTTTGACAACTAGACTAGAATAGATTTCCAATGAGACATCTAGGGCCCAATTTGGACTTACAAAAGTCACTCAAAAGTGGATCTGAAGGCCCGCGCTGCGCTTTTTACAGTTGATTGATTTCTTTATAATTTTCAAATTTTCTCAGTTGATTGATGGATTTGAAGGAGATTTACTAATGTAATTGTAAAGAGTAAATGTAATTCTGCCATTAATAGTTACTAGAGGAGATACATCAAGTAAATATGTAATTTTGGGTCAAGTGAATCAGTTTCATCAAAGATAGGGATGAGTTTGTTGACTTCACTAGTCATTAGGATTCCAGTTGAGGACTTTGGGGATCAGCTCCACAAGTCATGGATTCAACCCGTGAGAGTGGGAGAAGAATTTTTTGGTATATATATTTCATTTCCTTTGTCATTTCAAGTTTTGGATGCTGTAGAATTGATCTTTGAACACTAGTGTATTCAGTGACTTTGGGCAGGAACTAATAGACATAGTTGCAGCTATTGTGGTGGAATTCATGTGGTATGTGTTTTAGTAGTGTTGCCTCTTATGTTTTCATATGTTTGAATGTATTATGCCTTCCATATTCATGTCCATATCTTAATGTGATTGATTTCTAAGTTGAAGAAGAATTCATTATTTTGATGCTATGTTTTGGAGAAATTATCACAGTTATGTTTCACTTTCTTCTTATATAAAAGAATTCATGATTTTCATGCTCTTTTTGAAACCCTATCAGTCTAACACACTCACTAATATACCTTAAAGTGCTAAAGTGTGTGCCTACCTTTCCCCATCACATCTCTGGAAGTCTGATTTTCAGTGTCCTGGCCTAGTCTTTCCTAGACCTAATTTACCATCCAGCACCAAATCCAAATCAATCAAACCCTAGAGCCTACTATACCTAGCCTAAAATATTCATTATCCAGTCAATTTGACTATGATATCATGGAGAGAGCCCTCTCCTGCCTAGTAGGGCTAGCTACTAGGTCAAAGCGGTCTGTGGTTACCTTTGCTGGTCTCCTTCTCAGCCTTCGGAGATCCAACGGAGCAATAGCATTCAGTGAGTTATAACTCAGTTTTTTTTCTTAAATGGCATTGAGAAAAAAATTGCGGACAATGCACATAAGGATTTTATTTATGGTTTGACGCATTTAGTTAGTCTAGTTTTTCTTTTGAAAAATTATTGGACCAAAAACGAAAAATTCCTGGTAAATGATATAAGTGTAAATAGATTTTCGTGTCATTTTAATATTTATATTCAAAAATTTAATTAATTGGAGGATAATTTTGTTTCTATGGATTTAATCTATTATAAATAATGTTTAATTTTTGGAAATCATAATATAATCTTCAATCCTAAAGAATTTTCCTTTCAATATCTTAGAAAAAGATAACTTTAATCTAAGGAATGAAGGTAATATCTTTTTGCTTCGAGACTTTAATGCTAGAATTCCTACTAACCAAACTGTTACGTTAAGTAACAACTCTAATCCCGACCCCTTGTGACTTGATGAAGATAGTAACTTAGCTAATAGATTCAAGAGAAAATCTGAAGACATAATCAAGAACTTATTCAACACCGAGCCCCTAAAGCTTTGTAGTTCCCAGGACCTAATCATCTGTAATGGTATTAAGAAGTGGTGCATCTCTGGTCCGATGACATTTTTCCATGGGATGGGTAGTAGTGTCATGGATTATGCGATTTCCAACACCCTTGTCCTCAACCGTATTACAAACTTTGAGCTACTTAATGGATTTGAGCCTGAATTTGACCACGAGCCTCTATCTATCCCTCAATATTGTTATGCATACCACCCACATGTAGAAGACCAGTGAAAGAAAAATACACATTCACTTTGATAAGAGTAAGGTCGACCTCTTCTTAAGGTATTTAGAAAGGGATATAGGCTATATTACTTAAAATAGCAACATTGATCAAATTTATTACCAATTTACTACTACCCTTTCCAATACCATTAGCAAGTTCTCTAATTAGACTTCGTTTAAGCATAATAATAGAACTTCCAATCCATGGTATGAAACATACTGTAAAATTTCCAGGAAAACGATCAAAGATGCTCCTAATGAAATTGTTAAGCTTCGGAATATCAATATATACAAAGATCTCATCAAGAGGAATAAGAGGTCATATATTAATAAAAGACAAGATCATCTTCTCCACCTTTCTAAAGTCATGCCTAGAAAATTTTGCCGGAATGTGCTTATTCGTAAAACCAAAGATAATCATTTTATCCCCTTAGAAAATTGGTACAAGTATCTTAAGAAGTTGTATGACTCTATGGACACTATGGGAACCACCTTAAACACTCCTATTAAGGAGGATGTATTCTTTCTAGAAGACTTTTAAGTCTAGAATTAATAAGCTCGTTAATGGGAAAGCTAAAGATATTGAAGGATACCAAGCTAAGATCCTTAAAATGGGAAGATCTATCCTCATTCCTCATCTCCAAAATCTTCTCAATTTGGTTGTAAAACATGGCTTCCCTCAGCTTTGGACGCAAAGCTTGATTTTTCCTATATTTAAAAATGGGGACAAAAATTTTCCTTCTAACTATAGGACCATTATGATTAGCCACATCCTAGCCAAGATTTATGGGCTCATTTTGGAAAAGAATCTTAGCCTTTGGCTTGAAAGCCAGGGCAAAAGAGCTAAAGGAAAAGCTAGTTTTAGGAGACATCACTCGACTATCGACCATCTTGTTACTCTCAGAATCATTGCAGAGGAATGTCGCAATATTAAAGTCAGTCTTTTCTATTGTTTTGTGGAATTTAGAAAAAAATTTGACATTGTTCCTCGGGATAAGCTTTGGGAGAGACTTGAAGAGATCATGGTTCCTCCTGAACTAAGGATTGTTTTGATCTGCCTCTACGAGACTGTCACTGCCAAGCTTAAGACTAATGAAGGGTGGTCTAAAGACATTAAATGCAATATTGAAGTTAAGCAAGGGTGTCTCCTATCCCCTACCATTTTTGTCATATACATCGATAAGCTAGAGGACTATATGGAAACTGCGGGATGCAAGGGGCACCGAGCTTGCTGGTGTAATCATTACTCTTCTCCTTTATGTTGATGATATCGTTCTTCTTGCAAAAAGCCATGGTGACCTAGACAAGCAGATTAGGACTCTTCATGTCTACTTCTCCAAGATGGGTATGATAGTTAATAGAGACAAGACTAAAGTCACGATCAGTAAATCCAAAAAGATAACCCATGGCAATTTTGTTTATAATAACTAGTACTTAGAGCAGGTGTTAGGTCCCTATATTACTAGTATAGTCCCTTATTGTTGTTAGTGTAACCCCCTTATTATTATTATTGTACCCCTGTAACCCCCATATTGTTATTATTGTGCCCTTAAATTATTATTTTTAGGTCGGCTAGGATTACATTGTGGCCCCACTGGGATTACATTATGGCCCCATGGACTCCTATATATAGAAAGGAGGTTTTGTAAATTGGATCATCCAAGAATTGTTCATTTATGTAATGTATTGCAGGTTTCCCTCTCGAAGTGGCTTATTTCTAAGGCGTTGATATCTCTTTTATTCTATTTTTGGAGCTGGTTACACAACATTTGGTATCAGAGCTTTGGATTCTAGGGTTTCATTGCTCCAAACAGGTCATCGTGGCATTTTCGCTATACTTTTTTCTCTATGAAGTTTCAGAAGCTGAAATTTTTAGGGTATGAAGCTGAAATCTGAGAACATCGTCACTTCATAGACGACCATTGTTTTAACATTTTGGGAGAGATGATCTGTGGAAGTTAAGTCTTTTTCAAGCTCCCTAATTTCATCTCAAAGAGGTGATCGTGGGAAAATCTTCATAAATCTCTCTCTGAGCATCAAATTGGGATTCTGTAAAAAGTGGCTGGAAGTAAATGGCCTTTAGTTTCCTATCTATAAATTTCAGTGCCAAAGGAGAAAACAGTGACACATGGCAAGTCGTACAATTTCGCTCTACTGAACTAGTCCATAACTAGGTCATTGTGGGACATTGGACATAAATTTGCCTTGAAGAATCTAAATCAATTTAGACCTATGGAATTTGAAAGAAGCTTCAGAGGAATACTATAAGGCCAAATTTCAGATATTGAGGATCTTCAATTATAGAGATAATTCAATTTCAATATAGAGCTCTATAAAAGCAAGTAAAAGGTGTGCATTTTTTCCGAATTGCATAAGTCTTGTTTGAAGAATCAAGTTTAATTGATTCCAAGGACATATTGTAGAATAGATATCAGTATTGGTTTCTAAAATGGCCCCTAAAAATAATTCAACACCCATCAAGCCCTTATAAGGCTCTACTATGGCTGATGAAGACGAAGAATGGCAACATGACATATCAAAATTACAAGAGCAAGTGCAACAAGTTTCGCTCTTGCAAAGAGCAACAAAAAATGACATGGAAGTTTTGAAGAAAGGTGTGGAAAATGAGATGGATGGTTTAAGAAAGGCGTGGAATCTAAGATAGATGGCATGGAAGGCTGAAAACATGGAAACTAATATGGATGGTTTGAAGAAAGGCGTGGAATCTAAGATAGATGGCATGGAAGGCCACGGCATGGAATCTAAGATGGATGACATCGAAGCTAAGATCGATGAAAAAATGAAAGACAAAATGGAAAACATGAAGAATGATCTAAAAGAAGACATCGAAGGTTTGAAAAATTTGATACAATAAATGTTTCCTAATGGTGAAAAGATAATAGAGGAAACTCATGATGAGAAAAAAATAAATGTTAATCGTGACTTCATAAACTCTAATGTTGGTGGGAAGAACCACCATATTCCAAAAATGGATATGAGGAAGTTTAATGGAAAGGATCATGTAACATGGATACTACAGATATTTTGTAATATTTTGATCTCAATAATGTGAAAAATGCACAAAAGGTACGCCTTGCAACTTTACATTTAGAACAAAATAAATTTGTATGGTAACAATGGCTTTGCTCTCATAAACAAATTGTCACTTGGTCAATTTTTGCGGAGGAAATGATAGCACATTATGAGTATACAAAAAGCAACGCCTTCTTTAGCCAATTGATAAATCTCAAACAAAGGGGTTTAATGGCGGAGCACATTGAGGACTTCCAAAAATTGAATATAAGGGTAACTGATATTCCAGAGGAACACAGAATTTATCTCTTCATAGGTAATTTAAAGGATAACATCCAACATGAAGTTCACGTTTTGGAACTTGATTCATTGGAGAAGGCATTCAAGTTGGCAAGAAAAATTGAATGTAAAAATATGGCGACAAGGAAGCCTACCACTCACTTCTATAAAGAGGGAAGTGTTGCTACTCCTAGATTTCCACAAACTACAAGGTTGACACCACAACAATTGGAAGAAAAAAGAGCAAAAGGGCTTTGCTACAGTTGTGATAGAAAATACACTAAAGGTTATAAGTGTCTTTAAAGAGAATAAATTATTTTACATAGATTGTGAAGAGGAAGAAGAAAATGAACAAGAAGAGGATATACACTAGGAACCAGCCTAGAAGAGGAAGAAATGAATCTGACCATATCATGTAATGCACTGGCAGGAATTACCACTGCTCAAACTCTCAAGATAGAATGACAAATAAAGAAGAAAAAGGTAATAGTGTTGATTAATTCAGGTATCACCCATAATTTTATTCATTGTAAGGTAGACAAGGAATTAAATTTTTTCCTATACCCAACACCAGAATTTCAAGTGATGGTTGCAAATGGAGGAACTATAAATTGCTCTGGAAAATGCCATAATATCAAGCTAACCATGGGGGAATATGTATTTACTAGTCCAATGTTTTATTCTATGGAGGAATCTTTGATGTTGTACTAGGAGTACAATGGTTACAATCTTTGAGTAGGTAGCTTTTAATTTTCAGGCTTTTCTTGAAAAAATTTTCGAGAAGGAAAAGTTGGATGCAGGTTAAGGGTGTTGTGAGGAAATGGAAAGAGTAATAAGCTCTATTAATTGGGATGATCTTCTGAAAATATATCGAGCGTAATTGCTGAAATTATGCTCCACTAAAGTTCAACATCAAAATCATCTGTTTATGAGATCTCCAAAAAGTCTTGGACAATAATTCCAGGTGTTTGAAACTCCAAGACTCCCACCTATTCGTGATCATGATCATGCTGTTCATTTGATTCTAGGAAAGTGTTCCTCCAAACATCGGGCCTTATGCATATCCTTATGTCTGAGAGTGAATTTTTCCGTATGATTGCGAAATGTTGGGTATAATTTAACCTAGTCAAAGTTCTTTCTCTACTCTTGTAGTATTGGTACACAAGAAGGATGGATCATGGCGCATGTGTCCCGATTATAGGGAGCTCAATAAGCTCACCATTAAAGATAAATTTCCCATTCATGTGATTGATGAATTATTGGATGAATTACATGGAGCAATTTATTTTACCAAGTTGGATCTTATTTCAGGATATCATCAAATTAGAATGAAGACTGAAGATATTCCGAAAACAGAATTTCGAACTCATGAGGGTCATTATGAATTTTTGGTCATGCATTTTGGCCTTACCAATACACCTTCTACATTTCAAGGGTTTATGAATTCCATTTTCAAACCCTTCCTTAGAAAATTTGTGCTAGTATTTTTTTGATGATATACTAATCTACAACAAGTCTTGGAAGGATCATGTTCAACATGTTGACAGGGTGTTCAAACTATTGGAGGAAAAACAATTATATGCAAAAAAACCTCAAAATGTTTCTTTAGAGTATAAGAGATGGAATATCTGGGTCATATTGTATCTCATGAGGGTGTTAAGGTAGACCTAACAAAATTAAAGCCATTAAGAAATGGAAAGTCCCCACAACCATAAAGCAATTACGAGGATTTCTTGGGTTAACGGGGTATTATCAAAAGTTTGTTAAGAATTATGGAATAATAGCAGCACCTCTAACCACATTAATGAAGAAAGATGCATTTTCATGGACCCCTGAAGCAACTAAGGCCTTTGAACATCTTAAATAGGAAATGTGCCTATCACTGGTCTTAGCTACACCAGACTTCACAAAAACCTTTATTGTGGAATGTGATGTCTCAGGAAGTGGAATTGGTGTTATTTTAATGCAAGAAGGAAGACCCATTTCTCTTGAAATATTTCCAATCAAAGGAAAGTATTTACATAAATATATTTATGAGAAGGAAATTTTTGTAATACTACATGCACTAAAGAAATGGCAACCTTATCTAATCGGAAAACACTTCAAGGTAAAAAATGATCATGATAGTCTTAAATACTTTTTGGAACAAAGACTATCTTCGGAATAGCAGAAAAAATGGGTCACAAAGATGTTGGATTATGAATTTGAAATAATCTACAAAAGAGGGAAGCTTATTGTTGTTGTAGATGCACTCTTAAGAAAGAATGAAGAGGTGGAGGCATTGCTTTGTGCCATTTCTATTATCCAACCAGATTGGATAATCGAAGCAAGAGATGAATGGAAGAAGGACAAATAAGTATGGACACTCATTCAAAAGTTGCAGGAAGATCCTAGTACATCTGATACATTTAGTTCGAAAAATGATTCTTTATGGTACAAAGATCGCTTATATATTTGTAAGAATTCCCAACTAAAACAAAATATTCTTTTGGAATTGCACACTTCTCCTTTAGGAGGACACTCAGGATTTTTAAAAACTTACGAGAGGGTGAAGAAAGAATTTTTTTGGGATGGCCTTAAATATGATATTCAAAATTCCCTCGTGGAATGTTTGTTTTTATAACAAAATAAATTTGAGACAATTAAGACCTCGTATCTTCTACAACCTTTATCCATTCCAAGTCAACGTTGGGAGGATAATTCAATGGATTTTATCACAGGTTTGCCTAAGTTCGAAGGAAAAAGTGTCATCATGGTGGTAGTTGATAGACTTACCAAGTATGCACACTTTTGTGCATTATCTCATACATTTAAAGCAAGTACAGTTGCTACTACATTTATGGACACAATTCAAAAGCCACATGGAAACCCAAAGGTTATTGTGAGTGGCAGAGATCCCATTTTTACTGGAAATTTTTGGGTGGAGTTATTTTCTTGTTTGGGCACTCAATTAGCTCATAGCTCATCTTATCATCCTCAATCCGATGGTCAAACTAAGATAGTAAATAAATGTTTGGAAGGATATCTTCGATGTTTTGTGTACGATAAACAAACACAATGAGTCAAGTGGTTACTCTCGTAGAATGGTGGTATAACACTTCCTTCCATGCGGCAAAAATGACCCCATTTATGGCACTTTATGGATATCATCCACCATCCATCACATCATCTTTAGAGAAAATTATAGGGTTCAAGAAGTGGAAGATTAGATCGAGCATCAACAAGAATTTCTCCAACTCTTAAAGGATAACCTAAATTTGGCACAAAATCGAATGAAGCAACAAGAAAATCAACATCGCAGCGAGAGAATTTTTGATGTAGGAGACTAGGTATTTTTACGACTACAACCATACAAACAAATGTCCCTTAAGCAAGCTAATAAGGATAATAAATTATCGCCAAAGTACTATGGTCCTTACGAGGTGTTGCAAAATATTGGTACTATGGCATACAAATTGGAGCTTCCTGCTTCTTCGAGAGTGCATCCAATTTTCCATGTTTCATGCTTAAAGAAGGTTATACGTGAAAATCTTCCTATTCAAACAATATTTCCAGAACTTGATGAGGAAAAAAAAATAATATTGGAACCTGAAGTAGTCACGGAAGCAAGAACTCGACAGCTCTGAAATCAATCAATTTTAGAGTATCTCGTCAAGTGGAAGAACTTACCCATTGAAGATTCTACATGGGAGGATGAAAATTTTATACGAAGCTTGAGGAGGTACTCAAGCGTTGAGACAACACTTTTGAAGGAGAAGGGGCATGTTAAGCGGGCATGTTAAGTCCCCTATATTAATAGTGGTCCCTTATTGTTGTTAGTGTAACCCCCTTATTGTTATTATTTTACCCTTGTAACCCCCATATTGTTATTATTGTGCCCTTAAATTATTATTGTTAGGTCGGCTAGGATTACATTGTGGCCCCACTAGGATTACATTGTGGCGCCATGGACTCCTATATATAGAAAGGAGGTTTTGTAATTTGAATCATCCAAGAATTGTTCATTCATGTAATGTATTGGAGGTTGCCCCCTCAAAGTGGCTTATTTTTAAGGCGTTGATATCTCTTTTCTTCTATTTTTGGAGCTGGTTTCACAACAATAGGTTTCTTCTTATAAATATTTGGGTATTTACATTCCTCATCAACTCAATTGGAATTATAATATCGAGAACATGATTATTGGAGGCTAGAAAGCTTATTATGAGCTTGAAAACAATTGTAATTTGGTTGATATTTGCATTTGGAGTAAAAAGAGGTTCATCTTTGAGACTCTCATCACCCCTATTGTCTTATACAAATGTGAAGTTTGGGGTTGCATTATATCCAGAGAGTCATGGAGGAAGATTGAGATGATTCACAAGAAAGTCATAACCTATAACCTAAAGATCAAGGGAGATACTCCCTATCTTATCCTCTTGATTGAAGTTGGTTTGTTCCCCATTGAAATTACGACTATGTTTAATATCTGATGTATAAGAAGAAGCTTCACAACATGGAATCCAAAAGGCTCCCAAAAATTGCTTATAACTTTAGTCAAAACCCCCACCTTCGCCTCAAGTGCGGGTGACATAAGTATGCCCAGTCTTAGCTCAACCATTGGGGAATTAAGGAGGAAATTTGTATGAGAATCAAAGATAGTGTCAAAGATACTGTTACCTCCAATTTTAAGGACAAGCTGTAGGATGATAAGGAGCTAGAGGGTAAAAGGAAGCTAAGATATTATAAGGAGGTTATCAACCCCACCCTTGACAACTAGAATTATCTCTATGTGTTGACTAGCACTAAGAAAAAAATGAAAATCGCTAGGATAAGAACTAATTCTCATGAGCTTTGAAGTGAGGTCAGGCTATGGTCTATTCCCAAGACTCCCTAGAACGATAGAATCTGTCAGATTTGTGATTCTATGCAGGTGGAAGATGAAAATCACTTCCTTTTAGACTGCCCAACTCTTACTCACATATGCTCTCAATTCCCTAACATCTGCCACACTTCCAATCTTCTTGACTTATTAATCCATCCCATCTATAGCGATCTTGGAGCGCTTCTTTCCCTTCTTTTTGATCATAGAAACAAGATTTTGAAGAATCACACTTAGATTCTTTTTATTTTTCTTTTCTTGAGGTCCAATAGGCTGCATTGGTCTTAGTGGACGTTAATCATCATCATCATCATCACACACACACACACATGTAGTTTTTATAAAACAAAATTATTAGATATATATGATATTTCATAATTTTTGAATATATATATATATATATATAATTTTTTTGTTTTAAGCTTGGCCGGACTACATCTTCAACACTCTGATTGGGGCATAGAATTGAATCGGTGACTTCACATCAAGGAGTGCCTTAACAGAGCACTCGATCGACGTCTATCCAAGAGCCCGTGGACAAATAATATTAATAATTTAATTTTAAGAGTATTGTTAAATTTAATATTAAATTGGTGTATGCAATTTTCTGTTTTAAAGGACAAGGGACCCCTTCACTCAAATAATTTTAATCTAAGGAATGAAGGTAATATATTTTTGCTTGGAGACTTTAATGCTAGAATTCCTACTAACCAAACTATTACGTTAAGCAACAACTCTAATCTCGACCCCTTGTGACTTGATGAAGATAGTAACTTAGCTAATAGATTCAAGAGAAAATCTGAAGACATGATCAAGAACTTATTCAACACCGAGCTCCTGAAGCTTTGTACTTCCCAGGACCTAATCATCTATAATGGTATTAAGAAGTGGTGCATCTCCGGTCCGATGACATGTTTCCATAGGATGGGTAGTAGTGTCATGGATTATGCGATTTCCGACACCCTTGTCCTCAACCGTATTACAAACTTTGAGCTACTTAATGGATTCGAGCCTGAATTTGACCACGAGCCTCTATCTATCCCTCAATCTTGTTATGCATACCACCCACATGTAGAAGACCAGTGAAAGAAAAATACACATTCACTTTGATAGGAGTAAGGTCTACCTCTTCTTAAGGTATTTAGAAAGGGATATAGGCTATATTACTTAAAATAGCAACATTGATCAAATTTATTACCATTTAACTACTACCCTTTCCAATACCATTAGCAAGTTCTCTAATGAGACTTCGTTGAAGCATAATAATAGAACTTCCAATCCATGGTATGAAACATAATGTAAAATTTCCAGGAAAACGATCAAAGATGCTCCTGATGAAATTGTTAAGCTTCGGAATATCAATATATACAAAGATCTCATCAAGAGGAATAAGAGGTCATATATTAATAAAAGACAAGATCATCTTCTCCACCTTTCTAAATTCATGCCTAGAAAATTTTGTCGGAATGTGCTTATTCGTAAAACCAAAGATAATCATTTTATCCCCTTAGAAAACTGGGACAACTATCTTAAGAAGTTGTATGACTCTATGGACACTATGGGAACCACCTTAAACACTCCTATTAAGGAGGATGTATTCTCTCTAGAAGACTTTTAAGTCTAGAATTAAGAAGCTCGTTAATGGGAAAGCTAAAGATATTGAAGGATACCAAGCTAAGATCCTTAAAATGGGAAGATCTATCCTCATTCCTCATCTCCACAATCTTCTCAATTTGGTTGTAAAACATGGCTTCCCTCAGCTTTGGACGCAAAGCCTGATTTTTCCTATATTTAAAAATGGGGACAAAAACGTTCCTTCTAACTATAGGACCATTATGATTAGCCACATCCTAGCCAAGATTTATGGGCTCATTTTGGAAAAGAATCTTAGCCTTTGGCTTGAAATCTAGGCCAAAAGAGCTAAAGGAAAATCTATTTTTAGGAGACATCACTCGACTATCGACCATCTTGTTACTCTCATAATCATTGCAGAGGAATGTCGCAATAGTAAAGTCAGTCTTTTTTATTGTTTTTTGGAATTTAGAAAAAAAATTGACATTGTTCCTCGGGATAAGCTTTGGGAGAGACTTGAAGAGATCATGGTTCCTCCTGAACTAAGGATTGTTTTGATCTGCCTCTACGAGACTGTCACTGCCAAGATTAAGACTAACGAAGGGTGGTCTAAAGACATTAAATGCAATATTGAAGTTAAGCAAGGGTGTCCCCTATCCCCTACCCTTTTTGGCATATACATCGATAAGCTAGAGGACTACATGGAAACTACGGGATGCAAGGGGCACCGAGCTTGCTGGTGTAATCATTACTCTTCTCCTTTATGTTGATGATATCGTTCTTCTTGCAAAAATCCATGATGACATAGACAAGCAGATTAGGACTCTTCATGTCTACTACTCCAAGATGGGTATGATAGTTAATAGAGACAAGACTAAATTCACGATTAGTAAATCCAAAAATATAACGCATGGCAGTTTTGTTTATAATAACTAGTACTTAGAGCAGGTGTTAGGTCCCTATATTACTAGTATAGTCCCTTATTTTTGTTAGTGTAACCCCCTTATTATTATTATTGTACCCCTGTAACCCCCATATTGTTATTATTATGCCCTTAAATTATTATTGTTAGGTCGGCTAGGATTACATTGTGACCCCACTAGGATTACATTATGGCCCCATGGACTCCTATATATAGAAAGGAGGTTTTGTAAATTGTATCATCCAAGAATTGTTCATTTATGTAATGTATTGGAGGTTGCCCTCTCGAAGTGGCTTATTTCTAAGGCGTTGATATCTCTTTTCTTCTATTTTTGGAGCTGGTTTCACAACATTAGGTATCAGAGCTTTGGATTCTAGGGTTTCGCTGCTCCAAACAGGTCATCATGGCCCTTTTCGCTATAATTTTTTTTCTACAAAGGTTAAAAAGATGAAATTTTTAGGGTGCGAAGCTGAAATCCTGAGGAACATCATCGCAAAATTTTAGAGGTTGGTTCACAACATTTTCGGAGATATGATTTGTGTAACTTAGGTATTTTTCAGGCTCCCTAATTTCATCTCAAAGAGGTGATCATGGGAAAATCTTCATAACTCTCTCTCTCTGAGCATCAGATTGAAATTCTATAAAAGTGGCTGGAAGTACATGGACTATAGTTTCTTGTCTATAAATTTCAGAACCAAAGGATCAAACAGTGACATGTGGCAAGTCGTACAAGTTCCCTCTACTGAACCATTCCATAATTAGGTCATTGTGGGACATTGGACATAAATTTGCCTTGAAGAATCCAAATCAAGTCAGACCTGTGGCATTTGAAAGAAGCTTCAGAGGAATACTACAGGGTGAAATTTCAGATATTGAGGATCTTCAATTGTAGAGATAATTCAATTTCAATATAGAGCTCTGCAAAAGCAAGTAAAAGGTGTGTATTTTTTTTCCGAATTGCATAAGTCTTGTTTGAAGAATCAAGTTGAATTGATTCCAAGGGCATATTGCAGAATAGATATCAGTATTGGTTTCTAAAATGGCCCCTAAAAAGAATTCAACACCCATTTAGCCTTTAGAAGGCTCTACTATGACTCATGAAGCCGAAGAATGGAAACATGAAATATCAAAATTACAAGAGCAAGTACAACAAATTTCGCTCTCGTAAAGAGCAACAAAAAATGACATGGAAGTTTTGAAGAAAGGTGTGGAAACTGAGATGGATGGTTTTAAGAAAGGCGTGGAATCTAAGATAGATGGCATGGAAGCTGGCATGGAAATTAATATGGATGGTTTGAAGAAAGGCGTGGAAACTAAGATAGATGGCATGGAAGCTGGCATGGAATCTAAGATGGATAACATGGAAGCTAAGATCAATGAAAAAATGGAAAACATGAAGAATTATCTAAAAGCAGACATTGAAGGTTTGACAAAGTTGATACAAGAAATGTTTCCTAATGGTGAAAAGATAATAGAGGAAACTCATGATGAGAACAAAATAAATGTTAATCGTGATTTCTTAAACTCTAATGTTAGCAGGAAGAACCACCATATTCCAAAAATGGATATGAGGAAGTTTGATGGAAAGGATCTTGTAACATGGATACTACAGATGGAGCAATATTTTGATCTCCATAATGTGCAAAACACACAAAAGGTAAGTATTGCAACTTTACATTTAGAACAAAATACATTTGTATGGTATCGATGGCTTTTCTCCCGTAAAAAAATTGTCACTTGGTCAATTTTTACGGAGGAAATGATAGCACATTATGAGGATACAAAGAGCAACACCTTCTTTAGCCAATTGATAAATCTCAAACAAAAGGGTTTAGTGGGGCAGCACATTGAGGAGTTCCAAAAATTGAATATAAGGGTAACTGATATTCCAGAGGAACACAGGATCGATCTCTTCATAGGCACTTTAAAGGATAACATGCAACATGAAGTTCATGTTTTGGAACCGGATTCATTGGAGAAGGCATTCAGGTTGGCAAGAAAAGTTGAATGTAAAATAATGGCGACAAGGAAGCCTACCACTCAATTCTATAAAGAAGGAAGTGTTGCTACGCCTAGATTTCCACAACCTACAAAGTTGACACCACAACAATTGGAAGAAAAAAGAGAAAAAGGGCTTTGCTACAGTTGTGATAGAAAATACACTAAAGGTCATAAGTGTGCTGAGAAGAAATTATTTTACATAGATTGTGAAGAGGAAGAAGAAAATGAACAAGAAGAGGATATACACCGAGAACCAGCCCTAGAAGAGGAAGAAATGAATCTGACCACATCGTGTAATGCACTGGCAGGAATTACCACTCCTCAAACTCTCAAGATAAGAGACTGTGAAAAAAGTGTGTTGGTTGGTGGTACCATAATTTTATTCATTTGGTATGAAATTGAATTGTTTCTCTGACACCGAGAATGTCAAGTGATGGTTGCAAATGGAAGGAACAAATTGCTCTAGAAAATGCCATAATATCAAGCTAACCATGGGGGAATATGTATTGAATAGTCCAATGCTTTCCATTCCTATGGGAGGTGCTAATGTTGTACTAGGAGTACAATGGTTACAATCTTTGGGGACGGTAGCTTTTAATTTTCAAGAACTTTTCTTGAATTATTTTTCAGAAGGAAAGGAAGATGAATTACAGGGTATTGTAGGGAAGTCGAGAAAAATAATAAGCTCTAATGTTATGAAAAATCTTCTAAAGAAATAACAACGTGGCGTAATTGCACAATTATGCTCACTAGAAGTTCCAACATCAAAATCATCTATTTCTGCAGATCTTCAAAAGATGGACAATAATTTCTCCTTCATTTGAAATACAAAAATTCTACTATTAACAGTCAGATATCAACCTTATTTAATTCTAGAAATCTGTTATCTGTTGCTAATTTTATAATTATCATTGTAATAGGCATTAATGGGTGTGAAAATGTTGAGTAATTTATTAACTAATTAAGTTTTCTTTCTACTTCTTGTATGTCAGTACAGAAAAGATAGATATTGCTCTATATCAAATTATAGAACTCAATAAGCTCATAATAAGAATATTTCCAATGCTAGCATTGGTGATTATTGATTCTAGATGCATAGACAATTTATTTCACAGAAGTTGGATCTTCATTTGGGATATCATCAGATTTAAGAATGAAAGTAGATATTAAAACAGCATTTCGAACTTATGAGGGTCATTATGAATTTTTGGTCATGCCTTTTGGCCTTACCAATGCACCTTCTACATTTCAAGGGTTGATGAATTCCATTTTCAAACCCTTCCTTAGAAAATTTGTGCTAGTATTTTTTGATGATATACTAATCTACAATAGGTCTTGGAAGGATTATGTTCAACATGTTGACAGGGTTCTCAAACTATTGCAGGAGAAACAATTATATGCAAAAACATCCAAATGTTTCTTTGGAGTACAAGAGGTGGAATATCTAGGTCATATTTTATCTCACGAGGGTGTTAAAGTAGACCCTAACAAAATTAAAGCCATTAAGGAATGGAAAGTCCCCACAACCATAAAGCAGTTGCGAGGATTTCTCGGGTTAACAGGGTATTATCGCAAGTTTGTTAAGAATTATGGGAGAATAGCAGTACCTCTAACAACATTATTGAAGAAAGATGCATTTTCATGGACTCCTGAAGCAACTAAGGCCTTTGAACGTCTTAAAGAGGCAATGTGCCTAGCACCGGTCTTAGCTACGCGAGACTTCACAAAAACCTTTATTGTGGAATGTGATGCCTCAGGAAATGGAATTGGTGCAGTTTTAATGCAGGAAGGAAGACCCATTGCTTTTGAAAGTCATCCAATTAAAGGAAAGTATTTACAGAAACCTATTTATGAGAAGGAAATGTTAGCAATACTGCATGCACTAAAGAAATGGCGAACTTACCTAATGGGAAGACACTTCAAGGTAAAAACTGATCATGATAGTCTCAAACACTTTTTGGAACAAAGACTATCTTCAGAAGAGTAGCAAAAATGGGTCACAAAGATGTTGGGTTATGACTTTGAAATAATCTACAAAAAAGGGAAGCTAAATGTTGTTGCGGATGCACTCTCAAGAAAGAATGAAGAGGTGGAAGCATTGCTTTGTGCCATTTCTATTATCCAACCAGATTGGATAACCGAAGCAAGAGATGAATGGAAGAAGGACAAAGATGTATGGACACTCATTCAAAATTTGTAGCAAGATCCTAGTACATCTGATACATTTAGTTGGAAAAATGATTCCTTATGGTACAAAGATCGCTTATATCTTTGTAAGAATTCCCAACTAAAACAAAAGATTCTTCTGGAATTGCACACTTCTCCTTTAGGAGGACACTCGGGATTTTTAAAAACTTACCATAGGGTGAAGAAAGAATTTTTTTGGGATGGCCTTAAATCTGATATTCAAAAGTTTGTGGCGGAATGTTTGGTTTGCCAGCAGAATAAAGTGGAAACAATTAAGACCCCGGGACTTCTACAACCTTTACCCATTCCAAGTCAACGTTGGGAGGAGATTTCAATGGATTTTATCACAGGTTTACCTAAGTACGAAGGAAAGAGTGTCATCATGGTGGTAGTTGATAGACTTACCAAGTATGCACACTTTTGTGCATTATCTCATCCATTTAAAGCAAGTACAGTTGCTACTACATTTATGGACAGAATTCAAAAGCTACATGGAAGCCCAAGGGTTATTGTGAGCGACAGAGATCCCATTTTTACTGGAAATTTTTGGACGAGGTTATTTTCTTGTTTGGGTACTCAATTAGCTCATAGCTCATCTTATCATCCTCAATCTGATGGTCAAACTGAGATAGTAAATAAATGTTTGGAAGGATATCTTCGTTGTTTTGTATCTGATAAACAAACACAATGGGTCCAGTGGTTACCTCTTGCTGAATGGTGGTATAACACTTCCTTCCATACTGCAGCAAAAATGACCCCATTTATGGCACTTTATGGATATCATCAACCATCCATCACATCATCTTTAAGGGAAAATTCGAAGGTTCAAGCAGTGGAAGATCACATCGAGCATCAGCAAGAAGTTCTCCAACTCTTAAAGGATAACCTGAATTTGGCACAAAATCGAATGAAACAACGGGCAGATCAACATCGCAGCGAGAGAAGTTTTGATGTAGGAGATTGGGTATTTTTACGGCTACAACCATACAAACAAATGTCCCTCAAGCAAGCTAAGAAGGATAATAAGTTATCACCAAAGTACTATGGTCCTTACAAGGTGTTGCAAAAGATTGGTACTATGGCATACAAATTGGAGCTTCCTACTTCTTCGCGAGTACATCCAGTTTTCCATGTTTCATGCTTAAAGAAGGTTATAGGTGAAAATCTTCCAGCTCAAACAATATTGCCAGAACTTGATGAGGAAGGAAAAATCATATTGGAACTTGAAGCGGTCACGGAAACAAAAACTCGACAACTACGAAATCGATCAATTTCAGAGTATCTCATCAAGTGGAAGAACTTACCCACTGAAGATTCTACATGGGAGGATGAGAATTTTATACAGAAGCACCCAGAGCTACTCAAGCGTTGAGGACAACACTTTTTTGAAGGAGAGGGCATGTTAGGTCCCTATATTACTAGTATAGTCCCTTATTGTTGTTAGTGTAACCCCCTTATTGTTATTATTGTACCCTTGTAACCCCCATTTTGTTATTATTGTGCCCTTAAATTATTATTGTTAGGTCGGTTAGGATTACATTGTGGCCCACTAGGATTACATCATGGCCCCATGGACTCCTATATATAGAAAGGAGGTTTTGTAAATTGTATCATCCAAGAATTGTTCATTCATGTAATGTATTGGAGGTTGCCCCCTCGAAGTGGCTTATTTCTAAGGCGTTGATATCTCTTTTCTTCTATTTTTGGAGCTGGTTTCACAACAACAGGTTTCTTCTTATAAATATTTGGGTATTGACTTTCCTCATCAACTCAATTGGAATTATAATATCGAGAACATGATTATTGGAGGCTAGAAATATTATTATGAGCTTGAAAACAATTGTAATTTGGTTGATCTTTGCATTTGGAGTAAAAATAGGTTCATCTTTGAGACGCTCATCACCCCTATTGTCTTATGCAAATGTGAAGTTTGGGGTTGCATTATATCCAGAGAGTCATGGAGGAAGATTGAGATGATTCACAAGCAAGTCATAACCTATAACCTAAAGATCAAGGGAGATACTCCCTATCTTATCCTCTTGATTGAAGTTGGTTTGTTCCCCTTTGAAATTACGACTATGTTTAATATCTGATGTATAAGAAGAAGCTTCACAACATGGAATCCAAAAGGCTCCCAAAAATTGCTTATAACTTTAGTCAAAACCCCCACCTTCGCCTCAAGTGCGGGTGACATAAGTATGCCCAGTCTTAGCTCAACCATTGGGGAATTAAGGAGGAAATTTGTATGAGAATCAAAGATAGTGTCAAAGATACTGTTACCTCCAAGTTTAAGGACAAGCCGTAGGAGGATAAGGAGCTGGAGGGTAAAAGGAAGCTAAGATATTATAAGGAGGTTATCAACCCCACCCTTGACAACCAGAATTATCTCTCTGTGTTGACTAGTACTAAGAAAAAAATGAAAATCGCTAGGATAAGAACTAATTCTCATGAGCTTTGAAGTGAGGTCAAGCTGTGGTCTATTCCAAGACTCCCTAGAACGATAGAATCTGTCAGATTTGTGATACTATGCAGGTGGAAGATGAAAATCACTTCCTTTTAGACTGCCCAACTCTTACTCACATATGCTCTCAATTCCATAACATCTACCACACTTCCAATCTTCTTGCCTTATTAATCCATCCCATCTATAGTGATCTTGGAGTGCTTCTTTCCCTTCTTTTTTATCATAGAAACAAGATTTTGAAGAATCACACTTAGATTCTTTTTATTTTTCGTTTCTTGAGGTCCAATAGGCTGCATTGGTCTTAGTGGACGTTAATCATCATCATCATCATCACACACACATGTAGTTTAAAAAAAATAAAAAATTATTAGATATATATGATATTTCATAATTTTTGAATATATATATATATATAATTTTTTTTGTTTTAAGCTTGGTCGGACTACATCTTCAACATGTCCAACATAACACTCTGATTGGGGCATAGAATTGAATCGGTGACTTCACATCAAGGAGTGCCTTAACAGAGCACTCGATCACCGTCTATCCAAGACCCCGTGGACAAATAATATTAATAATTTAATTTTAAGAGTATTGTTAAATTAAATATTAAATTGGTGTATGCAATTTTCTGGTTTAAAGGACAAGGGACCCCTTCACTCAAATGATATATATATATATATATATATATATATATATATATACTACTAAATCATCTCATAATCATAGTGATTTTGTATGGCTAAATTTGATGTCATTTAGTACATTCTTGATGATATTGTATATATATGTTTTCTCCAAATTTGTGGGTTAAAGATAAGTATTACTTACATTTATTTCAACGTTTATTTCTTGTAAATATAGTTTTGCAATAAAAATGTCACATCATTTATACTAAATATGTTATATACAATTTTAAATATTTTATGTATTTTTTCTTTAGTGAGATGACATATCTATTTGAGTTGTTCTTCTCCAAAAGAGGGAACGCCAATTTCAAGTTTAGTATTTCTACTTCCTAATTAAGGAGTATCGGTTTACTATTTCTACTTTCTAATTAAGAGGCAAGGGTTGTTATAATCTCACACAATGCACTTACTCTTACATAGTTTATAATGAGGGTACAACTTGAGCTTGGTGAGGAGACTTTTCATAGACTCAAACAAAATATTTATTTACTATGATTTGAGCAAGTTAGTACACCAACTTGAGCAAATGCCCTCTTAAAAAGTGGAATACCAGTTCAATGTTTAGTATAACTAGCCCCTAATTAGAGACTAAGAGTCACCCCTTCCAGTCACACACAACACATTCACTCCTAGAATACCTATGATGGGCTTGCAACCCAAGCTTGGCAAAGAGACCTCCATCAAATTCAAATATGTGTATTTTATTTTATTTTTACCTTTAGTAGGACATGTACACTTGATCGAGTGCTCCCCCTTAAAAAGAAGAATATCAATTCAAGGCTAGTAATGACACTTGCAATGGGGGACAACGTGTTGTCTCTTACAATCACACACAACACACTCACTCTAACAAGGCCATGATGGGATTGCAATCTAGACTTGATTAAGAGTCCTCCCCTAAACAGGCATGTTTCATTTACTACAACTTTCATGGGATTACATGTCCACTTTAATAAACGCTCCCCTCTTTTAGATTACATGTCCACTTTAATAAACACTCCACTTTTAAAAATTCAAGGTTTGTCATTAACAACCTCTAATCAAGAATTAAGAGTGGCAATTTCTAATCACACACAACACACTCACCCTTGAAGAGCCTATAATGAGGTCATAGCTTAGGCTTGGTCAAGAGATCTCCCTTAAGTTCAAACATGAACATTATATAAACTACATATTTAAAAAGATGAAATGTCCACATAAACCAACACTCCTAGAGAATTATGAATTGAAATTTTAGTACCACAACCACTTAATCATAAATTAAGAGCCACCTCTTCAAATCACACACAATGCACTCATTCTTATTATGAAGTCATAAGTTAGGTTTAATAAAAACCTTTGTAATTAGCATAAATATTTTATTTGATATATCTTTAACAAGAGGGAACATCCACTTCAACAAATACTCCCCATTAAAAATGAATACCAAATTTCAATTCAAAGTTTAGTAACACTTCCCATTCATCAAAAATGTAAATTTAATACTACTATTATATTGTTTATATATAATTTTCATATGCATAGACTTTGCAACTATAAGGGTTACTTTTGACGTTTTCGTCGTTAGTGAAGTTCTGGGCTTAGTCAAATTTATCGTTGGTTTCTTATAATGACCTTCGCTTTACGCTTTCGGTAATGGTTTTTCACAATGATCTAGGCTTTACGATTTCAGTCATTGAGGTCTCCATGACCCGGGGAAAGGTGTGTGAATGGTGAAAGATCATCGAATTTCTGTCAACTTATTAGGCCAAAGTAATTCAGATTGAAATTGAAAATTCTTCGTTAGTGTGTGTTAATAATTAGGCATTCTAAAAATGGTTGTACTTTTCTAACCCTATAAACATTAATAAAATAATATATATTAGATGATGTGTCATTGTTTTGCTAATGACCATGACATGATATACCATGAATAAAATAAAATATAATAAAATAATGACCATGACATGATATAACACGAATGAAATATAATAAAATAACGTATATTACGTGATGTATAAACTATATACAGCCATGAACATATATGGTTGTTTTCATATTTTAACTTAATATATAAGGCATGATGTAAACTATGTACTTCAGCATCAAACTGAAGTATAAATACAAATTTGTTATGATGTTAATTAATTTAGTAATAAGTGAAGAGGTTTTTTTCATCAATTATTTTGGTAATAAGTGTAGAGGTTTTTTCCTAGTTTATTTTTTCAAATTTTTTAGCTTTTATGATTGGTCTATGTATTATATTTTTATTGAGTTACTATTTAAGTAGATATTTTGACATTTAATTTATGCATTTTCTCACTAAAATGAGTTTCAGTAAAAACTTTTCTTACAGTAGTTATTTTAATAAGTATAAATATTTTTTTGTAGTTTTTTTTTCTTATTTATGCAAATTATTTAGTTACAAGGCTCTACTAATTTTTGTCAATAAGTTCACTTAGATTTGATTTACCCGTATTTTGCTTAATGCACTCACTCAAATCTTGTTGTTTTGTTTCTTTAAGATGGAAGTGGTTCCCATGTGCAATTTTTTCGCAGAGCATTATATCCAACTTGCATTGCATATCTTCAATTTTCCACTTGAAGAATTGACAAATCCTCTAGTTACTTACACGTTGGTCCAACAATAGCAATAATATCACATGTTTGTTGGAATAAATGATTGGTCTTTATGATACTCAAATGCATGTCCCTCCAAAATAGGCATCTTGCCCACAACCATATTTGTAACTTCTTTCTTATTTTTTCTAAACCACCAACAAGATGGAAGGCCATGCCCCATATTTTGTTCTTGGAACAAAGAAAGGTGAGGTCCTCATGGAAGGTGAAATCATGGAGTCCTTCTCATTTCCTTATATCCCATATATGCTTGTGATTCGTGACGATCGAGCCACACCATCGATATCAAGTTCATATTTGGTAACAACGACCTCTTTCATCTTTTTATCCTTTTCATAAATATCATCATGAGTGACTTAACATAATCATTGAAGTTGATGCACCACAAATCCCAACATCATACCCCTAAGTGTTACCTCAATTGGCTAACCCCTCTTGTCATTTGTTATTGACATAATTTACAAGACAATATTTGTTGGCTTGTCCCATCTTCAAGTTCATCATATTGCCAAATTAGGACCAAAGGAATTGGTATATTGGCAAGACAAAACTCTACTTCCAACTTCAAACCTAGGGCAAAAGAAAATTTAGAAGAACATGAACTTCAAGTTGGAAGAAAATGAACTTCAAGTTGGAAAAAAAGCAACTTTTTCGTAAATTGTTCAACGAGCCATGAAAAATAATAATAAGAGGCAAGCAACATGGACTTTGAAAACTTTGTATACATCTTAGAAAAAAAAGAAGTTAAGAGGGTAGAGTTTGAGGAAGAAATTTAGGATATGAGAATATCATCATGGGAAACTAGCATAATCTTTGGGGTTGATGCACCATAAATCCCAACATGATGCCCCATGTTTTTAGCTATGTTGATTTATGTCTTATCGAACATAACTCTAATTGTGAAATTTACCATACTTATTTTTGAAAAACAGAAAGCAAAAGACTAAATTATTTGCATGGAATAGAATTGATTCTTAACAAATAAATCTAAGTTGATGGCAAGTTGAAGTGCTTTTATTATTTAGATTTCATGAAGTCTGTAATATACCCATTATGAATAAATGATGAAATGTTTATTTCTTCATTATTCTAATCTAATTTAATTCTATTAAATCTAAGGCAAAATGTGCATAGCTTTAAAATTGTGCAATCAATTTTATGACATCATTCATAGATATATGCTAATATAAAGTGAAAAAAACTTTCAATGAGATGTCTAGAATTGTACATTTTGTAACTATATTTATAAAGTATAATAACTAATTCTTCTAACATATATAATTTCAAAAGAAACTAATTCTTTAACCTATATAATTTCACCAATTTTTTTAGTGAAAGGTAGAGACAAACTACTATGTAACCCTTAACAAGGGTGTAATGTCATCCTTTTATCTACATTTAAACTTCACATGTAGAGATAAGTCTCTTAACACCATTAGGTTCTAGAAGATGCCATTATGGAGGGTACGTCTCTTACTCTATTACCAAGGCGGAAAAAGATGCCATGTTATGTGGCAATATTAACGCATTTAACTAGCTGGAAAAGATGCGAGGAAAGACGTACGTCTCTAACATTATTACTATAAGAGAAAGATGCCATGGTGTGGGACAATATATTTTCAGATAATAAGGTTGGGATTATGACTTATTTACATAGTAATCAAGTGTGAATTATATTTTTAATAAGTTTTAATAAAATTTGAATATAAAAGAGCTTAAAGAGTTAATTTAATGGGTTGGGATTATGACTTATTTACATAATAATAAAGTGTGAATTATATTTTTAATAAATTTTAATAAAATTAAAAGATAAAAGAGCTTAAGGAGTTAATTTAATTGATTATTATTAAGGTTGTTATTTAGTTTATTAATTTTCTGTTAATAGATATTTAGTTCAAATTTTGTGGAGTAAGATGTATTAACTTAGTCTATTCAAAATGTGATTTAAAAGTGTGAGATTTATATATATATAAATTTTTACCATGAAAATTCAAAAAATTAATTAATTGTTTTATTTTGAAATTTAATTGATTATTTTATTTTAATGGATTTAGTGTTAATATATATATTTTTAAATAATTATGTTTATTAAAATAAAATAACATAACTTCATTACAAGTGTAATACTTTGCTACTTAAAAGAGCTCAAATTAAGATTAGTTTATGTTTCTTCAATATGTTTATTATTATTATTCCATTTTAATTTAAATATATGCATTATAATGTTGGATAAGTATCATTTATTGAAGTCTTGAAGTTACATGATTTCTATTCAACATTTGTATGTTGTGTACATCACTGAAGGTACATCTAGTGTTTGACACACACCATGACATTGATGATATGCATGGAGCACATTTGTATGATTTTGTGACATTTTGCATCCATGTGGGTGTTATATTATCTTTGCTAATAACAACAATATTTACCGACTTAAATCTTGCATTGCTTAAAACTCATATTGACAACATTTATCCACATCCATATATTAAACATGTCACACACTCAACACCCAGTGTGTAGAGGATTGCATAGTAATTTCAACAAACATAATAAGCAAGATGCCAACTTACATGGTAATAATTTCAATAAACATAGTAGGCAAGATGCCAACTTACATGGTAATAATTTCAACAAACATAATAGGCAAGATGACAACTTACATGGTGATCTGCAATTTCCATGATGAGATGCCATTAGACCATGATTGGTTGTTCTTGGAGCTTAATTGGACAAAAATGAGGTTGGGTGACAACAACTCAACAATAAATACCACCAAAAAGTAGCAATTGTTGCAATAAATGCATAATTTTTTAAAACACAAATTAAAAGCATCAATTGCCAACTAAGTTTCATGAATAAACCTCCTGCATCAAGCCATGAGGTAAGGAAACAAAGAATGAAGAAAGCCCCTCTCGCTATAATATGTTCTATTGTTTTTCTAGTTGGTTTAATTACGCATGTATTCAATTTACCCATAGTGAGGAATCTGGTCTTAATTAGATTCGATCCTTAGATCCTGTCTGCAAGGTCTACGACTGAACTTCCCATCACGACTTATGTATGTCGACATTCCGACCGTGTACGAGGTACCTGCAAGGAAACATGACCGAGATGGTAAGAGTCGCAGTGGAGGTTAGTTGTGACGAGGTTGTTAGGGTTACCCAATTTACCATTAATCTGGAAAAAGCAATGGTAAGAAACATCCTGGGCGCTGGTTTGTTTTAATATTTTCATGGTTTTTCAAAAAATGATATTACCAATGTTTTAGAGAGCCTCTAAAATTTCAATTTCTTTCTTTTTGAATTTTAATATGTATTATTATAACAAACATTTTTTTTGTTAGTATGACGTTCATATATTAACATATCTATTTTGGTGAGGGTAGTTTGTTCCTCTAAATCTCTAAGATCATCCAAATCTTTAAAATACAAGGTTGTTATATCTTTAGAGATATGAAGATTTCCTAGTTAAAAACAAAGGTCAGTTTTGATGTCATTTCACATTTTCATGCTTTCCAAAACTATTACATGATTTTTATTTATTTATCATAATATTTACTGTAATATTATATATATATTTTTTATTTGTAATGATATTTTCATATGTCATTTAAGGTGTAAAAGATATATTTTAATCAAACTTTTAATATGAAAAATTAACATATTTATAAAGAAGGGTAAACACAACACTTAAGCATTTTCAATCCATTTAAACTCATTATTAATGGGGAGAGTGAATGTAGAAAATATGAACTTGAAAACGCTTCTCTAGTTGACTAAAATAGTATTATTGATCTTTTTTTTTTGTAAGTTGAACTATTCTATTAATTTCGAAAACATAAAGTTACATATGCTACAGGCTGCTGGGTTGGTAAGCTGCGCTTAACCAATCCCAGCCTCTGTTACACTGTTTCTGGGCTGCCTCGGGGGAGGAAACCAACCCAGACAAAACTTAGAACCGAGCAGTACATTATGCGCAGTAGCACTGACACATCTTAAAAACATGTAGTAAATGATAACAGAGAAGCCGTGAGGGTGAACATGACAAAAAATAGAGAAAAACTGAACAGTTGCGCAGACGTTATTCATCATCTTCATCATTACTATTTGGGTTCTCCTCTTCAATAGGACAGGCAGGAGCCTGCGCAGCAGCTGCTTCCACTTCGGCTATAGTGTGTTTGGGGATGCTCGCAGGAGCGTAGAGGATGGGGGAGTCTGGGTCCACGCCATTTGGAATCCGCATCCAAATGCCATCAAAGTCCATGACCCAGATGTTCGTGTCCTTCTCATCTTTCTCCAGAGACGTCATAGGGGCAGGAGTGCGATGCAGAGAGTGCGTTCTTGGAGAGGAGGTGGACCTACTCGAGCCTCGACCACCTCTTTGCGCAACTTGCTTGGAGGATTTTGCGCGTTGCTCGGTATCAGGTCTTTGGCTCGCAAAAGAGTAGGAAGAGGATCCATCAATCGACTCGAGGTGATTATCTTCTCTGCGATGATATCGACTCGAGAGAGCCCCTTCTTGACCTCCTCGGATGGTACGCTAACTAAGTCTGGGAGCTATTGCACACCTGGGATGTGGTAAGCAGGTCAGGAGAAACAGAAGCACACAGGGCTAAGGAAGGAGAACAGGAGTCCCACTGGGACCGAAGGGGCAACAATATATGAGGGGCAGGTTCGTGGGATGGAGAGCGACAATCCTAAGGAAGTTGCGCAGCTCCGCGCCAGGACTGAGGCTTCGCAGCTGATAGAAGTCGGTGAGAAGCCACATAAGAGTGAGGGGAGCAAAAGGCGGAAGTAACAGGCTGAGTGAGGAAATGGGCAGATGACTTGGTGATATAAAGGGGTTGGGATGAGGTCTGTGAGGAAGGCTATGAGTGGCCTTCACACGGATCTGCGTGTTGTGCCTGAGCACCTGAGCAGGCGCGGGGGAGGAGGTATGGCTGCGATGCTAGTTAATCATGATGGACATTAATGGTGAAAGAAGTGAGGTGATGTTCAGGGCCAGGTGACACAGTACCCGTCCTCTCGTCATCATTTCTGGTTCTGCGAGGATCGTGCGAGGGGCTAACGGTAATTGGATCCGCAGCAGTTGAAGCTCTGCATTGGAGATCTCTGTTATTCGGGTGAGATGAGATGTGATTGTCACGCATGTCGAGTCTGTCACCCTCATCTGGGGTAGTTTTATTGATCTTGCTATCATATGGTACAACCATTTCTTTGAGTGCTTTGTAATCTTCTTATTAATTTCAATAATTTTATTTTTTTTTTATATTTCAATTAATCATTTCTTTTTATTATCCCCATATCCTGGCTATATCAGGGGCTAAAAACTTTTACAATTGTGACAAAAACCACACATGCAACCTTAACAACATCAATTTCCCCTAAGAATCTCCCTACTATATGGTTTCACATGATGGTGGTAATTATGTGTGTTGTGGAGAAATTGAGTGTTATGATTGGTAGAAAAATTTTGTGAGAGCATTTTAGACAAAGTTATAAGGAAACAAAGTTACCATTGTATTTTAAATCTTACAATGGGAAGTGTTTTTCAAATAATTTTTATAAAATGCCAAAGAGTGAAGAGACACATTTTGTATTTTTTAAACGTGGTTTTATAATTTTTAAGAGTTGTAAAATACTTATTTTTTACATATTTAAAAATGCATGCTTGTGCAATTTCCTCTACATAAGTGGATTAGTTTTTGTTCAAACTATTGATTAGTCTTTTACCATAATAATATTGAACATCACAAGCTTCAAAACTGGTATTACTTTAATTTTTTAAATAAAATTTTAAACTAAGTTTCTCCATATCAATTTGAACAAAACATTGCTAATGAAATAAAGCTACAAAGCTTCATTACAACTAATGAGATAAGGTGCCCACCAAAAAGCACCATTTTAACACAACATTTTCACTTTCATTTCTATTTTTTCATCAAATTTTTAAATGATCGACTCCCAAAATGTTAATAGTCCATACTCCAATTTAATTATATTTATACTAAATGGAAAATACTAACCACTACTTAACTCTGGTTTAAATTATATTTTTAAATATAAATTATAAATTTAATGTTGAAAAATATTTAAAACATTTTGATTATTTAAATTTAATAATTTAAAATTATAATTTTCATAATTTTTGCTCTACAAAATCAACCCAATAATCAACCAGTAAGGTTGGGATTATGACTTATTTTCATAGCAATAAAGTGTAAATTATATTTTTAATATGTTTTAATAAAATTGGAAGATACTAGAGTTTAAGAAGTTAATTTAATTGATTATTATTAAGGTGGTTATTTATTTCACTAATTTTGTGTTGATAGATATTTAGTTCAAATTTTGAGTAAGATGTATTAATTTAGTGTATTCAGAATGTGATTTAAAAGGGTGAGCAGTATTATTATATTTCTCATATATATATATATATATATATATATATATATATGAAAATTCAAAAGTTTAATTGATTGTTTTATTTTAAAATTTAATTGATTATTTTATTTTGATGGTTTTAGTGTAATACATTGCTACTTAAAAAAGCTCAATTTAAGATTAGTTTATGTTTTTTTCAAGATGTTTATTATTATTATTATTTCATTTTAATTTAAACACATGCATTATAATGTTGGATAAGCATCATTTATTGAAGCTTTGAAGTTACATGATTTCTATTCAACATTTGTATGTTGTATATATTAATGAAGGTACATCTAGTGTTTGACACACACCATGACATTGATGATATGCATGGAGCACATTTGTACGATTTTGTGACATTATAGTGCATCCATGTGGGTGTTATACTATCTTTGCTCTTGCATTGCTTAAAACTAATATTGATAACATTTATCCACATCCATATATTAAACATGTCACACACTCAATGCTTAGTGTGTAGAGGATTGCATAATAATTTCAACAAACATAATAGGCAAGATGCCAACTTACATGGTACTAATTTCAACAAACATAATATGCAAGATGCCAACTTACATGGTGATCTACAATTTCCATGATGAGATGCCATTAGACCATGATTGGTTGTTCCTCGAGCTTAATTGGACAAAAATGAGGTTGGGTGACAACAGCTCAACAATAAATACCACCAAAACATAGCAATTGTTGCAATAAATGCATAAAATCTTTAAAACACAAATTAAAAGCATCAATTGCCAACTAAGTTTCATGAATAAAACTCATGCATCAAGCCATGAGGTAAAAAAACAAATAATGAAGACCTTTCTCGCTAAATATGTTCTATTATTTTTCTAGTAGGTTTAATTTATGCGTGTATTCAATTTACCCATGGTGAGGAATCTGGTCCTAATTGGATTTGATCCTTAGATCTTGTCTGCAAGGTCTACGACTGGACTTACCATCATGACCTATGTATGTTGGGTTTCCGACCATGTACGGGGTACTTGTGAGGAAACATGACCGAGATGGCAAGAATCGCAATGGAGGTTAGTTGTGGTGAGGTCGTTAGGGTTACCCAATTTACGATTGATCTGAAAAAAAACAACGGAACCTGAGTGCCCTTGAAGATTGCAAGAAACCAAATTAAATTTAATACAATATCAACGTTCAATGGACTCCGTCTACATTGGTTTGTTTTAATATTTTCATGGTTTTTCAAAAAAATATATTACCAATGTTTCCAAGAGTCTCTAAAATTCCAATTTCTTTCTTTTTGAAAATTAAATATGGATCACTATAACAAACAATTTTTTGTTAGTATAATGTTCATATATTAACATATCTATTTTGGTGAGGGTAGTTCGTTCCTTTGAATCTCTAAGATCACCCAAATCCTTAAAATACAAGATTGTTATATTTTTAAAGATATAAAGATTGCCTAGTTAAAAACAAAGGTCAATTTTGATGTCATTTCACATTTTCATGCTTTCTAGAACTATTACATGATTTTTATTTATTTAAAAATTATTTTATCATAATATTTACTATAATATTCTATCACCTTTTTTATTTGCAATGATATTTTTGTATGTCATTTAAGGTGTAAAAGATAGATTTTAATCAAACTTTTAATATGCAAAATTAACATATTTATAAAGAAGAGTAAACACAACATTTCAGGATATTCAATCCATTTAAACTCATTATTAATGGTGAGAGGGAATGTAGGAACTATGAATGTGAAAATGCTTATGTGGTTGACTACACTAGTTTTATTGATCTTGCTGTCATATGGTATAACTATTTCTTTGAAGACTTTGTAATCTTCTTTTTAATTTCAATAATTGTTTTTTTATATATTCCAATTAATCATTGCTTTTTTATTATCCCCATATCCTAGCTGTAACAGGGGCTAAAACCTTTTACAATTGTGACAAAAGCCACACATGCAACCTTAACAACAACAATTTTCCCTAAGGAACTCCGTACTATATGGTTTCACCTGATGGTGGTAAGTATGTGTGTTGTGGAAAGAGTGAGTGTTATGATTGGCAGAAAATTTTTGTGAGAGCATTTTAGGCAAAGTTCTAAGGAAACAAACTTCCCATTGTATATTAAATCTCACATTGGAAAATTGTTTTTCAAATATTTTTTAAAAAATTCCAAAGAGTGAAGAGACACATTTTGTATTTTTTAAACGTGGTTCTATAATTTTTAAGGGCTGTAAAATATTTAATTTTTTACATATTTAAAATGTATGTTTGTGCAATTTCCTCAACATAAGTGGATTAGTTTTTGTTCATAACTATTGATTAGTCTTTTACCATAATAATATTGAAACAACACAAGCTTCAAAACTAGCATTACTTTAATTTTTTAAATAAAATTTTAAACAAAGTTTCTCCATATCAATTTGAACAAAGCATTGCAAATAAAATAAAGTTATAGAAATCATTACAACCAATGAAGTAGGGTGCTCACCAAAAAAACACCATTTCAACACAACATTTTCACTTTCATTTCTATTTTTTAATTAAGTTTTTGAGTGACAAACTGACAACCTATATGTAACTGAGACTCCAATTTAACTATATTTAAACTAAACCACATATATTAACTACTATAAAACTCTAATTTAAATTATATTTTTAAATATAAATTATAAGACATTCTGATTATTTAAATTTAATAATTTTAAATTATAATTTTCTTAAAATAAACCCAATGATCAAAAAAATCGCCTTATTAATTAAACTAAACCCGTGCATACATAATTACATATATCCCACCAACAACAACTGGGTCCTTAAGCGTTGCCGATCATGTTTCTTGGAAAATGCACATCTCATGTACCCTACCTTGTGAAGTGCAACCCACTTCTATGACTGCAATGATTAGTAAACCTTTACTAAATGTTGCACTTACTAGTGAAGAATACAGACTTCTGCTACTCATTAACTTTTTCAATGGTTATAATTTCACATATAAAATAATGGAAATTTCTTAAGATTTTGATAAAATTTGTAAATTTTTGGAAATTGAAATGACCATGTTAGGATTTTGGATGAAATTTTTGGAAATTGTAGTAACAATTTCAGAATTTTAAATGTCTAAATTTTTTTTTTGATGATGGTACTAAATCTGTTTCCAAAAAAAAGAAAAATTATTTTCACAATAATACGTGAGAATGTAATACTGGCGAATTTGTCAAGAGGAGTTGGGCAAAACTTATTTTTCAGTCCATCGGCCCATTAATGCGCCGAGGGATGAAATCGCCACTGTAGGATGATGCACTGCTTTAATCTGACGGTGGGGATTTCATCCCTGGGCGCATTAATGGGCCGATGGACTGAAAAATAAGCTTTGCCGAGGAGTTGGGACTGAATAAAGGTGCAATGCAAAGAGGTTTAGTATACACGCAATACCTTGAAGAAAACATAAATGGCATCATCATCTTTGACCACGGCCTTTGTAAGGGTTCATCTTTTAAGGTTCATTGTTCATCTTTTATGAACAATGAGTCTTTTTAGAAAGGATTTTGTTACAGTAAAAGTGAAGTTTGGATGGAAAATTGAAATGTCGGCATCCATTTTTTTTTTACTGTGTGGTCTCTGCAACAATAAGGACCTTGGGCGGTTTTTTTGCCCTGTTGTGATGGGCCTGCAATATCGTCCTCTAAATTTGGTGGAGGCCACTTTTAGTACTAAGAAAGTAAAAGCTGGAGAAATTCAATTTAGTCATAGTCCACATGATAATAACAGTGGAATTTTGAAAAAAATGGATATGGAAGCGGCCTTGGATTCCATTTCCCGCCATGGATTTTCAAGGTCTGTTACCCGCCGTCTGTGAACTGATATTAAAAATCGAGAGGGATTCTGTTATGTCTGACGGAGAGAAAAGGGTGGCGTCAGATTCGGGCTTTTACAGGACAAAAAAGTGTGTCAAAAGCCGCGCCAGAGAAAAACGTGGGTTCAGTCACAAGGTCCAGGGGTTCCCAGGCGGCTTGCGAGTACACGTGGTGCGCACTTGTTCACTTCGAGACGATGAATTGATATATTTGATGCGATCCACGTATATTCAAAGGACATGACAGCTCAGGGAGGGAAGCAACGTTGGGTCCCACCTTCGGTGGTGGGAGCCTGTCCTGTCCTCCTTCAAATTCATTTCCGCTTTCTGGATATTCAACCTTTTTCCAGTCGCGCAGTCGTTGTCAAAACTGGCGCTGCCCCCGCCTCTCGCGCACTCGATGAAATCTGGAAACGTATTGTTCAGAAACGTCGATGGAATTTGATACGTCGATGGAATTTGATCCGTCGAGGAAGTAGACGTTTTCACATGTATGGGTCAGAATCGGGTCACAACTTTTTCATCTATTTTTATTATTTAAAAACACTAAAATGTGTTTTTAAATGTATAAAAAGATTAAATTAAAAAAATTGTGAAATTTGAATTACACGAACTAAGGATTATTTTTCCAAAAAAAAATTCTGTCCTTAAACCATCAACCCAATAAAAAATCCATTAAATAAATTATTTTGAAATAAGATTTCTAATTTTTTCATTTTTTAATAATAAAAATTATAAATAATTTAAGTTTAATAGTTTGGAAATATTCTTCTTTATCTGGAAATATTCTTAATCAGTCATTTGTCAAAACGAGCTCGGCCCATGATCTCACTCGATGAAATTTGGAAGCGTATTGTTCAGAATCATCCATGGAATTGGATACAGAGCAATCCACCCAATACACATTTCTACATTGGTGGGTCAGAATTTGACAATTTTTTAATTTTATTTTTAATTTATTATTTAAAATGTATTTTTAATATATAAAAAGATTTAATTTTTTGAAATTTTTTTTAAAACATTTGAATTAGGTAGATTACAGAATTCAAAGTTTTTTTTTCAAATTATTTTTATTAATTTAAAAAAAAATGAATTAAAAAATATTAAAAATAATAAAAATAGTTAATTGATGGTTTATTTTGGAACATGACTTTTAAAATTTTTATTAAAAAAATAAATTAACACAATTATATAAATTAAATTGTTGGTGAATCTGAAAAACATCAATCATATTAAACATCAAAATATTGATTTCATTATATATGTGGAACTAAATTATTAATCATACAGATTTACCTCCACTTAATATGGATATTTTTAATCTATAAATAGGTTTTGTTACAATACTATCGGCCAAATTATGACTTATCAATACCACATGCCAAAAAAACTACAACTCACTTAGTATGACACATATGACATTTTTTTAAGTAATCAATTTAATTAAAGGAACAAAAAGAATATAAGAAATTTGGAGATAAATCTCAACCTACCATTTGTATATACTACTATGTATATTTTAAAATATTTTGGTGGAGGTTAAATCCTTAATATCCACTTAATAATTACTGATAATAAAATTAAAATTTTGGGAGTTCTATTCCAAACTAAACACACTTATTGACATAAAAATCTATAGATGATAAAATATTCTTCATAGTATACACAATCTAAAAAATAAAATCAAAAGTAGTTTTTCCATTTTTAAACTTATGTCATATTTACAACTTCAATATTATAAATTCTTAATTTTACATAAAATAAATAACTAATAAATTAAATGACAGCCATTTAATTTGTATAAATGAACTACACAATTTGAAATGTATTTATTTAGGAGTTGTTTTTAATGTAAATTTTTGGAGTTTCTTGTAGATTTTTTGGTGGGAATTTCTCTGAACAATTTGAGGTGAAATCTTGATTTGTCTTATTTAAATTGGTTTTTTTGACTACATATATGGATTTCGCAATCTGAAAAACTCTTATGGCACTTTAATTGTGCAAAGTTTACCCATATATGAATTAGACAGTGTGAAAAATTCCTGACACTTTTATTGTACAAAGTTTAGTCATCAAACTATTACATTCCCAAAAAATTTTAGACAAATTAAATCAGAAAAATAAATTAAAAAACTTCAAAAAAATCTTATTAAAACAATACTTTTATTTTTATTTTATAGAGAAAGAATACACAATTTGTAACGCGTTATTTTATGATAGTCGTTTTACGTTATGGATTTATGTTTTTAAACGTCGTTATTGAAGTTTGGAAATTTGTTTTTATGAAAACGAAGGCAAATAGTTTATATTTTTTTGAATTTCTCCCGTTTACCACAATTGAATTTTTTAAGTTATTAATTTTAGAAGATTACTCTGGCAAACCATGTTTATCAATCTCAAATTGCACTTACCCTTGGGATGCTTATTTGAAAGCGACAGGGCATAGGGTATGGTATCAGACAAATGAGAGGGGTAAGCGACAGGGCATAGGGTATGGTATCAGACAATTGAGAGGGGTACAGGACAGGGCATACTATGAAAAACAATAGGGTAGAGGTCAGGCAAATTCCAATTTCCAACCGTGATCAGTGTATATATGTCCATGTTCCTTCCTATACATTTAATTGTGTCGAGCCGCTGTCCTGTTAACCTTCCCTGGCAACAGGGACTCGGACCCTACCCTGTCCTTAGGGCCCCAACCTGGACCTGTGCTCTTAACTTATTCATGGGGTTTACACAAGTGGGCTTTAAGTTTCCTCCTAGGATCCTGTTAAGAAGGCCAGAATTGGTTTGTTGAAGGCGTGGCGAGGCGAAGGTGAAGGTGAAGGTGCAGAGAATTCTGTTATGCAGCATGAGTAAGCAGAAGCTGGTGGTGGAGGTGGCGGACGCCAGCAATTTGATGCCCAAGGATGGTCAGGGATCCACGAGCGCGTTTGTGGAGGTGGATTATGATAGCCAGCGGTCTCGAACACGTACCATAGAGAAGGATCTGAATCCACATTGGAATGAAAAATTGGTATTTTCTGTCACTGAGCCCAGGAACCTCCCTTTTCAGACTCTGGACATTTATGTGTATAATGTGAGGAAGGACAACCGTCGGAATAATTTTCTGGGCAAGGTTCGGATTCACGGGAGCAGCATTGTGAAGCAGGGGGAGGAGAGTTTGCAGAGGTTCCCCCTAGAGAAAAGGAGTTTGTTCTCGCTCATAAAGGGGGACATTGGGCTTAAAGTTTATACTGTCAATGACAAAGATGGAGGCAGTGGTGGTGGCGCTGGCAATGGCAATGGTAACAGCAACATCAACAGTAACAGCAACAGCAACAGCAACCCATCTGGTGGAGGTGCGAAGCAATCTGGTGGAGAGGCTACAGTTAAGGACGGGAAAGAGGGGAAGGAGAACAATGAGGGAAAGGGGAAGAAGGAATCATCCAAAGAAGAGAAGAAGATTTCTGATGAGAAGATGAAGAAAGATGTTGCAGGTAAACCAAGCGTTGTTACTAATGTAATGCACCAGGCAGCTCAGGCTGCTCAGGCACCGGCGAAGTCTGTGCAGGAGAAGAAATTGGAAGTGAGGCCTGCAGTCATGCATATGAGTAGCCATGGTCCTGGTATGGGTCCTGTTCCTGGACCCGGGCACGGTCCGCCGATGGAGTTTGCACTGAAGCAAACTTATCCTCACCTTGGTGGTGGTGGTATAGGATCCACGATTCGAGATAAGACAGGCAGCACTTATGATCTTGTAGAGCATATGCAATATCTGTATGTTCGGGTCGTGAAGGCCAAGGATCTTCCTGGTAAGGACATTGGTGGGAGCTGTGACCCTTTTGTGGAGGTCAAGGTGGGGAATTACAAGGGAGCGACGAAGCATTTCGAGAAGACAACCAATCCAGTCTGGAACCAGATTTTTGCCTTTTCAAAAGAGCGAACCCCGACTTCAATGCTGGAAGTTGTGGTGAAGGATAAGGATTTTGTGAAGGATGATTTTATCGGGCGGGTTACCTTTGATCTGCTGGAAGTGCCCATCAGAGTGCCGCCTGATAGTCCTCTTGCGCCTCAGTGGTATCGGCTTGAGGACAAGAAGGGGGAAGGGAAGGTGAAGGGCGAGTTGATGTTGGCTGTCTGGTTCGGCACTCAGGCGGACGAAGCGTTTTCAGAGGCATGGCACTCGGATGCAGCAGCGGTGCACTCAGATGGGCTTGTGAATACTCGATCCAAGGTCTATCTTTCGCCCAAATTGTGGTATGTCAGGGTGAATGTGATTGAAGCTCAGGATTTGATTCCCAGTGACAGGACGAAGTTTCCTGATTTTCATGTCAAGGTTCAGTTGGGAAATCAGATGCTGAAGACAAAGCCGGCTGTGCCCAGTCGAAACATGAGTCCTTTCTGGAACGAGGAGTTGCTTTTTGTGGCAGCAGAGCCATTTGAGGATCTTTTGATTCTCACGGTCGAGGATCGTTTGGGGCCGAATAAGGAAGAAATTATGGGGAGAGTAATGATTCCTCTGAATATCATAGACAAACGACTGGATCATAACACTGTGAATCCTCGTTGGTTTAGCCTTGAGAAGCCTGCTGTTGCTGCGGCCGAGGGCGAGTCGAAGAAGAAAGAAGTGAAGTTTGCCAGTAGAATTTATCTGAGATTGTCTTTAGATGGGGGTTATCATGTTCTGGACGAGTCTACTCATTACAGTAGCGATCTGAGGCCGACCCACAAGCATCTCTGGAAGCCTTACATTGGTATTTTGCAGGTTGGGATCTTGAGCGCTCAGAACTTGCTTCCCATGAAGACCAAAGATGGGCGAGGCACAACGGATGCTTACTGCGTTGCAAAATATGCACAGAAATGGGTTCGTACCAGGACTCTGATTGATTCCTCGAGTCCCAAATGGAATGAACAATATACCTGGGAAGTTTATGATCCCTGTACAGTGATCACTGTTGGTGTTTTTGACAATTGCCATCTTCAAGGGGGCGAAAAGTCTTCAGCATCCGTGAAAGATGCCCGGATCGGTAAGGTTCGAATCCGCCTTTCCACTCTCGAATCAGATCGCGTTTACACGCACGCCTACCCTTTGCTGGTGCTTCATCCCTCTGGAGTCAAAAAGATGGGCGAGCTGCAACTGGCTGTTCGTTTCTCCTGTTCGTCTCTGATGAACATGATGCAGATTTACACACAGCCATTGCTGCCCAAGATGCATTATCTTCATCCCCTTTCTGTAACACAGCTTGAAGGTCTGAGATACCAGGCAATGCAGATAGTGGCAATGCGGCTGAGCCGAGCCGAGCCTCCCCTGAGGCGAGAAGTGGTTGAGTATATGCTGGATGTGGATTCACATATGTGGAGCATGCGCCGCAGTAAGGCAAATTTCTTCCGCATAATGAAAGTCCTGGCTGCTCTCACAGCGGTAGGGCGATGGTTTAACGATATATGCCTCTGGAAAAACCCTGTAACCACTGTCCTAGTGCACATCCTCTTCCTGATTCTCATCTGGTACCCAGAGCTCATTCTTCCTACGGTGTTCCTCTACATGTTCCTGATTGGGATATGGCAATATCGTTTCCGTCCACGGTACCCACCCCATATGGACACAGGCCTCTCCCAGGCCGAACTGGTTCACCCAGACGAACTGGATGAAGAATTCGACACATTCCCCACTAGCAAAGCCTCTGACATTGTGAGAATGCGATACGATCGGCTCAGGAGCGTTGCTGGGCGAATACAGACCGTGGTGGGAGACATGGCTACTCAGGGAGAAAGGCTTCAAAATCTTCTGAGCTGGAGAGATCCACGAGCAACCACCATATTTGTCATATTTTGCTTGATAGCTGCCATAGTTCTGTATACCACGCCCTTCCAAGTAATCGCAGTGGTTTTTGTTCTGTATCTCCTGCGCCATCCGAGGTTCCGCTACAGGCTTCCTTCTGCTCCTCTCAATTTCTTTAGGAGGTTGCCTGCTCGTACCGATAGTCTGTTGTAAAAACAGCTTGGCCTTTAGTGTCTGCTGAAGCTAGAGCTCTGTTCTGTTGATTTAGCTTTTGTTCTGTGAATATACTATTCTAGCTGTGTATGTTTCTTAAATTTACAGTTCCAAGTTATTTCTTCAACAGCTGTAATTGATGATCTATCTATGATTTTATAGCTGCAACAGTGCAGAATTACCAGCATTCCTGTTCTGAGACAGTGTGTCATTGAACCTTTTCCCCTTCAGCTAATCTAATGTATGGGCGCTTCTGCATGTTGTGTAGTGGAGAGCTTGTAAATTTTCTTATAATCTAATTTCCTTCTGGAACTTCTCCAGAGTTGATACTCTGTATGTACCATCTTTTTCAACACACAAAGAGTGAATGCTTATTTCAGGTGTGCTCTCTTTTTCCTACATTACAGCTTCATCTTTGGATACTGTATAGGAGCTACCCGTGCCTCTGCCATAGACTCTTCAGAAGAGGAACCAATATTATGGTTTTTAACTGGACTGATAGCATTAATAACAAGTTAAATTTGGTGTGGGAACGTGGTGGAATCTGATCAATGTCTGAAATTTTTGAGGTTTTTTTAGATTTGTGATCCAAAAACTGCTGCTGCCACAAGATTAGTGACTCTTTATTTGGTTTTTAAGAATTTAAATTTGTGACGAGAGAGAAAATCCTTCCACCACAGGATTACCAAAATCTCTGTTTATATCCAAAACTAAGAAGCAGCAGTTGTAAATTAAGGTTCAAACAAAATAATTTAATCACTTCACTTCACAACTGGGATGCTTACATTGAGCTGTTTGAAGTGATTTGTGGAATTATCCAATTGATGTGAGTTATTTCTCCATCTCCACATTCTGTATCGCTGTGCAACACCATCGGATCAACTATTACACTATCCTATTACACTATCTCGATAATTTGCAGCACTAAAAGTGGGCCAGATTCAAATACAAATTTTACCAAACAAATTTTCTACTTGTAATACCCTATCCCTCTCACTATTTAGGTCAATTCCAAAGTCATCACCAAACAGGATTTCATAAAGCCTTTTCCTTTTATGAATCAAAATTTGGTGACAAGTATTACATGTGTTTAGTCTGAGTGATTGAGAAAATTTTGTAACCAGTATTACATGTGTGTTTTTGAGTGATTGAGAAAAGTGTTTGAATTTTTTTTTAGGTTTTATTTCTGTAAAGTAATATGTTGATTGATTGTGATAAAGTTAAAAACAATAGAGACCATTTCATATGAGATGGCTCAGCTTTTGCTAAATCATAAATATCTGATATTAATTATTTTATTTTTGTAAGTTTGGCAGGAATACATCTTCATCATGTCTAATATATTACCCCAATCACATCATCATGTTTAATATATCAAAGTTTGGCTGGACTACATCTTCATCATGTCTAATATATCACCCCATCACATCATCATGTCCAATATATTGCCGTATATCAAAGTTTCGCAGAACTACATTTTCATCATGTCTAATATATCACCCCATCACATCATCATGTCCAATATATTGTCATGTCCAATATATTGTTGTTTGGCTGGACTACATCTTCATCTCACCTTCCATCATCATGTCCAATATATCGCCAAGGACGAGAAATTAAACCTGTGACTAATTGAACTTGTGACTTGGTATAAAAAAATGTCTTAACAAAATACCCTATCACCTTCTATTCACATTAAAAAAATACCTTAACTAAATACCATCATTATCTATCCAAAGCCTCACAATCAATTAATTAATTAACATTTCATTTGATATATAAATTTACTTTTCATTGACATAAAGTTATGCTAATATGATGAAAAAGAGTTTTCCCCAAAACTCATTCCATGGATACTATGAAAAACTATTTAATATTTCACAGCTTTTAAACCGTAACTTTTCCTGTACTTCCTTTGGCTTTTACGCCATCACTTACGCCATTACTTGTCCTCTACTAACTTTTAATGGCATCGCTTGTCGTAAAACCCTTTCTCTGTGCCGCTGATGTAGGTAGCAACACCATGGGAAAGTTAAAAAAAAGTATGGAAGAAAGTGTACAGCTCGAACGTCCACTAAGAGTAAATCATGACAGAGATGCGTTGCCATCATAGTGTGGGGACAACACTATCAACACCTTATTTATTTTAGTAAAATTTTAATTTTTGCATGTAAATTTTCCTTCCCTTTTAAAATATACAATGGGTTTCAGTTTACCTAGAGTTTATTTTAAGTTAAATTTCAAATCATATAATTCGTAACTTAAAAGGATGTGAGAGAAAGGATTACAAAGGTTTTTATTTTCTTCAAATTTTGAAATGTTGACCATGTTGTTACGTGTCTTGAAAGTTGGAAGAACATTTTTTTTTTTTTTTTCATTTTCTATCAATTTGATTTATCGATATATTATAATTATTTTTAAAAATAAATATTAAAAATTAAATAGTTTCAAAGAGAAATTAACTTGTTGCAATTTATTAGTCATAATGATGATAATGAATGACAATGGTGAGATATCTGCAATGTGGTGAACCCATCCACAAAGATATATATTATATAAATTTTTGTTTTTTAAATTTTATTAAATATTTATAATTCAATTTGAAAGTAATTATTTTTCTAAGTATATTTTCAAGATTTCACTTAAAGTTTTTATTTTTCAAATTTATTTCAAAACTATTTAAAAATTTTCAACTCCTATATTTTGTCATTATAAAATTTATATAGATTTTGTTAACAACTTTTTGTTTACATGGTTGAAAGAATAGATAACTATAATAAAAAGAAACCAAAAACCTGAAAGAGAAATATTTCTTGTATATTAAAATGGAGAAAGCATGTCCTTTGATGTTAAAGGAATGACATAAACCATATGTACATAAACTCTATATAAATATATATATGTCAAGTCATTAATATAACACTAATATATGATTTATACCAAGACACAAGATCAATTGTTAATATAACACTAATATATGATTTAGACCAAGGGACAAGATAATTTTGTTAATAAGCATAATAGTTACTATTATCTAAATATCTCTAATGTATTCCTATTTTGGAAATTACACCTAGTTTATATTTATATTGTGCAAATTTATCTACCCCAAGAGACTTTGTGAAAATGCCTACAATCTATTATTGAGTTGGGCAATATTTTAGTTTTACTTCTCCATCTTCTACATGTTGGTAAACGAAATGAAATGTACATTAATATTTTTGGTTTTCTAATGGAAGAAGGGATTCTTTTCTTAGTTTGAGAATTCCTTGATTATCACAAAAAAACATCATGTTACTTTTATGCCATGTTGTTTAACATGCCCCTTTTCTTATTGATTTGTATTTTGCATTTGTAGAGGAATGTGGAATTGCATGTTGTTTTTTTCTAATCTAAGAAGTTGTCCTTGTCCTAAGACAAAACACAACTTGTTATAGACTTCCTATATGGGGGCTTCACCACGGGAGCAATACCATAGCACACGGGTTCATATTGGGGGATATATAACGAGGAAAAAATGGCATAATATATTGGGGGATATATAGGGAGTAAAAGGTTTTTATATTGGTAAGTATAAAAAATGGAGATCAAAGTTAATGAAAAAATATAAAGGGGTATAAAAAACGTTAATGAAAAAATGGATACCTACAATATATAGTGAAAGTATGGACTTTTTAAATTGGGAAGTTGTATTGGGTTTATATTGGTAGGGGGTTAAATAATGTGTTTTTTAGAAATATTTTCCAATATGTACTCAAATTACGGGTATTTTTTAATATGCTATGATCACACATTATATGTTAATAAAGCCCCGTGACTTCCTATCATCCAATGATTCTACCCCATTCATGTTTGAATAGGAACACAACTAAGACTTCTTCTTTTTCCCCTGTAGAATGCCAAAATTCAATGTTTCTTGTAAATACCAAAGAACCCTCTTTTTTGTTATCGAGTATTTGTTTATGGATCTTGCATAAACTGGAAGATATAGTGCATTGTATATCTGATTCCCAATCTATTGGTTGTATAATAGATCAAGTTACCTGCTAATTGCTTATAGATTGATTCATTCACTACCTTTGAATAATTGTTTGCTTAAAGTTTCAATGATTTCTCCATAACTACAGATGATATTTTATAATCTTCCACATTGAAACTATCTAACAAACTTTTTGCATATTTTGTTTGAGAAATTTAAATATGATAGTTTGTTTGTCAAACCTCTAAACCTTAGCAATAATATAGGAGGTCTAAATCTATCATGTCAGGGTGAAAACATGAAGATGGGTTACAAATTTGGGCCAAATATGGCTACGAAATTTCAATTTTTTCCTCTTTTATTGAATTGAAGCCCTCAAAATTCATATAAGCACCGTGAAAAAATACAAATTGTGGATAATTATGTTGTTGTCCTAATAATATTTTTTGCAAAAATATTTAGTGTCCTATAATATGTCAATTTTCCATTAGATGAAATGCTCGTCCTTTCATTTTTTCACACATTTAAGAGGTATGGATGTGTTAACATAACATAACTTAGTAAAATGTGTAATTAAAAAAAAAAATTATATGAGCATAGTCTACATGGAGAGTGTAACATCTTATGATAATTTTTTTAAACTATGAATATTATGCTTGAATACATTATTACACAGTTGATTAACATCTATAGCACTGACATATATTACATTAATTTGTAAACCTTACCTTTTAATCCACCTCGAGATTTCACATGTATTTTGTTTCAAGTTTCAATGCGAAATATATTTAAGGTGTAGGTTGATTAAGGTTTCTATATATTACGGGACTCAACACATAATTCATTACACTTATTATGGTTGTTATTTTGTACACTGGTCAATTAACTTCGGGGTAAATTTTTTTAATTATGTGTATCTCCCAATACCCTGTCACATTACACAGTTGTACATCACGATGTGGAATCTGTTGTCACCCCGTCAATTGGCACTTGGTGCAATCTCCTTCGTTCATTCTTTCGGATCAATCACTTGGATGAGGCTTGAGAGGATTAGGGTATTAACCATATCCCCGAACCCTTACTACCTCTGTCATTTGCGTTGTTCCTCCACCACGAGAGCTCTGCAACCCTCCTCTATTCCTCCGTCATTGGGGTGCTCACAGTATTTGGTCTGCAGATGTAATGTAACTCTCTCTCCCTTCTTCGTCCTCCAGGTGACAAAATTATTTGGAGTCTTTCTTTTCAACATGTAAGAACATGATTTTTACCTTCCGCCTTTCTATGCTCATGGCTGAGACATTTATGCCATTCTTTTCATGGCAACAAGATTCTATTACATCTATTTTTACCTCCTCTGGTTCTCTGATGGATTCTTCGTTTGTTTTCGCAAGGTTAACTATGTTTATGTGCCTCCTGCTCACTCCACTTCTCTTGATTTGGACTCCACTGCTCATGGTCAGAACATGTAAGTGCTTCTACTTCTCATGGTTATTGATTTGGTTACCATTTTGATGTTGAGGGAATGTGGAGACCTTAATCCTCTAGTTCGCTTCTTGCCACAAGTCCTCAGGTTCGACCTCTTGCAATTTATCAGGTAAATTTTATTTTATTTATTTATTTTTTTAAATTTAACTTGTAGAGTATAATTTTTTCTATTTAGGGTTTTCCCACAACACACATTTACGTTGTTTTTATTGGTATTTTTTTGTTATTGTACGCAGGTATGTCTCGTCTCCTTTTCTCGAGCACGTACCACTGCAATCTTGAATATTCTCGGCTTCTGACATGGGTTACGCCCTTCCAGGTACTACTAGAAATTCCAAAGGGTTATCTCTTTCCAGAACTTGGAGTTTTATGAGTTCTTACTTGGAATACCCACCGTGAAAATATTTTTTACAACCTGGTTCAGTTCTTAGGCTTAATAGGGTCTCGTCCTTCGAAGGATTGTTCTCTGTAGAAAATTTTCTGTTAAAAAGACTTGCATAGACTCTGGGAGATGTTTTATTAGATAGCGAACTATGTATATTTGATTCATGGCAAACATGTTTGTTTATTTCCTCCATTTCATAGAACATAGCACTTTTATAAATATTTTGATAGGTTTATCCTCATAGTTTCTTTGCAGTCTTGGTACTGTTAAATATTACTTGTATTACTATTTTTACCAGCGCTATCTAACTGTTAGCTTCGATGTTGATTATTCCAGTTGATGTGGGTTTGTTCGTTACCCAATGAGGGTTTCATTATTTTAATTTCTCCTATTTGATATGCGAGTTAATTCCATATTTTTGTACTATTTTCACTGTTAATATATATATATATATATATATATATATATATATATATATATATATATATGGTTATATTTTGTTTCCATATGCGGAGCATTCACTCATATATTTTCTTCTTCTGTTGGAAATATCATACCTTACTTATAATCTGTCTATTCCTTCCAAATATTTAGCAACACGAACCTTACAGTTTTCTTTTTCCCATTTAAATAAATTTAGGCCTAGGGCTGGATCTTGTTTTTGATTCATATGATATTTAATTTCCTCGAGGTAGTTTATCTAACTCCTATGTTTCTATATTTAAAAGAGTTGTTGCGTTTTTCAAGAGTTCTGTCCTCTGTCACAGAATATTATAAGAGGGTTTACCTCTGCATTCTTAGTTATTGCCTCTAATGTCTTCAAATTCATCTGTCTACCATTATTTCCCAGGCTACCTTCAGGCTTCAATCCCGTAGATTAAGTTTAGCAATTGAGGCTTCACAAGATTCAACTAAGTTCATAGTTTACTAGTTTTACGATTTGTACATTCACCAGTATGTATAATTTAGACTCACAGTTAGTGTATGTACATTTTATAAGCACTACATGTAGTATATTCACATAATTTAATGTATAGACATTTATTTTTCCTTATAGTACATATCTACTTACAATTTAGTATGAATGCACCTTACTGTAACTTACAATTTCTGAAACTCATGCATATAAATAATTTGACGCAAATATTTGCTATAGCTCTCTTTATTCCTTGAATAGTTTGAGATTTAAATACTTATCTCTGTTTAACAAAACTAAGGGTGTCCTCCCAACCTTGAGAGAGGAAATTACGTCCTCAACTCCCCCCCTGCTGCTCACTAGAGTAGACTCGTTTATCAGATTCTTTCTTTTATGGAGGAGGACCTCAAGACCTCTGTCCAACCTCTACTCTAGTAATGGTTGTAGAGTTCCACTGGTTTAGACTAGCTTTGGACCACTCTCAACATACAACCATTCAACTGTCCACTTTCCTCATTTTACAGAACTCCTTCTCCTCACTGGGATTTCCATTTTATCCTCAGAGGAGAAGATAACTGTCAATAACTGCTTAAGTCTAACTAATCTTCTTAAGTCCAACTAATCTCGAGATTTTTCATCGTAGAATCGTTCCGTTAGGTACTTGTCTTTAAAATATTGCTCAAACTCATCCCAAGTCACATTATTGTCCTCAATTCCTTGCACATTTTTAACTTCCTCCCACCATAATGTGGCTTTTCCCGCAGTTGGTAAATAGACAAGCGAGATTTGAGTTTGCTACTATATTCATAAACTTGAAAATATTTGTTCATGTTAATTATCCACGCTTTTGCCACTTCTTCAGCCTCTCCATCAAATGTAGGAGTTTTTATCTTCCGGAATTCACCTTGTAGCTTTAATTTCTGCTTTTTCATTTCTTGTTGATCAGATAAGTTTCCAGGCTCCACTTCGTTGTAAGTTCTAATTTTCTTACTTTGTTGGGTATGGCTTCCTTCAGGTTTATCATTAGCTTGTTGTAGTTGTTCACCTTCTTCTCGGGTGTCCCTTTCTGGGCTTGGTTGCGCTGTACGTTGATTCTGCCTAGCAGAGAGACTGTTAAGAATCCTCTCTTGTCCTCGCATTAGCCTCTCATTATCACTTCTCACTCAAACCATTTCTTCCTGTAACTGTTGTACCGTATCCAACAGCCTACTGGTTTGACATTGTTATTCCTCGAGTAGTCTACTGGTTTGTTGATGCCGATCCACACTCAACTGCACCCACATTTTTGGGTTCATGTTTGGATTAGTCTAGGGACGAGTTTCCCCTGTAACCCTGGGAACTTGATACCCAAACCTCCTCCTCATTGAATTCTGTCCCTTCCTATCTCTGTGCACAATTTTAACACACATTCATTGTTATTTAATAGCCTATCTCAGTCCCACTGTGTGAACGCTGCTCTGATACCACTTGTAACATCTTATATATATATATATATATATATATATATATATATATATATAAACTATGATTACTATGCTTGAATGCATTATTACACAATTGATTAACATATATAGCAGTGACATATATTACATTAATTTGCAAACCTTACCTCTTAATCCACCTAGGGATTCCACATGTATTATGTTTCAAGTTTCAATGCGAAATATATTTAAAGTGTAGGTCGATTGAGGTTTCTATATCTTACGAGACTCACCACATAATTCATTACACTTATTAAGGTTGCTATTTTGTACATTGGTAAATTAAATTCGGGGTACAAAATGTTAATTATGTGTATCCCCTAATACCCTGTCAAATTACAAAACTATACAACATGATATGGAATCTGTGGTCACCCCATCAATTGGCACTTGGTGCAATCTCCTCCATTCGTGCTTGCAGATCAACGGCTTGGATGAGGCCTGAGAGGATTAAGGTATTAACCATATCCCCAAACCTTAACTACCTTTTTCATTTGCATTGTTCCTCCTCCACGAGAGCTTTGCAACCCTCCTCTGTTCCTTTGTCGGTGGGGTGCTCACAGTCTTTGGTCTGCGGATGTAATGTAACTCTGTCTCCCTTCTTCGTCCTCCACGTGAAAAAATTCTTCAGAGTCTTTCTTTTCAACAGGTAAGCACATGATTTTTACCTTCCGCCTTTCTATGCTCATGGCCGAGACATTTATGCCATTATTTGCATGGCAGAAACATTCTATTACATCTATTTTTCCCTCCTCTGGTTCTTCGATGGATTCTTCGTTTGTTTTTGCAAGGTTAACTATGGTTCTGTGCCTCCTGCTCACTCCACTTCTCTTGATTTGGACTCCGCTGCTCAAGTCATGGACGAAACAGGTAAGTGGTTCTACTTCTTATTTTTATTGCTTTGGTTAGCATTTTGCTGTTGAGGGTATGTGGAGACCTTACTCCTCTGGTTTGCTTCTTGCCACAGGGCCTCAGGTTGGACCTCTTGCAATTTATCAGGTAAATCTTCTTTTTTAAAATTTAACTTGCAGAGTATAATTCTTTCTATTTAGGGTTTTCCCACAACACACATTTACCTTGTTTTTACTAGTCTTTTTTGTTATTGTACACAGGTATTTCTCGGCTCCATTGCTCTAGCACGTACTATTGCAATCTTGAATACTCTCGGTTTCTGACATGGGTTTACGCCCTTCCAGGTACTACTGGAACTTCCGAAGGGTTATCTCTTTCCAGAACTTGATGCTTTATGAGTCCATACTCGGACTACCCACCGTGCAAATATTTTTCACAGTCTGGTTCAGTTCTTAGGCTTAATAGGGTCTCGTCCCTCCAAGGGTTGTTCTCTATAGAAAATTTTCTTTTAAAAGGACTTGTATAGACTCCGGGAGCTGTTTTATTAGATATCGAACTGTGTATATTTGACTCATGGTAGACATGCCTGTTTATTTCCTCTGTTTTACAGAATAGAGCTGTTATATAAATATTTTGATTGGTTTATACTCATCGTGTAATATTCCCAATTTTCCATGAGTTAATTGGAATATTAGAGTTCTTATTTTTCTCAATTATTTAAGTAAATAAAAGGGTGGAGGGACCCATAAATCCCATAGATGAATAAAATCCACTTTTTTTGTGTGAATGTGGGTTAGTAGATAGTAGATAAACATCATAGAGTAGTGGTGCAACTCATTAATGAAGGAAGAGTGGATATTATGGAGAGATAATGAGGAAGATGATGGAGATAGTGGAGGAATAAAAGTAAGATAATAGAGCATTAATGATTCAGTGATGGAGGAAGTGGTGCATTAAATGCACACATGATGGAGGGAGTGGAGATTAATTGCAGAGATCATGGAGAGACAACACAGTATTCATGGAGACTAGTGGCCACATGTGCAACTGCAGTTATGAGGTGGGCCAAGGCTAGGGAGGGCTCACAACCATATAAGGAAGATTAGGGCAACAAAAAAAATCAGTCTATAATTTGATATTGTTTTTTTGTTTGACATTTCTTTGCACACTTCAGCTATTTAGCTAAGTCTATTGTGCTGTTTAGCACACGGGTGTTCCCAAGCGAGAATACCACCCTTACCCACTAGGGACTTCGAGTGCCTACTCTAGGAATGTTATTTTGAGTAGCTATTCATCATCTATAATTGGTGCCACATTCAACCCCTCTCTTTCGCATATACAACTTTAGGAATTACACATTCTTGTCTTAGGGTTTGAGAGGAGGAAGGTAGTTTCTAGCATCTCAGCTAGGAAACCGGTGGAGGATTCATCCTTTCACTTTGTGCTTCCATTTCAGTCTTCCAGGAGCAGAATTGTGATATACGGCATCAGGCCATCATATTACACCTCCATGCAGCAGCAGTTCCTTCAGGAATTGCGCAGTTCAGTCAGGCCAATCTAAGAGAGGAAGGAAGCTCCAAGTATTTCAGCTTGGAATCCTGTGAGGCGTCTTTCCCTCTCTTTGGAGATACCATTTCCATCAGCTGTTAGATATATTCCATCATCTAGTAACAGGCTATGGCTTTAGCCCTCTTGACAGTGTAGTTCATTCCAATAGTTGTGCAGTGTGCAACTACAACTTGAGCAGAGGAAGGAGGAGCTAAATCTCAAGCTTCTAGTTTGGAGATCAAGGGAAGGGACCAACCCTTCATGTATTGAGATGATTGGGTGCTATTGCAGATAAGAAATCATTCTTTCAGCCCCATACCAGTAGTTTTCCCCAGGGAGTGCGTAAGTCATCCAACAGGGTGTATTAGGCAACCCAAAAAGGGTCGAAAATCCACAATTAAAATTTGGCTAGACCATTTCTGGGTTTTTCTAGGTTTTTCGAGTAGAATCCGTGGTTAAAATCCTAGATCATTCAGAGCACTACATCAACCTCTCGCATATAGATCATCTTCACAATAATAGTTGTTTCTAGCAGCAACAATTATACTTTCCAGTGCTTGGCTTCTTTAGTGTATTTCATCCATCTTGTGGCTTGAGTGCATTACTTTTGGAGAACTGTGTACTTACATTTCTGTTTATCCTTAATGATATGGTTCAACCATTTCTACTGATAGTTATAATGTCTTGATGTAATTTTTATTTGCAGCGTATTTTCGGCATTTTTCATATTTTAGTGCTACATTCCTGTTTTGCTTTATTTGGAATGTTGTAGATGTTTTATATTCTTGTATTTTCCATTTTGGAATATTATAGTTGTATCAGAGCATGATCTTTGACTAAGCTTGTGGGCATTTCATGACATCAGAAGAATAAGAAGAAAAAGAAGAAAAAGAAGAAATCTACAATGGCGGAAGGGTTAAGTTTTCCCACACTTCTCTTTAGATCTATGAAGGATCTCTCCACAGAGATTAAAGAAATGAGAAGGGGAAGGCAAAGAGAAACCTCGAGAGGGTTTCAGAATGAGGAAGGTCCAAGCATTTCCTATCAGCAACATAAACAACCAGCAATGCAAAGAGCTCCACATCACTCTTGTATGTCCACTTTCTTTGCAGAAGGAGATGAATGGCATGGAGATGGAGGATACTTAGAGCATGAGACTCTCAGTTATTATCCTGTAGAGTACAGATCTCAGTCTAGAGATTTCAAGGAGAATCTAACTCTCCATCAGTTTGTCCAAATCAAAGAAAACCTGAGATCCCACAACATCAATAGAAGAAGAAGGAACATTCAAAATAGATTCTTCTTGTCTACATTTGATGGATCATCCACCAACACAATGAAAGCTTGGATCAAGGAGTTAGATGATTTATTCCAACTACACCTAGTAGCGGAAATAGAGGCTATTGAGTTTGCAACGCTGCACCTTGAGGGTGGAGCAAAGGATTGGTGGTTCATTCATTTGAAACATGCAAGAGTGACTGCTTATGCATATTTTACTCAATGGCTGATCAAAAGTTTGATATAAGAAAACAGGAGGTAATTCCCATTGAGACATTTCCCAACATTGATGAGAAAGCACATGAGGAGCGAAGGGAATATGTCAACACTATCACTTTGGAAGAGGAGCAACTTCCACCACCACCAGTTGCAAAAGTACTTGCATCAGGAGAAGGGACACTTGAATCCTTGCAAGATGGTCTTGAGCTCTTGACATTGAGATTCTCATGCATAATTCAGGAGATGCATGAGGAGGAGGAGGCAAATACCAGCGCTGGTATAGTAGAAGAGGGGCATCCATCACCATTACCAGTAGTTAGAGAAGCCATTGCACCGGTTGGAGGAAATCTTGCAGCTTTGCAAGATGTTCCCAAGTTTCAGCTGATCCAAGGTTTGCAAACATTTTCATCCCATGTTATTTCAGCACCTTAGTTTGAGATTTGTGGGATCTTTCCATCAGGGAAATTGCATAACCAAGGGTTAGAGCACCTTGCTGATTTGAAGCAACAAACTATCACTGCATAGAGGACCCTTGACTTTCTCAAGGAGGATATGTATAGCCATCCTAGTTATTCAGTATTGAGCTACACACAACACTTTGTGTTAAAGTGTGGAGTTTCAAAAGATAGGATGAGAATAGTCCTAATCGGTACAATACCAGGCTATGAGTTTAGCATTGTGCATGGTCATGAGACAACAGATGCACCATCATGGAGAACAACATCGCTGTCACTGGGGAGAAATGATGAGTTGGGGGCCCAACTATTCTTGGAGCATTCCAATGACTACTTCACTCATGAAGCATTGGAGGGACATATGATAGTTGGTAGACATCTTATGATGGATAACATTTTCTATTATCATGATGAATACTTCTTGATGAGCATCTCACAACTCAAAGAGAAGTTTCTACCTACAACATATTTAGAATCTTAGGGATTCTACCGGGTCATCGATGAGAGGTTCTCATGGAGTAAACTCAAGGAGGATGCACTTCAACATATCATGGAGTGCAAAGATCATCAGATTGGGGAGGATGGTATTCTCCATTGGGTGGATACCAAGTTGGAGCATGATATAAGTCATCACGCACAGTTGGATGGATGGGTGAGGATGATGAGAAAGTGGTTGGTGAGCTACTTGTAGATATATGACACATGGCAGCAAGAAGCATGGCTGTGCTAACTTCTCTTGGGTGAGTATGGTTACCACCTGGCATTTCATATTGGTATGTTCCATGCCTTGCACAATATTGAGGTGATGCAGCAACAGGAGGCATGGTTGCGCTAGCTACTTTTGAGAGAGTTTGGCCATCACATGACATATACTATGTTAGTGTGTATGTTATTGTTTGGGACATTGCATGGCACTCACATGATGTGGTAGTAGGGAGCTTGGTTACGTTGGGCTGATGTGACATTCTGCATGTCAATCAGTATGTTTTTGCTCCATGGCTTGCATGATGATGATGTGAGGTGGAAGAAAGATTCATTGCTGCTTTGGTTACTCTTGGGAGAGTATGGGCTGATTTTCTCCCATACCTTGCATGATGAGGAGGGGGGATGGTAACAGGAGGCCTTACTGTGTTGGCTTCTGTTAGGAGAGTATGGCCACCATACTTGGTATGATGATGGGGTGGTATGGCAACAAGAGGCATTGCTGCGGTTGCTGTTATTGGGAGAGTATGGTTCGACATTTCACATGTCAACCCATATGTCTCAGTTTCCTATTTTGCACAGCGTTGATATGATTCTTGGAGCAAGAAGGGCCAACAGGGCCAATGATGAGAGCATGGAGAAGTACATCCTACTCCATGTAGCATGGGTTGGAGAAATAGTTCATGATTTTGGACTTTCCTTTGGGGGGAGGAACCACTTCACTTCATATGTCTCATGCAGAGAAGAGGCCCTAGAATAGCAGATGGTTTACACTTGGAGGTTCAGTGATGAGGGGAGGCATCTATCTATATAGTTGGAAGCCATTCTAGACATTCTAGAGAGGAAACTATGGAGCTAGGCTTTCATTACACATTGGAGCAGATGGGGCGACCTTCATATGAGGATGCCATTTGGAGGGAGGAGGATTGTTGTAGCATTCACTTTTGCAGTTACTTGAGGACAAGAAAAATTTTGGCGGGGAGGACTGTAATATTCCCAATTTTCCATTAGTTAAATAGAATATTGGCGTTCTTACTTTTCTCAATTAATTAAGTAAATAGAAGGGTGGAGGGACCCATAAAATCCATAGATGAATAAAATCCACTTTTGTTGTATGAATGTGGGTTAGTAGATAATATATCATTATCATGGAGTAGTGGAGCAACTCATTAATGAAGGAAGAGTTGAGATTATGGAGAGATAATGAGGAAGGTGATGGAGATAGTGGAGAAATAAAAGTAAGATCATAGAGCATTGATGATGTAGTGACGGAGGAAGTGTTGCATTAAATGCACACATGATGGAGGGATTGGAGATTAATTGCAGAGATCATGGAGATCATGGAGATACAACGCAGTCTTCATAGAGACTAGTGGCCACATGTGCAGTGCAGTTAGGAGGTGGGCCAAGGTTAGGGAGGGCTCACAACCATATAAGGAAGATGAGGGCAACAATGCAAATCAGTCTGGAATTTGATATTGTTTTGTCATTTGACATTTCTTTGCATGCTTCAGCTATTTAGCTAAGTCTGTTGTGCTGTTTAGCACACGGTGTTCTCGAGCGGGAATCCCACCCTTACCCATGGGGGACTTCGAGTTCCTACTCTGGTAAGGTACTTTGAGAAGCTATTCATCATCCGACATTGGTGACACATTCAACCCCTCTCTTCTGCATATACAACTTCAAGAATTATGCATTCCTGTCTTAGGGTTTGAGAGGAGGAAGGTAGTTTCTAGCATCTTAGCTAGGAAACTGGTGGAGGATTCATCCTTTCACCTTGTGCTTCCATTTCAGTATTCTAGGAGCAGAATTGTGATATCTAGCATCAGACCATCATATTACACCTCCATGCAGCAGCAGTTCCTTCAGGAATTGCGCAGTTCAGTCAGGCAGATCTAAGGGAGGAAGGAAGTTCCAAGTATTTCAGCTTGGGATCATGTGAGGGGTATTTCCCTCACTTTGGAGAGATCATTTGCATAATATGTGAGTTATATTCCATCATCTGGTAGCAGGCTACAACTTCAAACCTCTTGACAGCGTAGTTCATTCCAACAATTGTTCAGTGTGTAGCTGCAACTTGAGCAGAGGAAGGAGGAGCTAGATCTCAAGCTTTTAGCTTGGAGATCAAGTGAAGGGACCAACCCTTCATGTATTGAGATGATTGAGTGCTTTTGCAGTTGATAGATCATTCTTTCAGCCCCACATCAGCAGTTGTCCCTAGGGAGTACATAAGTCAACCAATAGGGGTGCAATGGGCAACCCAAAAAGGGTCGAAAATCCAAAATTAAAATCTGGCCAAACTATTTCTCGATTTTTCTGGGTTTTTTGAGTAGAATCCATGGTTAAAATCCCAGATCATTCTGAGAAATTCAGTAGCATCTCGCACATAGATATTCTTCATAGTGGCAGTGGTTTCCAGCAGCAATAGTTACACTTTCCAGTGCTTGGTTTATTTAGTGTATTTCAACCATCTTGTGGCTTGAGTGCATTCCTTTTGGAGCACTGTGTACTTACATTTCTATTTATCCTTAATGATATGGTTCAACTGTTTATGCTCATGATTATAATGTATTGATGTAATTTTCAGTTGCAACATATTTTCGGCATTTTCCACGTTTTAGTGCTATATTCCTGTTTTGCTTTATTTAGAATGCTGTAGATGTTCTATATTCTTGTCTTTTCCATTTTGGGATATTATATCCTAGTACCATTAAATATTACTTCCATTACTGCTTGTACCAACGCTATCTAATTGTTAGCTTCGGTGTTGATTATTCCAGTTGATGTGGGTCCATTCTCCAATGAGGGTTTTGTTCTTTTAATTTCTCCTATCTGTTGTGCGAGTTAATTCTAGGTTTTTGTACTATTTTCACTGTTAATATATATATGGTTGTATGTTGTTTCCATATGCGTAGCATTCGCTCATACATTTTCTTCTTATGTTGGAAATATGATAACTTACTTATAATCTGTCTATTCCTTCTGAATTTTTAGCAACACGAACCTTACAATTTTCTTTTTCCCATTTGAATACATTTAGGCTGAGGGTCAGATATTGTTTTTTGATTCATATGATATTTAATTTCCTCGAGGTGGTATATATAACTCCTCTGTTTCTATATTTAAAAGAGTTGTTGCATTTTTCAAGAGGTCTATTGTTTGTCACAAAATATTATAAGAGGGTTTACCTCTGCATTCTCAGTTTATTGCCTCTGATGTCTTGAAATTCATTTGTCTACCCTTATTTTCTAGGCTACACTCATGCTTCAATCCTGTTGATTAATTTTATCAATTGAGGCTTCACAAGATTCAACCAAGTTTATAGTTTACTAGTTTTACGATTTTTACATTCACCGGTATGTATAATTTAGACTCACGGTCAATGCATGTACATTTTCTGAGCACTACATGTAGTATATTCACAAAATTTTAATGTAGAGACATTTATTTTTCCTTACAGTACATATTTACTTATAGTTTAGTATGAATTCACCTTATTGTAACTTACAATTTTTGAAACTCATGCATATTAATAATTTTATTTAAATATTTCCTATAGCTCTCTTTCTTCCTTGAATAGTTTGAGATTTAAATACTTATCTGTGTTTACCAAAACTAAGGGTGTCCTCCCAACCTTGAGAGAGGAAATTACGTCCTCAGCTCCCCTTGTGCTCCTCACTAGAGCATACTTGTTTAGTAAATTATTTCTTTTCTGGAGGAGGACCTCAAGACCTCTTTCCAGCCTCTACTCCAGTAATGGTTGCAGAGTTTCACTGGTTTAGACCAGCTCTGGACCACTCTCAACATACAACCATTTGGCTATCCACTTTCCTCATTTTAAATAACCCCTTCTCCTCACTGGGTTTTCCATTTTATCCTCAGAGGAGAAGGTAACTGTCAATAACTTCTTGAGTCTAACTACTTTGGCGTCTTAGAAAAGTTTACCCATTAGTTATGGAAACAAAAATATAAAGTAATTTCTCTTGGCAACAAAGAGAGAAATTGTTTAGTAGACTAGATGTTGCCAATATTTTTCTCTTTACGAACTAAGTAAATATAAAAAGGGTTGATTACTTTTGGGATGCAGAGACTGATCAATATTGGTAGAAGTGTAAGCAGATGTGACATTGAAAAAATTATCTGGAGACTAAATAATGGGGGAATTTTGAGAAATAAATGAAATCCAAAAAATTACCTATTGTCACTAGAAATGACATCCTGTTGTGGGGATACAAAACTAAAGGCATGTTTACAATTCAAGAAGCTTAGAAGGTTAAAGTTAACAATGTTCAACTTCCAAATTCAATGCTATGGCAGAAAGTTTGGTCTAATAAGTATTGGTCGAAAATTGAATTCTTTTTATGGCTTGTAGATCATGGCAGAATTCTTACCTGGGATCAATTTCAGAGACGAGGGATGTTGGGATCCTCCACTTGTGTCATGTGTGGTACAAGTACTGAAACCATGGAACATCTGCTGAACAACTGCCCCGTTACTGACCATTTGTGGAAGAATTTATACTTAATGTTTCAACAAATGGATAGAGATAAAACAAGCGTCCAACACACAATTGAAAATTGGAGCTGAGGAGGATATTAGAGCCCTATCATTAATAGAGACTAGTCAATTTCTATAGGTTTCTTGTTGTGGGTAGTTTGGAAGGAAAGAAATAGGTGTATGTTTAGAGAAGAGGCACGACAAACCACATAAACTTGGAAAAAAATTGTTCAAAATATAAGAGAAAGTATACTAGCTGAAAAATGGGCTCTGGATGACTGGAAAGTGAATGGACGAGAGGCACAAATCCTGGCTCAACTAAAAATCAAGCCCCAAATGCTAGCCCCGACCTCATGGAAAATCAAACCAATGGAATACCATGTAAAATATAAGAAAAATTCTCCACAACAATTCTCCACAACAAGGCTTCCTCAAGCTGAATTATGATGGGGCTTATAAAGGCAATCCAGGTCAAGAAGGGGTAGGGGGATTTTCCGATATTCTCAGGGCCAAGTAAGAAGGATTTATGCTATGGAGTTGGGTTATGCCAGTAACAATGAAGCCGAACTCAACACGGTTAAACAAGGAATTATAATTTCAAGAAGATAACATTACCATAGGCTTGTGGTGGAAGGAGTTTCGGCCATGGTTACAAATATACTCCAAAATTTGCAGAGAGGAGAAAGTTGGGAGCACACTAGTCGTAGTTGGCGAACAACTCAACTCATCCAGGAGATTAAGGAAATTATGCCTAGCATTAGTTACATTATTCCGTCTCATTTTCGATGATCAGCCAATGCGACAACATATCTGCTTGCTAATTGGGGATGTAGCAATCAAGGCAGGGTCTTGGATATCTCTTGGGATCAAACAATACAGGGGACTAGACTAGATACTCTACAAGAGATTATGGAAAGGGGAAACAACCAAAACCACAACCCCCAATCAGGGTGCCATGTGGGAAGTGGCTTGGTGTGACTTGGAAACCATACACAACAACCGAAAGGTAGAAGGACATGACATGTGCTGACAGAAGAGGGCGGCTTCACCCATGACGATTAATGACTACATTTAAGAAACCTGCCAAATAGTAGGCATGTCAAGAGGGTCTAGGGGAAAACGCCGACGTGGGAGGATGTGGGGGCCCATTAAAAACATTCTCTCTGCTGGATCTTGGAGTATAGCAGAACATGGAATACAAAACATTGGGAAGAAGACAAAGGATCAATTGTGAGCTCTGGATCGTCTGTGCGGGTATGTATTCAGGTTTCTTCCTGGTAATTTTATCTCTGCGATGAAGATAACTGCTGATGTGTATGTTATGGTTCTTCGGTCCTTGTTTCAAAATATTGTTTATTAGTCTTCCAATAAGCAGGAGTTGGTTAAGAGAAATGGGATGGGGTCTAACACGACTGATTGGATTTGCATGTATGATTTTTGGGTCTTCATTGAGTTTTGTAAGACGGTTCTGGTCAATTTGCATGGCTCTACTTTAGCTCTGCACTTAGATGGCTGGTTTTTGTTTCACCTTCTGGGCATGGAAATGACATAGGAGGTGGTGGTGCAATGCCATTACCTTCCTCAGTTTAATTCCCCTTTTTACTTTTCATGTCTTTATTACATCGAATTACATTTGTTTGTAACCCTTGCATGTAATATTTAAGACATTACATGTTTGTTTTGCATCCCTAGCTGTCGTCCTCTTTGCTATGGAAGCCTGTTTCATATCCCTCCTGCATATTTTTGTCCTTTTCATGAGCCTAATGCAATTACTGTTGGATATTTTCATACTTACTTCTGCAATGGTTTTGATGGTATTTGGAAATTATGGTAAATTTAGTGCATGTCTCGTAATGATAAATTTTCAGTTAGAAGTTTGGTTAAGAATGGTAATACTGGTTCATGCAGTGGGGGTGTCAGAGGTTCGGTCAATATCATTAGTGACACTAATGAGAGAAACACCAGTAAAATAAGTCTCGGGATGATAGGGGAAGTTATCTCTTCTTTGGTGTGGTTTTGTAAGAGAGTCACAGTAAAATGTATTGGGGTCCTTTCTAGTCTTTTCTTAAATTTTATGGTTTGGGTTAATATTGGGAAGGGTAAGCACAATAACATTATGGAGGCAACGACCTATCTAGATGTAAGGGAGTCTCCAATTATGAAACCAAAAATACCTTATGGCTAGGTTGATAGACATCTGTTGGCTCCCAGTCAGCAGAACATCATCATAAATCACCTTTTTGACCTTCATATTGTTATGATGTGTTCTTTTGCATGTATTCCTAGCAATTTTTACCTGCAGGCCATTGCACATAGGGTCAGTATCCCAATGTGGAGCTGGGTGAACACACATTTGCTGGGAGACTGGGTTCAAGTTAAAATGGTTAATGCTCAGTCGAGTAGAAAGGAAGGTAAAGACAAAGGGAAGGCTAAAGTGGGTACAAACTAAAGAGGATGGAAATCTGGGAAAGAAATAATGGAGAACTTGTTTCAGGCTTATTCACAAGGAACACCCAACCAAGTTAAAACTTTGATTTTTGGGTGGGAACAAGATGTCAGAACTAAGGTTGAAGAAGACCTTTCTGAGGAAGACACAGATCCAATTCTAACAGATCCTGGTAATACCCGCAGTAGACTGTCTCTTTTTCAACAGTCTATTCGTATTTACTAGACCCTGAAATTTTTATTGGCTAAGGTGATTGTAACAGTGTAAGAGATTTTGGGGGATCCGCAGGCTACCTCAATTGTGGCGAAAATCCGCAAAGACATTTAAGAGATCCGTTTACAACAACATCACCAGAATGTCCGTCTCGGACGAATTGAAATACAACTCCAGAATTTGCACCAGGTTGACATGCCCACGTCAAGTGTCAAAGACGTGGCACCTATTGACTCATCAGAAGACTGAATATTATGAATTCATGCTTTTTGTTGATATGCATAATACAAATAGCATTTAATTTTTCTATATGTTTATATATGCTAAGATAGGCAATAGACCTCTAAAGATAGCAAGAGACCGCTTTAAACTCTTTAAGTTTTGGATGGCCTATAACTCTTTAAGATGGCCAACAGACCTGGTTTCCTACAGGCATGTTGAGGTCAACATAATTATATATTGATGTAACCTGCATTTTATCAATATTGAATGAATAGTGAGGTACTACTAAGTTTAAAAAAAAGAAGAAGCCTGTATAGTAATTTCTTTATTCAAAAGAAATAAATCTTGTTCAAAGACTGATTAACAAACTTGTAAATCTATGTTTTCTCATACATTCAAATGTATATTTAAAAGAAATAATAATAACACAAGGAAATTAAACCAGTTGTTAAAAAGAGAGCTAAGTTTTTCATATTAAAATTTTATTTTTATATGCAAAATTATATTTCTTATTATTTTTTGAAGTTGGAGAAGTAATATTTCGGTTGCATAGGTTTTTTCAACTATTTAAATAAATTGAAAAACTAAGAGTACCCTTTTGAAGAGGATTTGTAAACAAAGATAATGGTTTTTTTTGAATTATTTTGTTGTTTATATTTATGATATTAATTTTTTATTCCACCTCTTTAAAATTGTTCAACAATTTTCAAGCATTATTTTTAAAATAAATTAGATAAAAATATCAAATTAATTCAAAAATGTCAAAGTCATTTGCAATTGGATAGACGGATCCTTATCTAAAATGATCCAATCGACTACTTAATGACAAAATTTTCTTGGAGTCCGCTAGGGTACAAAATGGTGTTGCAAAAAGAAGAGCTAAAACTGTGTCTTTTAGGACCTCAAGAGCTCGAAAGAACCCTTAAAAACGCTAGATCTGAGTGTTTGAAATTCAAATTCAAATAGCTCGATCGGGTTCATGGTTAAATAGAGGCTCGATCGAGCTATCATAATTATATTTAAAAATAAAGAAAAAAATGAAGCCTCTCAATACTTGTCTATAAGCAAATTATAAAATTGATTTATTCCACAATTTCTCTTTTTTTAATAAATATTCAAATATATTCCAAACTCTAATTTTCCTTAATTATAAATCCAAATTTTATTTTATTTTATAAGGAAAATAATTATAATAATATATACATAACTTTTTTCAATTTCGAAATTCTTAAAAATAATAATTTGTTTATTGTTTTGATTTTAAATATAACATATTTTAATACTTAATCATCTTATAATTTTTTTATGTAGAATTTTTCAATAAAAATAAATCAAATTATAGTAAATAAATAAATAAAACAACAAATTAAACTAAAATAATTTCATACGTACATTTAAATCTAGATTACTCAAATTCAAATTAGTCAAATAATATTTTAAAATTTATCATTTCCTTATGTTTTATTATTTCCTTGAACGATGGCCATTATTATTAATGGTTTGGCTTCTAGATTCTTCAAGCCTAGGAGGGGTCTGAGACAGGGGTGTGGCTTGTCACCCCTTCTCTTTCTCCTGGTCATGGATGTGCTCAACAGAAAGATCATCGAGGCCAACTCATTGGGCACATTTAAAGGCATCAAGCTGACATAGAACCAGGATGTCACACACAACTTATTCGTGGATGACATGGTGTTATGTAGTATGTTGATCAGAGAATAATAGGTCACTCTCTTTCACATATTCCACCGCTTTTACAATGCATCAAGGATGATTACCAATGAACTTAAATTTTTCTTATATTTCTCTAAGGGGGATCCTACCTGCATTGCAGATATCAGTGATATTTTCAATTTCCAAAGGAAACCTCTCTTAGAGGGGATGAATTATCTGGGCTTTCATTTAAAGCCAGGACAGTATAGAGCAGAAGATTGGTAATGGATAATAGAAAAATTCCATAAACAGATTCAAGGGTGGTCTCATAAATGTTTATCAAAAGGAGGGAAGTTGATTCTCATTAAGTCAATATTACAACAGATTTAGTATTCTGGGCACATCTTTTTTTGATTCCAACCTCCATCATTGACATGATTAAATCATCGATGACTAATTTCTTATGGGATGGTATGAAAGGTGAAAATTAGAAATAAAATCTAGCCCGTTGGGACTTTCTTTCCATTCCAAAGGACCGCGATGGCTGGGGCATATTAAATATTGAAATTTTTGGGAGATCATTGCTTATGAAGTCTTTATGGAGAAGCTTAAACCAAGATGGGATGTGGAGAGAAATTATGAGGTTTAAGTATTTCAAAAATATTGAACTTGACGATGCTTTCTTTTCGAGATGGAGGAAAACTGATAGAGGTTCACTGATATGGAGAAGCTTCATCAAAATTTGGCCTGCATTCCAAAATCACCTAAAGTGGAACTTTGGGAATAGTCAGAGAATTATGCTCGGTGAGAGGAACATCAGAGGCTTTCCGGTGGACATCGGTCTCAGGGATCAAATTTTACGATGTCTACATGGGAGAGAGATTTTTTATATATCGCAAAGGTCATAGACTTTTGGTAGGACAACATCCCGAGATGGCATGATGTTGAAGCCCTGGGGCTACAGGGTCAAATGATCAAGGAGTGGAAGTCTTATTTGGAAGTGGTAAGTGGTACGGGATGGAATAGGAAAGCTGAAGGAGATATGATTACATGGGGATGCAGTTTGCAAAAAGGAAATATAGTTATAAAAGAAACATATGTGGCCAACATGGACAACAAACTTGGTCAAAAAGGTAAGTGCTGGTTCAATGTAGTTTGGAAGGTAAAGACACAAATTAAAATAATCATTTTCATGTGGTGTGCGTGGAAGGAGAAAAGCTTAACATGGATGAAACTTATGAATTGAGGTAAGATTGGACCGGGTATCTGTAGTCTTTGCATGAATGATGAGGAGGATAACAAGCATATTTTCTACAACTGTGTGTTTGCAAATGAGATTAGATCCTTATTAAGCAGACACTTCAATTTACAGGAAATGATTACCAGATGGTTGAGGAGTGTACCAAATGGTGGTTGGACAAAGGTAGAGGCTTTATTATCATTCCTCTAATATATCATTGGTATATATGGAAAAACAGGAATCAAAAAATCTTTGAAGATAAAACCAATACATCGAAATGGATTGAATCTCATATTATTAAAAGCTGGGAAGGAATGAAAATTCAACACATACCACCAAGAGATCTATCAATTAGAATGCGACCTCATGAGATTAATTTTCCTGCGGGGTTCTTCGATGGGGCAGCACAGAATGGTAGATGTGGCTGTGGAGCTTGGCTGATGATCTCCCCAACATGCCATTATAAACTCCACTGATATGGTGGATTGGGTTTGAATACTAGGGCTGAGACATTGGCACTCTAGGGTCTACTATGGTTTACCAAACACCTATACATTGACACCATATGGATCTTTGGAGATTCAAAAGTCTTAATTGAATATCTAAATCATGGAAAATGGCTGTCACCCCTACATTTAACTTCATGGATTGAACACATCACATATTTGGCCAAACTTTCTCCAGCATCTCGTTCACACATATTTATCATGAGAATAACTCCACAGCAGATCATTTTTCCAAAAAGGGTTTGGATGGATCCTTTGGGGAAATACAATATGAATTATTTGAAGCAGAAAGGGCCGGGGCAAGTGGAACTGCCATATTTTACTGAGTAAGTGTCAGAAAATGTTTTTGTTTTTTTTTTCTAATGTTTTACACCAACTTCAGTGGAGGGAGGATTGGTGCGACAACCACATATATGTGAAGGAGACCATTGGCATAAGGCTTTCGTTTTTATGCTACTGAGTATGGTGAGCACATCAACATTTTTTGTATTTTTGTTTGGGTGGACAATATATAATTAACCGGAAGTTTCTAGACAACTACTTTACGAAATAGGGATGGAATTCCATGGACGTGTCCCTTCCATCTAATAAGGAATGAAGACATAGTATAAGGAATGAAACAGGTAAATTTACTGGCTGCACAATCAGTGGATGCGGCAATAGTTCATCTAAATATGAAAGGAAACAAATTTTTGATAGATATATGGAAAACTGAAATTGTAATGGGATTAATTGATGATGCTCTAGTTTTGTCTTTGAGGTATGTGTATTTATCAGAAACATTATGCAATACATTGGAACTTTGTGCTGGTACATTAATATATACCAGGCGTTTTTCATGCTGAAAAAAATGTTTTATTATTTCAAAAATATATATTGCAAACTTAAGCCAAGAGTAAAAATTTCTATATATGCTTGACATTTGTGCAGGCTGAGGACAACATCACATTTTACAGGTTAAGAGATATTTATAACAACATATACCATGCATCCATTACAACTATATTAATTATAACTTACAACTATTACAACTACCTTAATTATTGTTGCACTCATTTCTTTTCTTGAATTAGTGGATATTACTACATTATGTATACGTGTATGTGTGTGAGAGAGACTTTAACAGATATGATTTATTATTGCAATCATTTCTTTTCTCGAGAATAGTGTTTGTGAACTCTTCAGTGAATTTTATAAAATATACATTTCCAACAATGTCAAATTAACATTTTTGAGATACACTTATTCATATAAAAATTATAATATTTATTAAATCAAATTGATAAAATTTCTTATGTTTAATCAATTTATTATTTAAACTATATTTATAATAAAATTATTATTTAAATTATAATATTTCAAATTTAAATCATATTAAAAACTAATTTTTAAGTTACCAAATTATGAATATAAGAATATTATAATTTCAATTGCAAGTGGTATGGAATCCTTTTTCAAAATTATACACCAAAACCCTAGAAATGCAATGAGAAATTAATCCACATAATTGTTAATTACCTATTCAAATGTAATTAATAATTTTTTATTTTTATTTTTAACTATCTAATACTTCAAATTTTAAAGTTTTCATATCATTATTTATAATTACATAGATTTTAAATTTTCCAGCTTTAAGGGTCAACGAAGCTTTAGGGCTCGATTGAGCTTCTAACCTGGGTTACACAGGAGCTCGATTGAGAGTTAGTTTTAATGCTCGATCGAGTTGTTTTTTAGCGCTTGAGGAGCTCGATCGAGCACTTAAAAAGGCTCGACCGAGCACTTAAATGACTCGATCGAGCCGTCGGTTTTTCTACCCAAATGTGGGCTCTCTCGCCAAAAAATGTTACCTAGCTCCATGCTTTCACCCGTTATTAAACATAACTTTGATTTAACCTTTACAATCACTCTTTCCTTGCTAGTTATAATGACAATGTAATCAACATATATTACCAATATCATTCAATTTCTATTCTCTCTTTTGGCATAGAGATTGGGGTTAGAAGGACACCTTTTGAATCTTTGTTTCCCCAACTATCTGTGAATTTTGATGTACCATGACCTGAGACCCTACTTCAAATGATAAATATATTTCTTCAATTTTCATACTAAATATTCTTTTCTTAGACCATGAAATACCTGTTATGTGTACAATTGTACTTTTATTCTTAATCACCATTGGGAAAGGCTCTCTTTACATCCCTTTGATGTGTTTTTAGTGAAACTATGTTGTCATGGCTAAAACCAAGTGGATTGTAGTATTTTGTAGTAGGAGCAAATGTCTCCTCATAGTTAATCCCTTCCTTCTAAGAAAATCCCTTTGTAACTAGCGTTTCTTTATGTTGGTTAGTGGCATCCTATTTTATTTATACTTGACCTCATGGACTCATTTATAGAATTTGGGTTTCTTTCTTGGAGGAATCTTTGTGAGAGCCCATCTTTGATTCTTCAACTTTTGGCTTGTGTAGCCTTTTCTCATATTGAATTTCCTTTAGTTTCTTCATAATCTTGAGGATCAAAAGAGTTTTGAAGGCTAGCATTAAAGCATAATTCAATGAACTTGTAAAAAACCCAAACCATTAGATATTATTAATAGATGGTGTATGTTGTTCCTTGAGATGTTCCTAGCTACTTATGAACTATGGGAAGGCAACTCAAACACCTTTAGGCTTGAAGCTAGATCTTGGGCTAGAGGGGGAAACTCTAAGATATTATTAATAATTGACTGCTTACTGTCACTAAGTAGTAGTTTGTAACTTTAAGTTCATAATGCTAGATTTAGAGTAGAAATGGATGATAAACAAGGTTGAAGATAAATAACAACAGACTGAGATAAAATAATATAAAATTTTCAAACTAGAGGCCTTTCCATGGGTACAGACTCTCATCTAGTAAAGAACAATAATTAAGAATAAAAGGTGGAAGAAGCTTAAGGAAAACAATAAAACTTGAGCACAAAGTGAGTAACGCAATCACAACAAACATGTGATGAGGAAAGTGAAATATTGGGCATTAATAATTGAATCCAACAAATTAAAGAAATTACAGTTTAATATGAAAATAACTTTGAAAATGAGTTATGAAGGTATAGAAAAAGCCATTAATTGAAATTATTTTTCCATACTATGCTCTTGTACACATATTTTATACAAAATATAAAGACTAAAGGATAGCTCTGTATCATCAACTATCTTCTATGAATATTGAACGCAAAAGAGCCTAGTTTAAATCCATGAGATTACAATAACATATAGAAAGAAAAGAGGTGAAGACATAAGAAGCTTAAAACCGAAAATAGAGAGAAAAAAAAAGCTATGCATTAAAAGATAAATGAATCCAATGGATGGATGCCTTGATCAGAAAAATTACATAGAGAATTCCCTTGACTTATTTATAAAACACACTATTTATCCCAAAAATTATCTCTCTTTTTAACATTATTTTCTGACTCAATTTATAATAATTTCCATACATCCTATAAGATAATTCAAAATTCCTCATCTTTGGGATCTTGAACAACTTACAAAATGTACAAAAAGTATGCACATATTTGCTAGTTGGTGGTTGAGACAAAGAGGATCGATGGGAAATTGATGGTTAACTTTATTCCTCATAAATTTCATGACATGTACCATGAAATTCCTCTTCCACATCTATTATTACACTTGGATTATTTCATTTAGCTAACATTGACTAGATCTTTGACCAAGAGCTAACACCTTTGTGATAGAGTTGGGACTGACTAAATAAAAAAAAAACCCTTCGGATACTCTTCAAAACAAAACCCATGTAGCTAATTTGATCTTGGAATGGTGCCCACATGGAAACCAATGAACTCTCGTCAGAATTTTTGGAATTGTAGCCCACTGTAGGAAATCCTGTAACAATTGGTCATTTGGAAAAAAATGTCTTGTTATCAAAAATCCATAAACTATTATAAAACATGCAACTCTCATTACATCCTCTGCATAAGGTCTCCAGAGGATGTAAATAGATTTTTAATTAAAACAAAATTGATGTAATGACAAATACACATTAACACATATGAAACTAAAAACCAGAAAATTGTAACAATTTCATCTTAAAAGCGACTACACAATTTCATCTTAAAAGAGGGTTTCCTTCTAGGGAAAAAACCCTAACATTAATTTTACAGCTAGATCTATGACTAACGTTTAATTATCTAGATTGACTATGAAATTATAATATTTTACAAGGAAAATTTTCCAAAAAATTCGCTTTGGGGGTGTTGCTCCTAAAATATCCCATTAGGGGGGAGAATTGTGCTTCGTAAAAGTGTTGTTACCCCACCCCTGGACCCCCACAGTGACAGTTATATGGGGGAAAACCATGTCCCCTTGATTAGGAAATGAGACCCAAACATGACTAATCATGCAAAGAATATAAGACATACCCAGTTCATTTTTCTCCATGTATGAAATACTATTGTTTACATTTAAAAATATTGCGTGAATTCCTTAATTTGTTTTCAAGTCATTTCTATTAAGAAATTGGCCTAGAACATGGATAGATGATGAATTATCTACCAAATATGATGAAACAAAATGAGCCCAAATATATTCGAGCAATATCTCTTCATTGATTTGAGAATAATACATAGGAGATTGCAATTAGGTGGTCCAAAATTTCCCTTCATTTTCAATAGTATTTCATTTGCTCAAGTTGGAAGTTTTGAGGTGACAAAAAATGGTGGGTTTTTTGCATAGTTCTCTTCATTTTCTAAAGCATTTCATTTGGTCGAACTGGAAGTTTTTAGGTGAAAAAAATGGCAGGTTTACTGCAAGAAGTCATAAAAAATTGACTTGTTCATTAGATGTTACAATAGGGCCATGGAATGTTTTCAATATAGAAATTGAACAAAAACTAATTATGAACTCACAATTACATTTTAACCATAATTTATTTTAAAGGATTTCAATATTATTTAATTCATATTCCAAAGGTGCAAAGTTATGCCCCTCTGATGCTCTCTAAGATTTTCTCTCTCTCAACATGTTAGCAACAAGGTCTATGTGGAATTTATACAACCCATTGTCCTCCCATGTACCATAATCTTTGGGTGCATGCTTATTGAGGAATTATCCTCATGTTTCATCCTTGTTTTGTCTTAGTAGTTATTTTATTCAAATTCCATAGTGAATTAGAGGCTAAAATTTCTTCACACGTAAACAATTTAATAATGTGACATATGGAATTGTGGTGATTTTCATATCTCATTGAATTATTTTAGTATTGCAACACATTACATTGGATAAAACTTTCTTGTTGTGACATGCACTAAGGCTACCATCCCCCTCTTGTCCTATATTGCATCCTATGAAAACTTCAATTCATGTGTCACGAGCCACCTGATTTTCATTCCTTGTGCCAATGACTCTATACAAATAATTATTTCATATAGGAATATTATTGGGGATGTGATAAGCCTTTCTATTGGGCCTTTTATTTTTTCATAAGTAGTGATCAAAATTAATCTTTTCCTATCCCTTTATATCCCTTATAGGGCTTTAAAATTTTTCCTAGAAGGGTAGTTCAAAAAACACCTTTAAAAAATTGTAAAATTTCTAAATCACTTGTCATTTTTGAATGATAAAAAATATTATAAAATGTAAAAATAAGGGTCACATTTTCAATAACCCATCAATGCCATCGCTGTCAGTGCTTGTTTGGTCAATGATCATTGGTTCATCACACAATACTAGCCTTTGGCGTCTAAAGACTAAAATAATATCTATTCTAGTTGGCTCTTATTTATTTCCTAATATGGTGTACCCTTCCACAATGTTAAACCCACCATATAGCTTACAATTTGATAAATATCCTACCATTGAATTTGTCTATGTACTATTTTATGTTTTACTTAATGAAAATTTTTGAAAGATGCTTGGAAACTTTGTCTTTGTGAATCCACACTTCAATTCATGTGTTATGAGAATTGTAAATCATACTTCACAATATGGGACTTGGAATCACATTTAATTTACATCAATTTTTTTAATCTCACACTCACCACAATGTGATTTACTTTGTAATCTTTCCTTGAACACTTTCCATAATTCCATTTCCTTTGTCATCTTTGGATCCATTCTCGGCTTTGTAAAATCCAAACAATTGGTCATAGTTATGGATGTAAATTGTAATGACATTGGGAGATTATTAGGAAGATTAATTAAAAATGAGCAGGTGAATGCTAATTTTTAGGAGTAACAATAGATACTGATCATACCCGGAGAAATAATGTCGCCCTTTTTTTTTCCATTTTCACATATTCCTTTTCACTAATAATGTCAAACATGTTTATTCATAGTTATTTTGTTAAATTCATAACACTATGTGTTTCCCTATTAAATTTTATGACATGGTTAAAGCTTTGATATCTATTATGATTATTGCTTCAGCACATTGGTAGGCGTCCCAACCACTCACTATGCAATTCATCACTTCCCCACTAACACAATTAACAATGGGACAAAACACATATCTAGGAACTGAATGTAAATCTCTTAACAATCCAATAATCTTGTACAATTTTGGTCAATATCATCATAAATACAATGCATAGTTTTTTTTTCATATAAAACTATTTAATTATTATGTTTGAGATTACAAAATATTTTAACCTTAGGAATTTTTTCTAACTTGTATGTTCTTAATTAAGTTTAAATATGAATAAGTACAAAATGAACCTTGTTAACATCATAGAATAAAAAAATAGAATTAAAACAATGAGAATTATAATATAGTATTGTAAAAATTTCACTTCTTTTTTAAATAAAATGATCATTCCCATTTCAAAGTTCCATGCATATTTTTATCTCACACCTTTTCACTTTCTTCTTCTTGTTTTTAGTAACATTGATATCAATGTGACGATACTTGGCAAATATTTTGGGAATGCCCCATAGGTCTCTTTCTTCTTACCTCATCCTAAGCTCAAGACCATGGAAACATATCCTTTGTAGCATTAATGATTGGAACAACATTTTTGAAGTTGGGTGGGATTATTAAGGAAGCTAAGGAGAAGGCGACATAATTTTTATTATCATCAAAATTATGCATTAAGCATAATTCTATAGACATCCCACTCTTTTATACATTTTTGTGTGGTTTGATAGATAAAGTGAATAATCAATATTTCCAATTAAATAACATACTTTGTGGGCTTGATGAGTAATTTCATTTATTTAAGTGTTTCTAAGGACCTTAGGAAGGTCCAAATCATAAAATTTTACCTTAAATAAAAAACAATAAATCATGTTAGATTGTAGACCTATAATACAAGTAGTGTCTCTTCATTGATTTTGTAGTGTTTTGATAAAATTATCACCCTTCAAAAAACGCCTCAATATATACTACAATTTATAATTTTCTAATGAGATATAGAATCAAAGTGACTCCCATAATTAAGTAGAATTGGGATATGTTCAAAATATGAATATTAGATGTGATGCCCATGCATCAAATGGATAGATAAATTATATCCTCACTTATATTGGTGTTTACAATTTTTTTTTTTTTTTAAATTTTGATCATTTCAGAAGTTTTATGTTGTGTTCTGTAAATTGTTGTGGATATTCCACTAATCGTCACAAAAATATGATAAAACTATATTTAAAATTTGAAATCTACACTATTAGGGTTTTATTTCTCTTTAGATTTCAGGATATGTAGATTATTGATAATTACATATACATGCGGATTAAAATTGCGCATAAAATAGAGAAAAATGAAATAAAAACTCACAAACCACAATTTGGAACAAGATATGACTTGAGAAACCCTTTTGGGAGAAAACCTAGCTAGAAGGTGAGGTCGCTCTGCTCTCTTTCTTTGAATAAAAAATGGTTGTGAGTACAAAGAAGTATGGCTTGTGACTCGTGGGCTACTACAGTGAAAAAATTCTCTCTCTTTTCTCTATCTCTTGTCCATATCGACTATTGTTTCTCGTATATCGAACAAATGCACTGTAAAATAATGAAACCCTTTTTCCTGCTAGTGGTATGGTTATAACAAAGCTTGATAACCTATTGATGGTTAGGTTTGACTACCTCAATCCTTAACGAGAGTTACAATATGGACTCTTCTAGAGTCTTATTCATCATAATCATGGGGATATCCCTTTTTTCCATGAATAATGGGGGTTGATGTGGCATTGTCTCAAATTATGGTGGTGAAAACATGAAAGTAAACTTTTGAGTGACATAACTTTTGTATACAAAATCTGATTGATATAATTATTTTTAAAAAGAGAATCCATACAGGTAAATTAGTTTCAAGATAGAGGAATAACCTGTTCCAAGCATTTTAATAACCCAAAGTTTTGTACTACATAAGTGAGTCCATCCTCAGGGGTAAATGCCTAATATTCTTTGAAAGATTTGTGAGGATTAGGGAAAACGAATCCAAATATAAATAGTAAAATTTGAGGAAAATTTTTAATTTTTAATTTTATTAAGGAGGTCGTTTGGAAAGGAAATTAATGTAATTTTAATTTATTAGTGTTTTATTTATTTATTTTTATATTTATATTTATTTTTAGATTTAATTTTTATTTATTTAATTATTTGTTCACATATATATATATATATATATATATATATATATATATATATATATATATATATATATATATATATATATATATATATATATATATATATATATATAATTTTATTTTATTTATTTATTTAATTATTTGTTTGTTTGTTTATTTATTTATTTTTATTAAAGGAATTTTTGAATTAAAAATTATGAAATTAATAATTTAGAGAGGTTATATTATAGGGTAGGTTAGAAAATTCTTGTGCCTTTATAAAGCTATCTATGTGTATAATAAGAAAAAATATTGCAATAATAAATAAACAAAGTTTTACCACAAAAATACATGGTTTGATTTCTCAAAATTCTCCAAAAAGGTTTCATACCTTGATTTGCCAAACTAGGCCCTGCCTATAAAAATGGTCTTGTGGGACGATTCCTCCACTTTTTCCTCTCTAAAAGAAATGATATGGATGGAAAATAATATAATGATCCAATATATATCACACCTCCCCATTTTGGGAGGCTTTTGGTCTCCAAAAGTTTCTACTAAATGAGGCGAGGAAATTTTTCCTCCACCTTATCTTGGATGTACCATTTAGCTTTTCCTGGATGTTGTCCTTTCAACCTAATCTGCTAAAGGTCATGTTGCACCTATCTTATAGTTATTGACCTATTTTGAAAAAATATATATTCTATGAACTCTACTTGAGCATCTGGTGCCAAATCCTCCACAAAAGGCAGGACCTATTCCTCTTCCCAATCTAACATGGAAGAGGAAAATAAATAGAGATCCAACAATTTTTTTGGATCAGTACATACCAAGCAACAATAAATATGAGGGGTAGTTATTGAACAATACTGTTTGGTCTTGAACCTGCTAATGACGGAAGCTGAAATTCAGTGTACTTGTTTCTCCATGTGAGCCAATATTCCTTCAAAGCAGTCTAGTTTTCCCTGTAAATTCTCTTGATCCCTTTGCATGTTTGTCAATATGTCCTGCATCCGCCACTGTTTTCATTGGATATCGTTCATGAATGAGATGATAATATTAAATTCATCGTCTGTTTATTACGAGATGTTATAGAGGCATCCTGAGATATTCAAGCTCATTTCCAAAGTTTTTTTAATCGAATGTATGGTTGTTAAAATCAGGTCTGTTAGTAGTGGTAGGATTATAGTCTCCCCTTGATCAATGCTCTCTAAGTGACATTGAATTGACTCTACTCTTTCACCAAATCCACACCTTACTCTGCCTCATTCAGGTGGAATCTTATATTTCACCATAAAACATAAAAGACTAGAATACAATAATGTTATGGATGGGATAAACTACTGAAACCTTTTACATTAAACATAATAACAACTCACCTAATAACAACAACAACCCACCCAGACTTGTACTGCAATGAACCAAGACCTAGTCCCAAAAGAAACTATCTATTTAATGAATAATCACAGACTGCAAAAGGAAAGATACAAAATACCAACTAATAATAACAAAAAATAATGAAACCAGAGCATAGAAGTGTTCCACCTTATGTCGTTATCATGTTTAGAAACAACACAATAACATATAATCAGATTTTCTGAATAAGTAACATTTAATTCCTATGGGTAACATGTATCTATATACCTCTCTTTAATTCATTGGCTATATCCATGTCAATGTAGATTTCCATTGATTTAGTTGTTGCTTTATCAGTTGTTAAACTTATTTTCCCCATATTTCCACAAACCAAAAAATATTTCCGTAAGAAAAAAACAGTAATTTCTATTAATGAAAAATAAAAATTACATTCTGTAGATGCACATAGTGCATATGCAATCCTAAGTTATAAAATATAATTATAAAATCAATATATAGGGCATGTTGTTTAATTTTGCAACAAGAAACAATGAAATTGGCAAGGAGAAAGGACAAAAAAAATGCACCCACAAAGGCCGTGGAATCTTGATGCACCAGGAATGTGGAATTTTTGATGCACCATAATTTTGGCCATGGAATGTGAAGCATATAATTTATTTTTCCCTTAAATAAATTGGAAAATAAATTATTATTTCATCTCATAACAACTCGTATCAGTTAACTAATCCAAGATGACTGAGCTAGATCAAGAATTTCGAGTTGAGGGTCTAAGATGAGGCATGTAAATGGATTCTAATATTTTTGGGGTCCAGTTGTAGTTGATGAATCAAAGGGGTGTAGGTGTGAATTATTTACCTCAATTAATTGAGTTAAAATCAGTTTAACTAGTTATAAATGAATGATGAGCTAGTGAGAGGTCCAGTGAATTAAATTAGATTTAATTCATAATCAATGATCAATCAGATAAATGATAATTCACTATTAATAGCTACATGCATGTCAGTTCTGAGGAAGACCCAATTGAGATATAGGTTAAAGGGAACATAACTATCAGTTGTATTTATAGAAAATTGCTCATGTGTAATTATAGTGTCATTAGGATGTCGTGATGCATTGCATAATCAAGGAAGGTTATTTTTCTTATTTAATAGGGAGCTAATTCCCTAGGAATTGTGTGAGCAAGGAAGACTGAAGGAAGGTTGAGAATTGGCTAAGTACTAGACCTATTTTTTCTAAATCAATGTGAGACAATTGTGAGAGTGCTGGAGAATCTCATGAGAGATTAAGAATTGTATTTTTTCATGATTTCTTCACTTAATACATAATATAGATAGATGGTTTTTGAGTAGTTTCTTTCCCGAAGAACATCTTGTGTTGTGTGATTGATTTACTTCTTTCTCTTACTTGCATGTGATTGAGTGATCGTGTTTTGTATTCCGCAAATATTGTAGAAGGATTCAATATCTTGTTTTAGTACATCACAAGATTAGATTGAATCCCATTGGTAGATTTTCTGCATGGTATCAGAGCTCTAGGAATCACAATAGAAGAGAAGAAATTGAGTTTGTCTTCAACAAGTTCAAATTTGTAGATTTATTCTTTAGGAACTAGCAACAAATCAAGATGTATTTCAATGTCTTGAGACGAGAATATTCCCTTGAGGGAAATTATAATAAGTAGCATGGAAGGATAGGATGGAGGCAGTGTTGGAGGACAACGAGTTGAAGGAATTCATAGTTACTGATATTCCCAAGCTCATAGCAGCATATGCCCAACTTCTTGATGCATGAAACAAGAAGGTAGAAAAGGCGAGAAAGATATAGTTAAAGGGAGTTTGAGATCCTTCTTTTTGAGTACTAGATTCCTGACAGACCTAAAGTAAATCTAAGTATCAAGATATGGAGTACACCTTTGATTCGGATGTGAGTGGACAACTCACATTATCTCATCCCTATTCCATATGGAAAGCCTTCTGGCACATGGGGACCGAATCAAAAGTTACCTCATGACTCATAGATATGACTTTAAAGGAAATACATAGTGGAGATTCTTTAGACAGGAGAATCCACGAAAGCCTGTAAAGACATTAGGATGTACAAAATCTTACAAAGTGGAGATATTTGTTCAGGGAATCCCACGGAAACCTGTCCAACACCATAGTCAGTTGGAAAGACAGAATCATGGCATGACATAATACTCTCACTCAAACAACAACTTGGCTCTGATACCATTACGCGGATCGATTAACAACAACAGAGTACCGATTAACAACAACAGAGTACTTTATTCATCTTCATAAATTACAATGAAAAAAATCTCTACTGAGATAGACTGCTGTGGCTTTTATCAGACAAATCTTGCACTAAGGCAGGGATCATCCGAAGGCTACCTGGCACACAAAGCAGGCTCAGTCTTAGAGATTCATAACAGACATCTTACAGACAAGAGTGTTATCTCGTGTTGCAAGCAGATCAGGGAAATTCCCCGCAGATGCAGAGCAGGAGAAAATAACTCAGACTCAGACTCAATTTTCTAAAATCTCTAGATCGCCAAGATCTCTAAAAATTCCGATCCTTCTTACGAATGAGTCTTACCTTCTTATAGAAACTTAAGGGGAACAAACATCCGTGAAGATGAATTCTTTTTGAGTACTAGATTCCTGACAGACCTAAAGTAAATCTAAGTATCAAGATATGGAGTACACCTTTGATTCGGATGTGAGTGGACAACTCACATTATCTCGTCCCTATTCCATACGGAAAGCCTTCTAGCATATGGGGACCGAATCAAAAGTTACCTCATGACTCATAGATATGACTTTAAAGGAAATACATAGTGGAGATTCTTTAGACAGGAGAATCCACGAAAGCCTGTAAAGACATTAGGATGTACAAAATCTTACAAAGTGGAGATATTGGTTTAGGGAATCATGGCATGACATAATACATTATCTGATAGTGGGAATAATGCTGATATCGATATCTCTCAATCAAACTGTTTGAGAAATATTGTACTAGTACTTCTTTCTCAGATTCCCACTCTTGTGAAGAATTTTTATCTGGCGGAGCCAGAAGATTTATGTACTCAAATGGATTTGATTCTGTATCCACTTGTTGATGAAAACTGGCATAGCTGGTGCTGGTACTGGACCCCATTCTCCGCGCCTTGTATGTATTGGTGACAAACCATCTCAAGTGGCCACATCTTTTCATTCCATATTAAAAATAAATATCTTCAACTTCTGCTATGTGGCGGACTCGTTTATATGGCAATCCTGAATGTAGAGCTCTTGGTTCATTGAAATTATATATTTTTAACATTTGGAAAGAAGAGGGCTTTATGGTTAAGGCTGATAAACCATAAATTTTCCACCAATCCAAAAACCAATATGGAGTAGGATCAACTTCTTCAATTCTTTCAATAGTCATTCCTTCAAAAAAGAAACTAAACTGCAAGGAATAAAATAGGGTGGACGAGTAATTCTGTAAATTCATTGCAGTATAGAAGGAATCTTTTACCTGGTCTTCATCATAATCCTTTCTTTGTTGATAATTTGAAAATGATCTCGGATTAATATGACAACTGTGAATTAAATTATCATCTTCATGCCTATCCAGAAAATAAGAAATATTTCCATTGTATGCAAGATAATCTAGAGCTAAAATAGCCTCTTCATTTATCTCGTCTTGCATAACCGTGTTCCATAAGCATGGAATTCCAGTTCTGTACCTGACTTCCTTTAAAGGAAACCAAGTTTCATCATGAAATAAAAGCAGAACATAAAGATTATAAGTAACCCATCCCAGAGGCGTTTCAATCTGTACTTCTTCAGCAGTTCTTCTGATGAAATTACAAGAAAGGGAGAGAATGGAATTGTTTGTTAGAAATTCTTTGCTCAACATATCAGCGAAACAATTCTTTTTCCCTTCAACAAATACAACATCAAAGTTGTATTGGCTTAGCTGCATGACCCAACGGACCATGGCTGCATCCTCAAATTCACATTTCTGAATTGCAAATTGCAATGCTTTGCAATCTGTTTTTACTGTGAATTTGGTATAGATAATGAAATATTTGAACTTAGCTATGCCTAAACACACAACCCTAAGTTCTTTCTTTTGACTAGCCCAATTTAACTGGGCTTTGGACCACAATCCTGATGCATACTGACATATTTCAACATCCTTTTTGTTACCTGGATTTACTTGGCACAGAACTGCACCCCATCCAGTTTTGCTGGCATCAGTCATTATCACTTTCTCCCAATCTTCTTGTATTGGTGAGAGTGGTTGGATTTTCCTAACCCTTTCTTTAATTCTCCGGACAGCTTCAGTACATTCCTTGCTCCAAGGAATAGGTTCTTTCTGCAATCTCTTATTCAACAAATTCCTGTCATCGGCGCAATGCTGCAGAAACTTAGAAATATATTTAAGACTTCCCAAAAACCTTTGAAGCTGAGTCTTATCTAATATTTCATCAGGAAAATTATCAACAAAATTCAAACTTCTTTGAATGACTCCATAAGATCCATACTGAATATTATAGCCCAAGAAATCAATCATAGATCTGAAAAGTTTCATTTTAGACTCAGACAATACTATACCCATCTCCTTTACTCTTTTTAAGAATATCCTGAGATGTTTGATATGCTCAGGGATGTTGTCTGAATGTATCAGTATGTCATCAATATATTTCTTCAAAAATTCATCCATTCCTTCAAAGGTCTCATCCATTATTCTCTGGAATGCAGAGGGTGCATTTATCAAGCCAAAGGGCATGATATTCCATTCGTAGTGACCTTGAGGGATAGAGAAAGCTGTTTTCCATTTGTCTTCTTCCTTTATGCCTACTTGCCAGAATCCTGACTTAAGATCAAACTTTGAAAAAATCTTAGATTTTGAAATTTGGGCAAGTATAAAGTAATTTGAGTGAGAGTATTTGTTGAGAAATTATTTGTTGTTGAAAAAATATTATCTGCGTGGAGCGCTAGAAAGATTGCTTGATGTCGTGAATAGCGTTTGTAGCCTATGTTGCCGCGGAAGGCGTTGAAGGCGTTGAAGACGTTCGACTAGATCTTGTGCGTGGAAACCGTAATATTTCAGCTAAGTTATTTCCCAAATTCCTCCTGATAACTTGCTCTTGTTATAGTTTTCAAATCTTCTGTGTCTACAATGGATTCATCTTCTCGTTCAATGGGTCGTTTTGGTTCTAAGCATTTCGCTGATTTAGAAAATGAAGAACAACTTCGTTCTGGTTTAGACTCTCTGTGTTCTACTTCTGAGTCCTCTTCTAATTCTGCATGCTTAAATATTGAAGAAACCAACCCCCACATGAAATGGAAACTCCCTGAAATTTCTCCTTCCGATGTATATCATGGTATCTCTCCTTTTCAGTTCCGTGCTCTCAGCCAGATTAAGATAAAAGAAAATTCTATTCGCACCGAGCTTAACTGTAATACCATGATGACTGTTCCTTTACTTGAAAAAAAACATATCCATGCTACTTTAAAGTCTGGTTACCAGTATGTCCATCTGGGGATGGTGAGAGTAGGCCTGAATTCTCTTCATAGGAAGGGCCAAACTGCATTTGTTTTCTCGGCCTTACTTGATAATCGATGGTCATCCTTTACAAAAGCCCTCATTGGTGGCATCGAGACAACTCTGTCTGATGGACCAGTCCAATATGATGTATTTCCAGATTTTTCAGTTGCCCTTGATGATCCCAACATCCTGAAGTGCCTAACTCTAGGTGTTCAAACTCAAGGATATGATGAGTTTGATAATAAGTCCAAAAATTTGACTATTTTTTACATTACTTGTGTTAGATTCTATAACACAACTATTCCTGCTGTTCTACATGCTCCTGAGCAAGGATCTGACACTGTGACTCTCATCCAATATGATTCCTCATGTAATCCAGTTGCCCCTTTGTCAATAAATAAAAGATCCCTTGTTCCTCCAGATGAATGGGTTACAAATTGGAAGTGCAATACTAAGAAACCCATTGCAATTGCCCAATCAATAATATCTGAATATGATAACCAAGTTATTACCAGATTTCCAAGAAGACAAATCACTGAGCAAGGTCAGTCTTCTATTTCCTCATTAGTTCCGACTCTTTCACAAGTCCAGCCTGCATCTTCCAAAGAGCCAATGATATTGATTGACCTAGACATTCTTGCAAAGTTAAAAGTTTTGTTTGCAGAACCTATGATATCTCCTACTGCCTTTGTACAGTATGTAAATCCTCCTTTAGCTACTGTTTGTGAACATCCACACTGTTCCAAAACTCATTGTCAATTCTCCACAGATCCTCCTCAGCCTCATGGATCTTCCTCTGACCAGTCCAGGAGAATTAATATGATTAAGTTTGTTCCTTCCTCAGATTCATCTGAACAAACTTACAGACAAGTGACATTCTTTAATGTACATGAAGATCTTTTAGTACAGTCTGTTTCACCAACCACCTCACGTGGTTTGGGTTTTGTCGATCTTTCAGTCATTCCTGACTACAGACGAAATCCCATTGACAAGATTCCAAAGTCTGTAGAAATCCCTTCTGATTCAGAGATAATTGCATTTCTGAAAATCTTCAAAGGCATTGGGCCTAATGATCTAGAAGATCTCTGGAAGAAAAAGATGTTCAAATGGGACATCTACACACATCAGAAAGAACACCTGTATATGCAAGAAATACAGCTTCTAGAAAAGAAGGATAGGAAGAGTTTCAACAGTCAAAATGATACTGAATGGAAAGCTTGGATGCAAGCTAATAATCAGTGGATATCATTTTATGAATGGTACTATCCTTCCATAAATCAAATTGAAGACTCTTTGATCAAGCAATTCCGAAATGAGGCCAAGCAAAAAAGGATCAAAAAGCTTGATGAGTATGTTGATACTAAGATTGAACAACAGCCTGTAGTAATTCCTTCTCCACTACAGTTGCCAGTATTATCTCCTAAAATACAGTCTATGCTATCTAAACCAAACTTGCCTAAATCATTGATAGCAGTCAGAACAAAAGGAGAAATTTTAATTAAAGAAGTTTGCTTGCGACTTAAAGTAAACATGATTAGACAAGGAACACCAAGCAAACACAGGTGGGAACTTCTTGATGGTTCCATGATTGAGACTGATACAGAATTTCCTTCCTGGAGAAATTTTGTAATCAGGCAACAGGATGGTAAGATGTATAAGTTACTTCCATCCATGTAGATGATTCCTCTTTATCTACAAAGGAATCAATTGCAGCAACAAACTGGACTAATCTTGCTATTTCTAGCTTAGAGAAGTTTGTAAGAAAAGAATTTTCATCAAGTGAAGCTGCAAACAATGAAATAAAATTGATGATTGGTAGAGTCTTGCAAAAACAAGACTATAATAAAACCTGTCTGAATGAGAACATTAAGATCTTGACAGAAAATGATCATGCTATAGCCAAAAGTCTTGATCAACTTACTTTGCAGACAGATAAGAAGATCCATGAATCAGCAGTGGCTCATGGAAAAGAATTGGTTAAGGTTAATACTAGCCTTGACATCCTCAAAAGACAAGTCTACACTGTTTCAACTAGTGTAGATTCATTAAAGAAAAGACCGAGTACAAGTTCAGAAACATATAAATCTTCTACTCTATTCTCAGATCCAAAAGTGTCTTTGCCTTATTCTATTTCACCTTCTGTTCAGAGTTTGATAAAGGTCCCCAGCACTATCAGTTTTCCTCTAGCAGACACTTCCTATAACTATTCTCCTTTTGCTAATCCTAGTTTCTTTGGAAAAGCACAAAAGGATATTGATACCAGGGCTGTTCGTCTGTCTGAATTTATGAATGAATATGATTCAAAATCTGAGAAAACGAGTAATAAGTTATTTATAGTTCCTGGCACGACAGATGATACTCCAGAAACTAGTCTTCATAAGATTGATGCTCCCAGTCTAGAAGAACTAGAAACTTGTGTAAATAATTTTTCTGTAGAAGACAAAGAAAATTTTTATATTGAAACATCCACTGAAACATCAGCAGATCTAGAAGCCAATCAAGTCCATGCTACTACCTCTAGATTTAAATATTATTCTACATGGAATCCTACTCCTAACAGAAGAGACATGATGAAAGCAGAATGGCATAAAGATTGGTCTGCAAACTCCACATATTCATGGAATATTGATAATTGCACAGAAGCAGAAGTAATGTCTGTTTTACATTCTATGATTGTTTTTTATAGAACTTATCTTGCTGATGATATTGGACCCGTGAATGCAACCAGAAGAATTATTGGTGGGTTTGAAGGCACCCTTGATTCTTGGTTGAAAGCTGAAACCTTGAAAGATGCTTCTCTTATCACACAATGGGAACAATCAGTTATTTTAAATGTTGATGGTAGTACATATATGGATCCAGTCACTCATTTGCCTGTCAATAATATGATAGTATGTCTTCTGTATGGGATTCAAGTCAATTTCATTGGTTTTCCTCAAATTACTAATGAAATTACTACCATCACTCTTTTGGCCATGAAGTTGCATAACATGCAACATTTTGATGAGTTTTTCAATGAGTTCCTCCATCGGCTCCATTCTCTTACCCCAGATTTGATCCTTGAGCCAAAATGGAAAGAAATCTTCATGTCTTCTCTTCCACATTGGGTTTCTTCAGCTATAGTTGCTAAACTCCCTGGGAAAATGGGAGATTATAAGTTTGGTGTGATTCGACAAGCTGTTAAAGCTGTCATTGTCGAACTTTGTTCTCAAATGAAAATCGCCCGTGCTGCCACTAATCCCAAAAAACCTCATGGTTATCAGCAACTCTGCAAGCAGTGGCATCTTGGCAAAGATGACAATTCAGAAGGGCGTAGACGGCATAGCAAACACAAATATAAGCATGCCAAAAAGAATTCCCAGCATTCCCACAAAATTTTTTTCAAGAGAAAGCCTTACAAACATACATAAATGTTTTCAAAAGAAAAAGAAATAATTTGCTACAACTGCAATGAGAAAGGACATACCTCCAATCACTGTCCTAAGAAAAATAAAGATAAAGGAAAGAAGAAAGTTACATATAGAAATAAAAAGGGAAAAGTAAATTTCTTTGATCTTCCTAGCAGTTGTGATGAGCTTTTGACATCTGAATCCGATTCAGATAATGACTTGAATTTTATGTATTCTAACGACTCTTCATCTGATGAAGAAATTTGCAGAGATCCTCACTGCATGGAATGCAGTGATCCAGACGTTTGCAGTTGCAATACTGTAAACATGATGAAGACAGAAGGAGATGAAGATGAAACAAGTAGAAATTATTTCACTCAGATGATTGCTGCTACTGATCCTCAGATTAAAGATATGTACAAAACACTCTTAATGAATCATCTGAAGAAGTCTCCTTCAAAGCAATCAGATCAGTCAAATAAAGGGTATGTTCCACCCGCATCACTATTTTCAGTTGAAGCCTTAACCAGGCAATTCAGAAATGAAGATTTCGGAGAAGATTTGCCACAGAAATTGCCTAGCATACACCAGGCAATCAAAGAGCTCAGAAAGACTGTAAAAGAAAATAAGAGGTTATGTCTAGAAAATCACAGAGAATTGAATGTAAAAATTCTAGGCATAAACCAAGCTTCAACATCACAAGATCCACCTATATCTGGTAAAGTGAATAATTGGACATTTCATCAGAATCCAATTATAGAAAAAATGAGTAAACCAGATAAGAATGTTGAAGATTCTGACGAAGAATAAAAAAGAACAGGTCTTGGATGCAATATACTCAACAGAGATGTTATGTATTGTGTCAAGATGAAGGTTAGAATTGGATCCCAGATTGAATATTGGAAAGTTTTGATGGATACAGGATCCAGATTGAATATTGTCAATAATACAGTTGTGAGCACGCATATCAGAAGACCGACGGCATGTCCAAGAGTCACTACTGCCAGTGGTGACATTACAACAGTTTCTGAAGTTGAGGTAGATGTATTTCTTATTGAAGAGATAGGAGTGCATCTTGTTTGTCCAATTGTTCCAGGTATGGATTGTGCAATGTACCTAGGAACACCATTCTTTCAGAACTTTGAGAAGCATGGTGCAAAGCTAGACCAGGTGAGTCAGAGGTATGGATATTTTGTAAGTCTGAACAATAAAGAAATATGTTTCCCTTTCATCAATTCTAACTCACCTAACAGATTGAAAAGAATTGAAAGAATGGAGAATCTCCTTGCAAAAATGGAGATTAAGAAAGAAATTTTGAAGACAGAAGAATTGTTGGATAATGGAAAATATGCCAGAGAAATAGCAGATATCACTGCTAAGTTAAAAGAATGTTGCTCAGATGATCCAAATGCTTTCTGGCATATTAAGAAACAAGAAGTGGAATTACCACTGAAAAAGGATTTCAGTGGAAAATTACGAAGATCAGCAGCAGTCCCTATGAATGCAGAGCAGATGAAACTATGCAGAGAAGAAATCAAAGATCTGTTACAAAAAGGTTTAATAAGGAAAAGAAAGAGTCCTATTGCTTGCTTTGCATTTTATGTGAATAAACATTCAGAGATTGCCAGAGGAAAACCAAGGTTAGTTGTTAATTATAAACCTCTGAACAATATTCTGGACTATGATGCCTATCCTCTTCCTAAACCTTCAATGATACTTGCCCAAATTTCAAAATCTAAGATTTTTTCAAAGTTTGATCTTAAGTCAGGATTCTGGCAAGTAGGCATAAAGGAAGAAGACAAATGGAAAACAACTTTCTCTATCCCTCAAGGTCACTACGAATGGAATATCATGCCCTTTGGCTTGATAAATGCACCCTCTGCATTCCAGAGAATAATGGATGAGACCTTTGAAGGAATGGATGAATTTTTGAAGAAATATGTTGATGACATACTGATACATTCAGACAACATCCCTGAGCATATCAAACATCTCAGGATATTCTTAAAAAGAGTAAAGGAGATGGGTATAGTATTGTCTGAGTCTAAAATGAAACTTTTCAGATCTATGATTGATTTCTTGGGCTATAATATTCAGTATGGATCTTATGGAGTCATTCAAAGAAGTTTGAATTTTGTTGATAATTTTCCTGATGAAATATTAGATAAGACTCAGCTTCAAAGGTTTTTGGGAAGTCTTAACTATATTTCTAAGTTTCTGCAGCATTGCGCCCATGACAGGAAATTGCTGAATAAGAGATTGCAGAAAGAACCTATTCCTTGGAGCAAGGAATGTACTGAAGCTGTCCGGAGAATTAAAGAAAGGGTTAGGAAAATCCAACCACTCTCACCAATACAAGAAGATTGGGAGAAAGTGATAATGACTGATGCCAGCAAAACTGGATGGGGTGCAGTTCTGTGCCAAGTAAATCCAGGTAACAAAAAGGATGTTGAAATATGTCAGTATGCATCAGGATTGTGGTCCAAAGCCCAGTTAAATTGGGCTAGTCAAAATAAAGAACTTAGGGCTGTGTGTTTAGGCATAGCTAAGTTCAAATATTTCATTATCTATACCAAATTTACAGTAAAAACAGATTGCAAAGCATTGCAATTTGCAATTCAGAAATGTGAATTTGAGGATGCAGCCATGGTCCGTTGGGTCATGCAGCTAAGCCAATACAACTTTGATGTTGTATTTGTTGAAGGGAAAAAGAATTGTTTCGCTGATATGTTGAGCAGAGAATTTCTAACAAACAATTCCATTCTCTCCCTTTCTTGTAATTTCATCAGAAGAACTGCTGAAGAAGTACAGATTGAAACGCCTTTGGGATGTGTTACTTATAATCTTTCTGTTCTGCTTTTATTTCATGATGAAACTTGGTTTCCTTTAAAGGAAGTCAGGTACAGAACTGGAATTCCATGCTTATGGAACACGGTTATGCAAGACGAGATAAATGAAGAGGCTATTTTAGTTCTAGATTATCTTGCATACAATGGAAATATTTCTTATTTTCTGGATAGGCATGAAGATGATAATTTAATTCATAGTTGTCATATTACTCTGAGATCATTTTCAAATTATCAACAAAGAAGGGATTATGATGAAGACCAGGTAAAAGATTCCTTCTATACTGCAATGAATTTACAGAATTACTCGTCCACCCTATTTTATTCCTTGCAGTTTAGTTTCTTTTTTGAAGGAATGACTATTGAAAGAATTGAAGAAGTTGATCCTACTCCAGATTGGTTTTTGGATTGGTGGAAAATTTATGGTTTATCAGCCTTAACCATAAAGCCCTCTTCTTTCCAAATGTTAAAAATATATAATTTCAATGAACCAAGAGCTCTACATTCAGGATTTCCATATAAACGAGTCCGCCACATAGCAGAAGTTGAAGATCTTTATTTTTACTATGGAATGAAAAGATGTGGCCACTTGAGATGGTTTGTCACCAATACATACAAGGCGCGGAGAATGGGGTCCAGTACCAGCACCAGCTATGCCAGTTTTCATCAACAAGTGGATACAGAATCAAATCCATTTGAGTACATAAATCTTTTGGCTCCGCCAAATAATAATTCTTCACAAGAGTGGGAATCTGAGAAAGAAGTACTAGTACAATATTTCTCAAACAGTTTGATTGAGAGATATCGATATCAACATTATTCCCACTATCAGATAATGTATTATGTCATGCCATGATTCTGTCTTTCTAACCGACTATGGTGTTGGACATGTTTCCGTGGCCTATTGTATCGAGTCTCCATGTGAAGGTGACTCCATATGCTTTGTGGAAGGCCTTGACATATCTGTTTCATAATAGCAGTGACCACAGGAAGTTGGAACTGAAGGACAAGATCACAAAGATCAAGATGGAGGAGGGGGAGACAATACCAACATACTTGGAGAAGTTCACTCAATGTCGAGATGAGCTTGGAAGTGTTGGTGTGACAGTAGCCCATGATGATTTGGCGATCCTAACACTTCTAGGCCTTCCTAAGAGTTGGCATCACTACAAGGAAAAGACCCTCTAGCGAATGTTTTTAAGGAACCACAAAGGAAAATACCCCATACATCCATTTCTAGCAGAGGTTACTAGAGGAGGTTGGCGGGAAGAGGGTTTTGCAGATTTTTTCCTATTGGTGCTCTTATCATTACAACTCGCCTCAGTGCTCTCAAAAAAAGAATGCACCGGGGTGGAAAAATCATTGGCACACCGGACACCTGCACTTCGTACACACACGCCCGGTGCGTCATAATATAATAGAGCACCGGTGCCTCACAACTCGCTCGAGCCGGTGCATTATAAAACACAACGCCAACACCGAAACCACCTGGTGCGGTAGAAATAAACTGCACCGGTGCATCATAAAAAAACGCACCAAAACACAAACCGACCAGTGCGTTTGTACCAAACAGTACCGTTGTGCCTATAAAAAACGTGCACCAGTAAAGGGTTAAACTAAAAAAATATTTACGACAGAAAACTCAGATTTTTCAGTTTTTCAGTACTCCTGAGCTATCAATTACCGGTGTACATGATACCACAGAACGCACCGGTGCACACTAAACATTGGCACACCGGACAGCGTGCGCGAAGTACACACACCATCGGGGCGTCCAATTAATGTAACGCACCGGGGCATCAATACTCTTCCGCGCTGGTGGATCATAAAACACCGCGCCAAAACAAGAACGAGCCAGTGTGTTCTTCTCTAATAGCACCGGTGCACCTGAAACCAAACGCATTGAAATAACGTTATATATAAAAAAAATAAGGTCAAAAAACCGGTGCTTTGCGATTATTACGCACCGGTGCTTTACAATTAGGCCGCCCCGGTGCATCATCAAATTTTCGTGCCGAAATTGAAACATCCCGATGCGGTTTTTTTTAACAGCACCCGTGCACTTAGAAAACCCCGTGCACCGAAACAGGGTTAATTAAAAAAAAATTTGCGGCCAAAAAATGTCATTATTCACTTTTTTCAGTGCTCCAGAGCTCTCAAGCCCCGGTGCTATTTATTTATTTCTGAGCCGCCCTGATATCAGTGCTCTCATTACACCCATTAAATTCACTGCTGCTCTGCATTTGCCACCAATCTCTAGCTTGCATTTTGAAAAACAGTGGGAAAATTTTATTTTCCAAAATTTACAACTAATATGCCTCCTCGACGGTAAAATGTACATGTATTTTTCTAGTTTTTCTACAATTAAGCCTTTTAGCGGATTAGAAATTGAAATAAACTTAAAAATAACCATTAAAAAAAAAAAAAATTTGTCGCGCGGTGCACTCGAGCTATTCGGCTCGCACCGACTAGCGGGGATGCATGTAAAATTTACCGGTAGCACCGCTACCGGTGCTAACGGTAACTGCACCATTTACGGGGCGGTGCCGAAAGGTGCCTTGATAAATTTTAGACTAAAATAAAAAATAAAAAAGACGGTGCGCTTATTTATCTAGGCGCACCGTTGACCCCGACAATCACAGTGCAGTGCGTTGACCATATTTGTCGCCCCGGTTTATGTCAGCGCACCGCATTTTTCATTCCAAGAGGGTCAACGGTGCGGCTGGGTAAAAGACCGCACCGTCAACTATGTCATTGTCATGAAGTCGGTGCGCTGCACGACTATACGCGCCGAGGCATATATTTCAGTCAGCGCACCACTATTATGAATTATGTACAGTCCACGGTGCTTCAAAAATAGACATCAACACCGACTCTGGTGCGGTTTGTTTCATTAGGGGCCCCGGGGACGGTGCGCTAAAATATTAGGATGCACTGACATCGGTGCATGACTGTTTTTATGGAGCACCGAATTGTATGTTTGTTTAAAAGAAAAAAAAATTATATATGTATATTTATAAATACATTTATGTTTTAATAAAAAAAAATTATTTAATATGGCAATGATTCAGAGAGAACAGGAGCAACAACAACAACAACAACCAGAACATTATGACATGATTCGCCAATGGGAGGCGAGAGAGAGGGAGAGAGACAAATGCCCTCACCCTATTACTGCAGATACCCATGAGAGCCTTAAGCAGGTAGGCCTCCTCAAGTTCTATGAGGAGGCTATTTTCGGCCTAAAGGCCCATAGTGTGCTTTTGAGACATCTTATCGACAGGTGGAATTCCCATCGACAGGCTTTTCAGGTTGGTCCTGACCAGTGGTACACACCCACTGAGGAGGACATTTATTTTATTACAGGACTATCGAGGAGAGGGGTGGATTTCCCTTCATTCCCAGACGTGCCACCTGGTTGTGTAGTAGGGAGTCAGTTAGTTTATTCCCAGAGATACATTAAAGCACATGTACTGTCTCCTTCAGAGTTTTAGGTACCTGGAGGTTAGTTACGTATAGGTGCTTTTGGTATACAGGACGTGCAGTGCCTCTCTATTATCACTTCGATCATTTTGCACAACACCAGTGACAGGCAACGCATTAGTTGCTCGATTTTATATTACATTGATTCTTTAGTACAACAACCACGACTTGTCAGGTGGTCTGCAATTTTTTTACGACAGTTTTTTACGGCCTTAGATAGATGTCGTTCTCATGCATAAGGGAGGGTCAACTTCCATTTTTCTTTAGAGTTGTTTTGTTTATTTTTTAAGAGGTTTCTAGAGATGAGACCTAGTTTTGTTCGACAGCCTCGTAGGCCAATGTTGGAGGCCCAGATGCGCATTGTTGAAATTTGGTACCGGAGGACAGGTGGTTCCCTAAGGCTTTGATCTTTGGCCTAGGGAAAAGTGTCCAAAAGAATTTAATTTTTCTCCTAAAGTAACTTTATAATTTTTTATAAAGTTAAATATAATTTAAAAGTGACTTAAGTGATAAAGTTACTAAAGTGACTTTATAAAGTTATAAAGTCAAGTCTAATTTTAAAGTGACTTTAATAAAGTCAATATAAAATTAGAAAGGAAAAAGTGACTTTGGAAATAAAAGACTAAGTGGGTCTTTATTAAAGTGAGGTGAATTAAAAAATAGAAAGTGAGATTTAAATGAGCATTTAATCTCAGCCCTAGATCTCAATCTATCTCAGCCATTGGATTTAGGGATTCCCCAAAAGTCACTTAGGGTTAGGTTAAAGGAGGAAAAGGAGAAAAAGGTCATTCATTCTTTCATGAGCAGATTGGGAGAAGGAGAGCAAGAGAGCAAGGGAGATTTCTGGGCAGTGAGGAGAAGGAGGCAGCAGCTTGGCACACATTCCAAGGCAGCATTTCAGCAAGACATTTCAGCAGACAAGTGCAGCAGATTTAGCAAACAGCAGGCTGATTTTTTTGCACGGTTTCCTAGGCAGGGAGGCCGTACAGCAAGGCCGTACAACAGTATTTGGCACAAAAATCGAGGCAGCTAGTGGCTGTTCCGTACAGTTGAGTTTTGCAGCATTTTTGGCACGTTTTTCGAGGTCCGTACAGCAGCATTTATTGCTGTTTTGGCACAGATTTCAAGGTGGCCGTACAGCTGCATTTATTGCAGATTTCTGGGCATGCAAATCGAGAAATCCGTACAGCATTTATTGCTGTTCCTGTTTTGCTGTTTGTGCGTTTTCCGAGGCGGTGGTTAAGCACGGAAAAAGAGATAAGTTGTAAAAGTCTGTTTGTTGATTATTTATTTTGCTGAATATTTCTATCACTGTAAAAAGCATTTTTCCAGAAATAAGAAGGAGCTTTCGAACTGGTTTTCCCCAAGAGTTGTAGGGGGTTTTTCCAGGGTCACCTTGACCAAAAATACTGAGTTATGATGTGTTGAATGAGTGTTTGTTACTGCTGTTATTTTATTTCTGCATTTACAGCATTCTGAAAAAATTTCCAGAATTTGTGTTTTCAGCAAAATTTATTTTCCAGTTATTAAATGTAGGGATATGGGAAAGGGCATTTAATTATTTTGGAGTAATAAGGTGAAAACTGAAAACCGGGGTGGGAAATAGAATTTTCTACATGGTATCGGAGCTTGAGTGCTGAAAGAGCAGTTTGGGACAGCAAGGAGGAAAATTACAGCCTGCTGATTTTTCACTCAGAAAATTCCAGCAAGCTGATTTTTCACAAACAAGTTTTATCTTTACCACAGCAGTGCTATTTTTCAGTTTTAGGACAGCAGGATGTCTTTGGGACTGAGGGTGGAGGATAGATTGGATGGGCATTCCAATTACAGCATTTGGAAGGAGAGAATGCAGAGTATCTTTGAGGAGGCAGAAGTCTGGGACATTATGGTGCATACCACACAGAACCCTGTGAATGTGCCTACTGATGCTACTCAGTTGGCAGCATATAATAAAAAGAACAACAAGGGTAAGAGGCTGATTCTAGACGAAATCAAAGACCATTGCATTCCTCATGTGAGAGGGAAGAGAAATGCTCATGAGATGTGGATAACATTGTCCAATCTCTACCAGAGTACCAATGAGAACCGAAAAATGGTCCTGAAGGAGAAGATGAAGACCATTAAGATGGGCAATGATAGTGCAGCTGGATATCTCACAAAGATTACTAATGTGAGAGATGAGTTGGCAGCGATTGGAGAGGCCATTCCACCCACTGAGTTGGTGCGGATTGCAGTGAATGGCCTCCTCCGTTCATGGATGAACTTTGCTGATGGAGTTTGTGCACGTGAGACCCTTCCCACATGGGAGAGGTTTTGGGATGATTGCATTCAGACAGAGATCAGGAAAGGTCAGCTTGGGGCAGCCAAGCCAGTTGAGCAGGATGAGGATGTAGCACTATTGGCAGGACGCAAGAAAGGCAAAGGGAAGAAGCAGGCTTCCACGAGCAATGGTGGGGGCAAAGGCAAAGGTAAAGGTAAACAGGATAACACACAGAAGGACTATTCCAAAGTGAAGTGTTGGAATTGTCAGAAGATGGGACACTATGCAGTTGTGTGTCCGGAGAAGAAGAAGAAGAAGGGGAAGAACTAGAGCATGGCAGCTTCAGCAGAGGTTGAGGACTTTGCAGATCACTTTGACCGGGAGTTTGGGTTCATTGCGTGTGAGTCTTCTAGTGCGGGATTATCTGCCATAGAGGTTCAGAGGGAGCATGCATTTCCCTCGATTAGCGGAGCATCTTCGGGTATCTGGTATGTGGACAGTGGGGCTTCACGTCACATGACAGGAGTCCGTGAGTACTTCTCAGAGCTTTCAGAGAGTGGCACTGATGTAGAGGTAGTACTCGGTGAAGACAGAGTTGTTAGAGCGATCGGTGTGGGGAACATTGACATTTCGAGAGGGAGTCCAAACCTCCCCGCAGAAGGTGTCGAATGTTCTTGTGTCTGAGAATGAGGAAGAACCTCATATCCGTCTCGGCACTGGAGGATAGAGGATGTGAAGTGCGGTCGGGGGAGGACGGTGTTGATGTATCCCGAGAGGCACTCCAGTCGGATTCGGTAGAGTGATAGGTGTACGCCATGCAAAGGTGTACAAGTTTGCATTTCAGTCCCTTTTGGCATTGAGCGGTAGTATGCATCAGTGGAGTTACGAGCGAGTGTGAGATTTGGCACCGCAAGATGGGGCACATGTATCATGGGGCCTTGAGGACTTTGCGGGAGATCACTACAGGTGTGCCAGATTTCAGTACTGATCACTTTGATACTTGCAGAGGATGTGCGATGGGCAAGTTTGCCAAATCCCCTTTTCCCAGCAGTGACAGCAGAGCGACTGGGATACTTGATTTGATTCATTCCGATGTGTGAGCGGTCGGATGTCTCATGTTTCCTTGAGTGGGTATGAGTACTATGTTTTATTCATTGATGATCACTCCAGGAGGACCTGGATTTATTTCTTGAAGACCAAGAGTGAGGTCTTCAAGCGGTTTCAGGAGTTCAGAGCTCTTGTGGAGACACAGACAGGTCGGAAGATCAAGTCCCTGAGGTCAGACAATGGAGGAGAGTACACCCTTGGAGAGTTTGTTGACTATTGTGCGGAGGCAAGCATTAGGAGGGAGCTCACTGTTCCTTACAACCCCCAGCAGAACGGGGTTGCGGAGAGGAAGAACAGATCCATCGGAGGGGCTGCCAAAGCCATGTTACATGATCGGGGGTTGCCATTGTTTTTGTGGGCAGAGGCCTGCAACACAGCTGTTTACTTGCAGAACAGGAGTCCGCATCGTGCCTTGGGGCACATGACTCCGGAGGAGGCTTTTTCTGGGAAGAAGCCTGATATTGGTCATCTTCGTATCTTTGGGTGCATTACATACTCCTACATACCCAAGGAGAAGAGGACCAAACTAGAGCCCACCGCAGAGAAGGGTATCTTTGTGGGCTACAGTGAGACCTCCAAGGCCTTTCGGATTTACATTCCTGCGCAGAGGAAAGTTGTTGTCGGGCGGGATGTAAAGTTCGAGGAGGACAGGGCCTTTAGGAGGTCACGGGAGTTAGAGTATCTGGATCAGCCAGACCCTCAGCAGCAGTTGAGTCAGTCACAGGGATCCAGTGGGCAGGGATCAGGAGGATTCGGAGGTACATCTATGACGATGTCAGGTCCGTCAGTGGGGAGTGGCTCGCAGAGTCAGAGGGGTGGTGCTATGGGCAGCACGCAGAGCAGTCCACAGAGCAGTTCACTGGGGAGTCCACTGATGGACAATTCACACGGTACCTCAGCTTCTACAGGTTCAGGTGCAGGCAGGAGGACAACAGACAGACAGTCAGGAGTTCAGGCTCCTGATGATGATGAGGAGGAGGAGTTTCATTCTCCAATGGGAGAAGTATGCTCAGGGAAGAGGAAGCCCAAGTGGCTTCGGGACACCCTGAGAGATGCCACATCTGTTGCTGAGCCTAAGAGGCCGATCAGAGAGAGCAGACCACCTGAGAGGTTTTGTAGCTATATGGCAATGGCTACCAGCATCCTTGACTCTGAGCCTTCTAGCTATGAGGAGGCAGCTAGCCAGCAGGTCTGGAGAGAGGCCATGCGGGAGGAGTATTCTTCTATCATGAAGAATGATGTTTGGGAGGTGGTGCCGAGGCCTGAGGGCAAATCCGTGGTTACTTCCAGATGGCTTTACAAGGTAAAGCATGCTGCAGATGGCAGCATTGAGAAATTCAAAGCAAGGTTTGTGGCTAGAGGGTTCTCCCGGGTAGAGGGAGTTGATTATGAGGAGACCTTCGCTCCCGTGGCTCGATATACTTCGATCCGCTCCATTATATCGATAGCAGCAGAGATGGGTTGGAAGATCCACCAGATGGATGTGAAGACCGCATTTCTCAATGGCTTCATACGGGAGGAGGTGTACATTGAGCAGCCACAGGGCTTTGAGGTGCATGGGAAGGAGTCCCATGTGTGCAGACTGAAGAAGGCCCTTTATGGCCTGAAGCAAGCTCCCAGAGCTTGGTACTCTAGGATAGATACATACTTGCAGGGGATGGGTTTCACAAAGAGTGAGGCAGATCCAAACCTTTACTATATTGTGATAGGTGAGGAGCCTCTCATTCTGGTGCTGTATGTGGATGACTCAGTCATTACAGGTGCAGAGAGACTCATAGAGCACTGCAAGAGAGATCTTGCGGCGGAGTTTGAGATGAAGGACATCGGCTTGATGCATTACTTTTTGGGTTTGGAGGTGTGGCGGGAGGAGGGGCATTTCTTCCTGGGACAGGGGAAGTATATTGTGGACATCCTTGTATATTGTGGACATCCTTGGCAGATTCCACATGGAGGATTGTAGACCCATGTCGACACTGATGATCACCAACTGGAAGAAGCTTCATGCTTCGGATTCCGAGTTGGTGGATCCCACATTGTACAGACAGCTGATTGGTTCCTTGATGTATTTGGTCAACACTAGACCAGATATTTGTTTTGCAGTCAACACGATGAGTCAGTTTATGTTTGAGCCTAGGAAGGTTCACTGGGTGGCTGCAAAACACATTTTGCGGTACTTGCAGGGGACAGTGGATTATGGTCTGGACTACAGGCAGGGGGATGGAGTGAGATTGGCAGGTTACACTGATTCTGATTGGGCAGGTTGTGCTTCTGATAGGAAGAGCACTTCAGGGTGCTGTTTTGGGTTGGGTTCGACAGTAGTGTCATGGTTCAGCCGAAAGCAGCAGTCAGTGGCATTGAGTTCAGCGGAAGCAGAGTATATGGCAGCCAGTCTAGCTAGTTGTGAGGCCATCTGGCTTCGCAAGATGTTGTTTGGCTTATTTGGTCAGCCGTTGAGACCTTCAGTGATTTACTGTGATAATCAGAGTTGCATTAAACTCACGGAGAATCCAGTATTTCATGACAGGTCAAAGCATATCGGGATCAAATATCATTTCATCAGATACTATGTTCAGAAAGGAGCTGTGAAGCTTGAGTATATTCCCACTGATGAGCAGGTTGCAGATATTCTTACCAAAGCCTTACCACGGGGCAAGCATGTCTACTTCGGAGACAAGATGGGTGTGGTAAGAATTTAATTTTTCTCCTAAAGTGACTTTATAAAGTTATAAAGTCAAATCTAATTTAAAAGTGACTTTAAGTGATAAAGTTACTAAAGTCTAATTTAAAAGTGACTTTAAGTGATAAAGTTACTAAAGTTTAATTTTAAAGTGACTTTAATAAAGTCAATGTAAAATTAGAAAGGAAAAATGACTTTGGAAATAAATGACTAAGTGGGTCTTTATTAAAGTGGGGTGAATTAAAAAATAGAAAGTGAGATTTAAATGAGCATTTAATCTCAGCCCTAGATCTCAATCTATCTCGGCCATTGGATTTAGGGATTCCCCAAAAGTCACTTAGGGTTAGGTTAAAGGAGGAAAAGGAGGAAAAGGTCATTCATTCTTTCATGAGCAGATTGAGAGAAGGAGAGCAAGAGAGCAAGGGAGATTTCTGGGCAGTGAGGAGAAGGAGGCAGCAGCTTGGCACGCATTCCAAGGCAGCATTTCAACAAGACATTTCAGCAGGCCAGTCATAATGATTTAGAAATATGGAGGCTGATTTTGCAGTTTCTAGGCGGGGAGGCGCGTCTGGCCGGCTGACCGACACAACGTGTTAGCCTTGCAATCGAGGCGGCTAATTGGTACATGCAGAGTACGACGAGTTTTGCGGCATTTTGTACAATTTCGAAGTCTGAAAGTACAACATCATTTATTGCTATTTTGGCCTGATTTCAAGGTGTCCGTGCAGTGCATTTATTGCAGATTTATGAAGTATACATAAATCGGTTCATCATGGTAGCCTATGCTTGTATGTTTGTTTTTCTTTGTTTATTAGTTTTTATAGAGGCGGTGGTTAAGCACGGAAAAAGAGATAAGTTGTAAAAATCTGTTTGCTGATTATTTATTTTGCTGAATATTTCTATCACTGTAAAAAGCATTTTTCCAGAAATAAGAAGGAGCTTTCGAACTGGTTTTCCCCAAGAGTTGTAGGGGGTTTTTCCAGGGTCACCTTGACCAAAAATATTGAGTTATGATGTGTTGAATGACTGTTTGTTACTGCTGTTATTTTATTTCTGCATTTTCAACATTCTGAAAAATTTCCAGAATTTGTGTTTTCAGCAAATTTATTTTCCAGTTTATTAAATGTATGGATATGGGAAAGGGCATTTAATTATTTTGGAGTAATAAGGTGAAAACTTAAAACCGGGGTGGGAAACAGAATTTTCTACACGCATGTGGGGGCAGATGATGCCCAATAGGGGAGACACTATGTTTCCAGTGAGGATATCACATGATTCGCTGGACTTACTAGCCAGCATTGGCGGGCTGCATCCCTTCATTATGGTCCCATGTCCTTATGCTGGACTAGTTTGGTGAGGGTGTCCCAACATCCTTTTCACTCCTGATGAGCCGCCAGATGATAGAAGTAATATTACTGTTTTATTTATATTTATTCTAACATGTTCTTTAACTTGTTTTTATTAAATTGTGTAATGAAATTGTCTAATTATTGTTGTGTACTTATATATATTTTGCAGACATTGGGTATTTTGATGGAAATGAGATGCCAGATCCACCACATGATCCAGGTGTCAATCTTGATGATTACGATAAGGAGATGGCTGATGTGCCAGATCAGGATGAGGTCAGTGGCGCAGCAGAGAGACGTGCCAATCCTCATGCGCCTCATGGTGCACCGGTACCGCCTTTTGCTAGGCATGGTCGACCAGAGACCAGATACCAGATGGAGTTGGGCAGCCAAACTTGTGGATTGATTTAAGATGCGAGCATCAGGCCCGCTCATTACATAGAGATACAGGGCGACGATAGATTGATACAAATGTGGAGAGGCATGCCGCGTGATATGTACGGCCTGATGCGGCATGTCGTAGGAGCTACGACATCTGTTACGCGATTGAGGAGGATTGTCCGTAGTTATAGGCATAGTCGAGCTGCGACACGTGATGATGGAAAGTCTACCAGCAGCCACTCAGATGCATCTCATGATCGTTCACCTCGCGACGCGCCTGATGATCAACATGAGGCTCCACTGCCAGCATCTGACACTAGTTATCATGGAGATGACGCTGGACCATCGGCCACGTCTAGTCAACAACCTGTAGCATCCACCATGAGTACTAATAACGATCATCATGACGTTTCGGATATGTTGCTGGAAATTTCTTGATGTATGGTAGAAAAGCGGTATATCACCACTACTATGCCTCATATTGATCATGTTGTACTACCACCAGCGGATGCATCCATCAGTACTAGTGATCATCATGATCATGAGCATTCGTCCTTCCACTTAAACATTAAAGGCTACACCTAGCTTTGTCGTGGGCCACATCAATTTTACTGCATTTATTCTGATCATGTTGTTACTACTACCATTTTGTGATCCATGACATGATTTATATTACAGTTGTATATTTTTAGCATTATTCAGTTATATATATATATATATATATATATGGTCCATGTATTTTATGTTCATGTTGCAGTTGTACTTAATTTTCATGTTGATGATCATCATGATGTGCTGCATATTGTTAGTCATGTTAGATATGTTCATTTTATGTTTATCTTGCAGATAGATGTGTATATGTGATAGGCGCATGAGTTATTTGACATTATATTGAGATGTATATTTGATGTTTGTGTTGTGATGATGTTAATATATAATGTTAATTTGATGTTAATTGAATGTGTTTATTAGTCGAATATGATGTTTGTACAATGGTTATCATGATCGTGATGATGTTTATTAATTTAATATTATTAAATGACCATGATATTTATTAAATATTATGTCATGAATGTAATTGTAATTTAAATTTTAATTCTACATAAAATTATAAAATTTTATTTATATTTGTACTAATTGTAATTTTAAGTGTAATTGCATGTAAAATATTTATTAATGTAAAATTTTAATTGTAATTGTAATATTTAATTTATTCTGAAATGATTGTAATTGTATATATGAAAAATTGTAAAATTGTAATTGTAATTGTAATTCTAATTGTATGTAAGTTTCACAAATTGTAATTTTATTTGTAATTTTAATTTTAATTGACTTGTATGTAAAATATTTGTAAAAATGTAATTGTAATTGTAAATCTAATTCTATGTAAAATTGTAAATGTAATTGTAATTTTAATTGAATTGTCTGTAAAATATTTGTAAAATTGTAATTGTAATTGTAAATGTAATTATATGTAAAATTGTAAATGTAATTGTATGTAAAATTAAAATTGTAATTCTAATTCTAATAGTAATTCATGTATGTGAAATTAATGTAAAATTGTAATTGTAATTTTACGTTTATATTATAAAATGATTATTAATTGTAATTAATGTAATTCTACATAAAATATTAATTTGTAAAATTTTTAAAAAGAGAATCCATGCAATTGAAATGAATTTATAGAGAGGGCTCTTTGTTTGTCGGTTCTTTTAATTCTAATTATTTTAATTGTATTAATGTGAAATGATTTTATTAAAATATTTAAATTTGTAAATTTGAAAATAATTGTAAAATAACAAATATAGAATAATACAAATTTTTGTAACATAAAGTTTAGAAAATAATGAAAATAAATTCATGTACTTTATAATTATCATTATTTTATTATGATCTTACATACAACGAAAAAAAAAAAAACCAAACTTTAAAAATTCCGGTGTGCTTATCATCCTAACAGGCCTCGGTGCGTCGTATTAATACAATGCACCGGTGCATCACATTTCCACGCACCGAAAACGAATAAACATCAATAAAAAAAAACGCAACTCTATTTTGTTTAAGTTAAAAAAAAGCGGGAATTTGAAAAATCGGCGGCAAAATATTTTCGAAAATATAATTTGATAAAATAATTCTTTAAATACTAAACACTTTTCATTATTTCACTATTTTTGCTAAAAATTTTCAGTCACATTTTTGCAAGAGAGCATGAGGGCATTGTGGATGGCGAAATACATTTGAATAGAAGTATTCAGACAATCAAAAACAAAAACTCTGGTGATTCAAGCCCTTTATCATAGAATTTCAAACCATTTCGTGATTAAATTTAATTCCTTTTTTTACTTTTTTTTTTTTTCTGTAGTTTTTTATTTTTTCCTATAGTTTTATCCATTTTTACCCTGAACCCTTCATTTTTTTGTTTTTTCCCTTTCTTCTCCCTGTTTTTGTGATTTAAGAATTAGGGTTTTTCATTTTATATTGACATCCAACCCACGGAACGACTTGCATAGTCGGATCCCAATCCATTCGGCGATTGCGTGAATTTTTGAAAAAATGGATTTTTCTTTATCGGTGTGCCCTGCGTATGCCACCGCACCGGTGCTCTGTATTATTACAGCGCACCGACAAGTTTTGTGTTGTAAAAAAGTGAAAACATTTTTCTTAAATCCGTGCGCCAAATCTGAAATAGGGCATCGGTGCTCTGTTCAACTAGGAAAGCACCGTACGGTGTATTACACCATTTTGGCGGTGTGTTTATAATACCCCACGCACCATTAGGTCTATTACATTGTTTTTGGGGTGCGTTTATAATACTGAACACACCGTACGGTGTATTATACTGTTTTGTGGTGCATTGTTAATATATCCATGCACCGACGGCGGTGCAGATTTCATTAAGGGTGCACCGGTGTTTATTTTCTACCTGAAAAGTTGAGAATTTATTTATAAATATATTAATGAATGATATGCTACATGTTTCATATTGATAAAGAAATGATTGAAAAGATATCAAGTAAAAAAAATATTGTTAACACGTCAAGAAAAGAAAAAAAGGCAAGTTCTTTATAAAAAATATTATTTTTGAACTATATGTAACTTTAACTAATATGTATTGTTTACTGTGTATCATGCAAAGCCACAAAATGACAAAGCTCGATATGATTATTTCTGATCTACGACCAGAAGAGCGTTGTTGGTGTCCTGTGTTTTGATAGTTTGGCAAATCAAAAGACAAGGCAACATCATAACCAATCTTTAGATTTACAGGATCTAGTCCTCCTGCTCTCAGAGAGGGATCTCTCAAAGTTTGTTTGCAAAGGTTTATCTTGTGTGCTTAGAGTATTGGTTTTAGACTAGTTATTAAGTGCAAATGTTTGTTTGTTTGGTTGGATTGAATTGATACAACAGAACATAAAAGGTCTAGGAAAGATATATAGGACAGTAAAATATCTGTTTCATTGGGCAATGGAGTCAAAAAGAGGTCATAACACACTTACTAAAGGATATGGGATATCAAAGGGAAAATCTAACTTGGCCACAAGATCCTTTTGTTTTTGGAATGGAATGAACATTAATGATATGGAAAGAGAGTTTTAATTCTCAAAAAAGAGAATTTGAAAGCATAATTTGAAACAATAAAGAGTTCTTTGATAGACAGGGCTAACCATAAATTCTACAAATCACACCTTTAAGAAAACAATGATTTCAAAACAACTTTCAAAGTAAAATCTAAGATTCGGGGAACACCCTATTTCCTCAAAGATTTTATTCTAAAGGAATTTATAAAACATATAAGATTTACTGATAATCACAGTCATAGAAGAGGGAACACCTAAAAACATCTATGATCATAATTATAACAACCTTTAAGCCAAATGTTTAAGTGAGAACAAAGGGCAAGATCAAAACAGACCTCTCTGATTCACTATATGCAAAGAAATTCCAAGGGAGACTTCAATAACAGTTTTTAAGTGGCAACAGACAAGCAAGGAGAACCATAAATCATGCTGAAGCCAACTGTTCAAACTATTAAGGAAATAAACAAGCATGAAGACTAAAGAGAAAGGTTAAAGCCTCTAAAATACTTCAGCAGAAGAAAACATAAAACAGTCAAGGATGAACAGGTCTAAGGTGCTTCCAGGAGTCATTTCTTAGCCTAATACTTTCTATCCTAATGTAGTGAGAAATTATGGAACATAATGAAAACAGGGAAAAACATGAAACAGTTCAGAATACTTCACCAACAACCAAGCTCATGAATCCAATGATAGAGCCTTCTCAGGAACAAACATGCAACAACATCATCAAGACCTCCAAGACTTCAATTTGTTTTTCAACTTCAAAGGACTATGTATTGATTTCAGAGAGTTTCAATATTACAGCTTGTGATCAAACAACAACCAACCCCTCACTCATCTTCTGAAGAAGTATATATAGAAGGATGAGGAGGTGAGATCTGATTAAAAGATCTCAATTACAATTAATACAGACTTAAATGGTTTTTGGGCCTTTGAGGGGCTCAATGAAGAAAATTACATACATATCCTCTGTATTAAATGTTTTTACATAAAGATTAAGCTCTGTGGGAGCTTTTGTTGACCTTCGAGGCTCTGTGTGATGTCGGGGTTACTTTGTAGATGTTTCTGCATTTATTTCCTTGCAGAAGTAACTCCCTGGCTGTGCTGAAGGCAAATATCTGATTTCATGCAATAACTTCGGCCTGTATTTGATTTCTTTGAGGCACATGTGTCTTTGTGGTAGCTGAGAAGAATTGATTCGCTTTAACTAAGGCGGTGGAGCTTTCTATCAGATAAAACACTCTGATCTATCCTTAAAACTGTGTTTAAATCCAGGGATTAGGATTTTTATGGACATCTTAGATACAATCCCCACAAATCTATCTCTTAATCCTCTGTTCTGGTGTATTATGGTCTTCTATACTGATACTCTTGATTTGTGATTGACTTGCTGTGTCTTTCAAATGTGCAGGACTGAAACAGGAATTGAATGGCATCAATGCGTTATGAAACACCGATGAAACGTGCATTTAACACCTGTGAATGATTTACTTTGAAGGTGAGAGGGTCGCCACCCTCAGCCTGCGAATTTTCTTCAGAATGGAGGAAAACCATTTAAACCCTACAAAAATAAAAACAACTATTACAAAATCTTGCATATATAGGTTGACTGCTGCGGAGGCATGTGGAGGAAGCGTGGCCGTTGGATGGCATCATCCAACGGTCAGGATTGGTCGGAAGAGATCGTAGAATGAGCGGAACAAAGATTAAATCTGAGCCGTTGATCGCGCAGAGATCGACGGTCGGCAGTGGAGTTTGAAAGTCAAACGGAGGGAATAGGGCGATGGAATATGGACCGTCGATCTGCAGATCAGATCAACGGCAGAGATGGATTAAATGCCGCGTCGGGACCGAGTTAAGCGTTGGGCATATTCATCGAGCGATAGCCGTCGGATGGGCGGCTTCGAATCAGACGGTTGACAGCGATATCGCTGGGCATCCTCATCCGAACGATAACGCGCGATGGACGGCGGTTTTCCAAACAGTATAGGGGACGCGTGGTGGCAAGTGTATGGAATCGCTGGCGATCGGGGGAAAACAAATTTTCGCCCAAGGGCGGTGCGATGGATACCGCCGGTTTTTAAGAGCGGTGAACAACTGGAGGGGACCACCGGAAGACGCAATCTGCACCGTCTGATTTGCAGATCAGATTGATGGTGCAGAACGGTTCAAAAAATGGTATTGGCGGAAATATAAAATAATTTAAAACCCAAGTTTTTAAATTAAAACAAAGGTTTAATTTTTTCGAGCCGAAACATTTGTTTTTAAAATGGATAAGTGCCTACTGACTCTGCGCCTGGTTCTGGCGCCAGGGCGCATGGATAAAAGTGTTAGGGACTTGGCCAGAGGGGGCTTAAGTCCAATACATGAAGAATATGCATTTTAACGGTTTTTTCAAGGATTTTCCAAGGAATTCGAGGATTCTGATAAGGCTAAGAAGGGGTCTTAGAACCTTATTACAGATTTTCATGAAGTAAAAAGAGGAGAAACATGAAAAAGAGGGATTTTCATGGGAAATGGGGGAACAAAAAATGAGGTTAGTTTTGGAAGAAAAGGCAGGGGAAAAAGGGGTTTGCAACAACATTTGGGCTTTGGATTTTAGCAAGGATTTCAGAGGTTTTTAGGATGTAAACAAAAGTATAGGGTCTGGACAGAGGCATGAGGCCTTCAAGAGTCTTCAAGAGCCAACAAATTTTAGTAATGAAATTTGTTCCTTGAAGGCTCGAACAGTCTTAGCCACCTTTTGGTACAATCAAATATTATAGGTGGCTAACAGTGGTGCCACTTGGGGATGGTGCCTTCTTGAAGGCATCAAGAATTCAAACCTGCATTCTTTGGGAGGCTGATCAGTTGCCTCACTCTTTGTTCTCTGGGAGGCTGACCTATGCCTGATCCATTGGGCTGCTCTTCCTTTACTGAGATAATCTTCTTTGAAACATATTGGAAGCTATGAAAACAATGGAACTTTATCAATACAAACTTTCTACCTACCCAATCCTACATATCTAACATTTTTTCTTCATTTAGAGTGCACTTGGATTGGAAAACTCTTTTCACAACATTTTATTCTTTTGAAAGCAGGAAATCTAATCTATTTCTACTCATTATTTATCCATGAACTCAGATTTAACAGTTGAGTTCAGATGATTCTCTACCTAATCTACCATCTGTTGGGATTAAACTGTCCAACAGATTTTTATTCTCTAAATTCTAAAACATAAATTTAAAAAATAGTCAAGTCAAGATTAAGCTATTTGACTTGCTGTGATCTATGGCATAAAGACAAGCTGCACATAGACATTTATTTCTACAACTTTGATTTGATTCTTATTGAGCTGTCTTTCCTTTTTCTCTGGTTCAGATTTAGAGCTGTTTAGAACCAGATTTTTACATCCCTTTGACTCAGAAAAAATAAAACATATTTGGGTCATCTCTCTTTGAAAACTGAGGTTCAGGTTTTGAACATGTTTGAACCTTTCATTTCTATCCTAATCTATCTACTGATAAGCCAAGATTAAACAGTTTGGCAAATCGAATTCACTATCCTATCAGCAGAAAATTTAAAGCTAATTAGTCAAGATTAGACAGTTTGACTAACTAGAAGTGTGTTCTTGTAGGAGTGGCATTTGAGCTTGCACACTTTCAAATTTGTTTCTCTTTTTTGGTATGGGGCTATACCTTTATTATTTTTACAATCTGCCCTCTTTTCTTTCTTTCTTTGTTTTTGTATTTTAGATTTTTCTAACTTTGAATGTAATGGTTAGACTATGATATTTATAATGAAAAAATAAAATGCTTTGAAACTTAAGATTCTTGACAGAAGTAATGCTTGAGCATCCTGCCATTGACAGGACCTCCATATAGGTCTTCTCCATTCAGTTCTTTCAATAAGAATGCATTGTGACCCCTCTCAGCATGAATAATATAGAGCCCTTTCCACAAGTTCTCAAATTTTCCATGTTTTCCCTTCTCTTATTTTCTTGATTCCCACTTAAGAACAACATTTCCAACTTGGAAATCGTTTGCCTTAGTCCTCTTATCAAATAGCTTCTTCATATTTTCTTGGACTAACTGTGTTATTTTATAGACTTCCTCTTTGGTCTGCTGTAAATGGATTGTTTGGTTGATTCTTCTTAGCATATCATTCTCTTCGATCTGCACTTCTTGAAGGAGCTTCATGACTGGCACTCCCAATGAGGTGGGAAAGACTGCATCCATGCCATAGACTAGATGATAGGGGGAAATGTTTATTGATTTCTTTGTAGTTAGCCTATCAACCCATAAGGCATGAACCAACTTACTGTGCCATGATTTCTGATTTTGTTCCAGCAGATTTTTAATGATATTGATGAGGCTCTTGTTGGAAGATTTAGCTAATCCATTTCCTTGGGGATAGTAAGCAGTGGAATGGCCCAAGGTTATGTGGTATTTGTAACATAAATCAACCATTTTCTTAGATTTAAAATAAGCAGCATTGTTTGTTATGATTTTTCTGGGACAACCAAATCTGGATAGGATATTTGTTTTGAGGAACTTGATAATGACAGAGTCATTAGAATTTATGGAGGGTATAGCTTCTACCCACTTGGTAAAGAAGTCAGTGGCTGTGAGGATCCACTTATGCTGAGCTGAGGAGGATGGATGAATTTCCCCAATGAAGTCCAGCCCCCATTGTTGAAAAGGTGCCTCAACTCTAATAGGATGTAAAGGTAAGGGAAGGAGTTTTCTTTTGCTATCAAATATTTGACACTTATGGCAAGACATGAACAAATTTTGAGTGTATGGGAAAAGGGTAGGCCAATAGTAACCACATCTAAGAATTTTGTTTGCGGTGGCCTTCCAGTAGAGGTGTCCTCCACATTCTCTGTCATGCATTTCATGCATGATTCTTCCTGCATCATCTTCAAGTAAACATTTAAGTAAAATTCCAACAGTGTTTTTCCAATATAATACTCCATTCAATATGAAAAAACTCAAAGCCTTTTGTTTCAAGAATCTAGCTTTAGTTTTAGACAAAGAAGGAGGGGCATTTAGATATAAAAGCACATAAATAATGTGAGCATACCAAGGAGAATTTAGAAATGTTTCATTAATGAAAGGAGCATCATATTCTTCTATTTCTTCCAACACATCTACCATATTCATGTCCAGTGCTTGAAAGTTAGACTTAGCCATAAGTTTTTCCAATCCCTGCCCCTTAACTAGTTTGGTAGGCCTAATTTCTTAGTCATATTCAAGAATAGTTGCAATCCGTTTTCCCCTTTTACCATCAGGGTCTTGACTTAGAATTTCCTTGACAACAGTATGTGGAACAAAAGCAATTATGTGAGAGTGTAAAATATAGACCCTAAAGTATTTTAATGCTTTCACTAATGCTAAGGCTTGCTTCTCCATGATGTTATATTTGAGAGGAGCATCTCTAAAGGCCCTACTAAAGAAAGATATTGGTTGTTCTTGCCCCAAATCATTCTTTTGAAGTAAAACTGCAGCTATTGTATGTTCAGATGCAAAGGAAAAGATATAGAAATCTTTGGTAAAATCTGGACTAATTAGGACTGGTGCTTGAGTAAGAGCTTGTTTGACCAGTTCGAATGATTGTTTAGCTGGTAAAGTCCATTTTACACCTACATCTTTCTTAAGCATGTTTGTAATGTTTTTTAATAGCTCAAAAAGATTAGGAATAAACCTGCTTAGAAAATTAATCTTTCCGATGAAAGATTGCAATTCTTTGAGGCTCCTTGGATGGCTGATCTGCAATATGCCATCTATCCTTGTAGGGTCTATTTATATTCCCTCTTCCGAAATTATGTGGCCAAGAAGTTTACCTTCTTGGAGACAAAAGAGTGTTTTCTTGGGATTCAATGACAAGCCAAATTTCCTACACTTCTCAACAAATTTCTTAGGTGGATCAAATGTTCTTCATCAGTTTTTGAGAAAACAGTTATGTCGTCAAGGTAAATGATTATGAAATAGCCAATGTCTTCGGAAAAGGCTATATCCATGGCCCTTTGGAAGGTGGCCCCTGCATTCATTAACCCAAAAGGCATTTTGACATACATAAAGGTGCCCCAAGGTGTAGTGAAAGCAATTTTGATTTCATCACTTGGGAGCACTAGCACCTGATTGTAACCCGAGAACCCATCTAAGAGTGATATCCTTTTTGACCCAACTACCCTCTGAAGTATATGATCCATTTTGGGCAATGGGTAGTTGTCTTTTAGGGATGCTCTGTTTAGGTTTCTAAAATTGATACAAAGTCTGATCTCCCCTGTCTTTTTCCTAACAGAAACTAAGTTTGATACCCATTCTGAAAATCTAACAGGTACTATAATGCCAGCATCATGCATCTTTTCAATTTCAGCTCTAACTAAAGGTAATAAAAGTGGGTTTATCCTCCTCAGTTTTTGTTTGAAGGGTTTTGATTTTCCTTCAAGGGAATCTTGTGCTGAATGATGTTAGCATCATATTATTTTAGGTCTTTGTATCCCCAAGCAAAAACATCTTTAAAATATTTGAAGAGCTCTATATACTGCAATTTTATGTGAGCTGGGAGAGTGTTGGACAGTTTAATCATCTTGGGTTCTACTAGGCTGCCTATGTTATGTTCTTCTACATCTGTTTCCACAGGATCCATTCTTGGTTCTTTGGCTACATCGTTACAATAAAAAAGGTGTTCTAAAGGTGTTAGACCCCTTGGAATTTTATCATTTTTGCATTGTAAGACTTCCAAGTCCTCTTGGTCTGTGTTGTCAGTTACCTCTATTTCAAAAGGATTTTCATAATGATTTATATCAGCAGTATATGTTATTTCAGCTTTTGGGATTTCTTCAATATATGTGCAGTTCTGATTACGGCTAGATTCTGATGTTTGTATGGTGAAATCATTTTCTGACTTTAAGAAATCATCTATGTGTTTGTCAGAGTCAAACACCTGCCAGTGATCTTCGTTATCAGGCACAACAGGTCTGTGTTTTACTTTTACACCGAGTTGTTGATTTATTTCAGGTGTTTGACAATTGATGGCATTGAAAGCGAGTTCATTTTCTAGATGATTCAATTCTCTCAGAATGAAAATAAGTTCATATTTTTCAAAGGTTTTCAATAGATCAAGGGCAACGTTTCGATATTCCCTAGGTCTCGTATTTTTAGCTGAGTATTCTCCTTTGATTTGTTTTATGATAAGTTCAGAATCTCCTAAGATTGATATCCTCTGGGCTTCTAACTGTTTAAGCAGTGGTAAGCCTAGGAGAAGTGCTTCATACTCAACAATATTGTTAGTGCATGGGAAATTCAATTTATATGAAAAGCTCTGTTTTATATTTTGAATCCACACACCTGCTCCTGCACTTGTTTTATTACAAGATCCATCAAAATTTATTTTCCAAAGTATGCCATCCTTATTTTCATTTTCTTGTTGCTGTTGATTGTCAATGTTTTGAATTTGATCAAAGGGAAGATTGGATTGTTGTGGTGAACTGATTGGGTGTATGTTTTCTTTATCTTGTTGGGTAATTCCATCTTTGTTATATAAGATAAAGGAATCTAAACTTGATTGAATAGAATAGATTGGAGAATTGTTTGGTTTGTCCATGTTGCTCACCATGTACTTCATGTGAGATTCCCTGTATAGTCTTATGTTTTGGTTGAAAACAGGGATGGTGGCATAAGACATGTCCATTGGAAGGCTTCCCTGAAGTTTGGCTCCCCAAGATATTGATAAGAGCATGCCATACTTAGGGGGAATGTCAGCTACAACTATATCCATAACCAGACTCTTAGCAGGGATCTGAGCTAAAGCAACACATAAATCCTTGATTAAACCCAAACATTTGACTCGGCTCGAGTCAAAAGAATACAAATATTTGTATGGTTTAGTAATCTATAAGCCTAAGCTTTCCATCACTACCTTGGGCATTAGATTGTGTGAAGCTCCCGAACATGGCATTGTGTAAAATTTTCTCATGTATGTTCAAGCTAACATAGAAGGGAGGGACAACCCCTTCTTTATATTTTCCTTCAACTTCTAGACCAAACAACAGCTCAGGTTTGTCATCTGTCAAGTTTAACGTGTCTGTATCACTTCCTAAGTTCAAAGCTTTCAAAACTTGGTTTTTGTACACTTATTGGGTTACTAGTTCAACCAGGGGGATGGTGACTTTTATTTTGGCAATCTCTCCCTCAAGGCTGAAAGGAATAATTGACTTGTTTGTATTCACATCTGTTTTTTCAATTGAATTCTTTTCAGCAACTTTGATTTGCTGAACCTTATTTGGAATGGTAATTGGGATAATTTTATTAGGACCACTAGCTGAAGTGCTAGGGGTACTCTGTTCAACATTTGACTGGACACCTTTGTCTTTGTTTGAATCTGGTTTTTTAGTCGAAATGTTGGTTTTTTCTGCTGTCTTTTTGGGCCGATTTGCTGCGTTTTTCTTGACAACAGTGCTAGTGTTCTTATCTTTTGATTTATCTTTTTTTCCCTTGCTCCTAAGATCATACTGTTTGTGTATCTCCATGATTTCATTTTCAAAACCTAATCTATAGTCATCAGAATCTTCATAGGTGTTTGTATTTTGGTCAGAAGAGAAAAAATCTTGTTCTTCCTCAGTGAGGAAAACATCATCCCCACTATCTGATCCAATCAAGTTTACATGGGATTCTTCCAACCTTTCCAACTCTCTATCTTCCTCATATTGATCTACATAGTTTTGTTGGAAGGGAGGTCTAATCTGTTGGTCATTTTCATTCTGTTTGTCTTGATTGTTTTCTCTTCTATAATTCTGATTTCTATTTCGAGGAGCAGCTTGGTTTTGATTTGCTTGTGCTTTCTTAATTATACTCATCTCTTTCATCATTTCTTCCAACATCCTCTCAATTTTTGAGCTTGAAGTAGAAGGAGTGGACTCTTCTCTAAAAGACACTCTCTTCTCAGTTTTCATTCTTGCTCTCTTCTCCATCAAGTTGACTTCCACAGAAAGAGCACCCTGTTGCATATCTTCCAGAGTTGCAAAATTTCTTTCTCTCAGCTGATAGGTCATGTCAGAGTCAAACCTTTCAGGAAATTTATTTAAAGCTGAGCCCTATGGAGGTTTTAGTTCTGGGGAAAGTGCATTATACACACTATTGAACGTAGTGCAGTAAGCTTGAACACTTTCTCCAGTGTTTCTATGGAGGTTTTTGTAGTCAGAAAGGACTTGGAGAGGGTTTTTATTTACTTCCCATTTGTTTAGGAACGTTTGATGAAAGCCTTGGAGATCATTAATACTATGGGGGGCTAGACCTTTGAACCATTTTATTACTTCTCCCCCTAAACTCTGAGAAAATAACCTAAGTTTGATAGAATCATCATCGATTTCATTTGTTTCAAAGTAGTCATTCATTTTATCTACATGTTGTGATGCGGTTGTAGCATTGTTGGCATCATACAATGGAATTTTGGACTGATAGTCCTGTGGAAGATTAACTAATGGTACAGGAAGGACTAGGGGAGCATACCATGCTGCCATGATAGGTGGTGTGGGAGGATTTATAAAAGGGAAAGTGGGTTGAAGTGGGGTGGTTTGGACAGTGGATGTTGGGTGGACAGATGTGCATGTACTGGGGATAGATTGTTGAGCTGACCTTGGATGAGAGATACCTAAATTGAGAAGGAAATGTAAATCAGGTGGTGTGGTTTCTCTACTACCAGGTTGTTCACTTTGTTCTGGCGATGAAAGTGAGGACTCAGAATATATATGAATTATATCATCAAGTGACCTAGTCCTAAAAGGATTTCTTAAGTCGACTTGTGATTGGTGTAGGGCTGCAAGATTTTCAGGGACTGAATTAGATCTCAAGGGTGATCTGAAAACAATTGAAAATTTTATCTTGGAAGATTTCCTAAGTATACTTTCAGGGTTGTCAAATTCTTCCAGTGGGTTTGGGTCAGGGTAGGCTCTAGTATGAATCTCTCTAGGAGCCACTATGCTATGTTTTTCAGACCCAGTTGAAAAAGAAAAGTTTTAACCAAATATGATAATCTTTAAGAGGCTAACTGATCTTTTCAGAAGAAGGAAAATTTTAACCTTAAAGCCTTGTAGCTGAGCTTGTTATGATGCTATTAAGACTTGGGGTCTCCCCAGTGGAGTCTTAAGGTCTGTTTTTAGGATTGTGGAGTCGCCAGATGGAAGTTTTTAGCTTTTTGGAGGTAAAGGTTTTATGGTACACCACCAGTTTATTATGAAGCCAAACTGAAATGTTTTGGGTTTTTCTGAGTTAATTTGGTCTTATAGGTTAGGAGAGTGTTCTAAGTCTGATTTAACACTTAGCTAGGGTGTCAAAACGTATAGAGTTTACTCTTATGGCTTGGTAACTGGAATCTTCAAGGTTTGACAAGGCGTTATGAGAATCCTAAGAGTTACTTAGTTTTTCACTGATTCAAAAGGTCCTATCATGATTACCATTGCTTGGTAGTGCTTGAAAAAGGTTACTTATGTTATATTTAGACAATGAGTGTTTTGTTTTGCAGATTTTACTCAGGTCCCACCGTGATCGCCATTATGTTGGTGTCCCGTGTTTTGATAGTTTGGCAAATCAAAAGACAAGGCAACATCAGAACCAATCTTTAGAGTTACAGGATCTAGTCCTCCTGCTCTCAGAGAGGGATCTCTCAAAGTTTGTTTGCAAAGGTTTATCTTGTGTGCTTAGAGTATTGGTTTTAGACTAGTTATTAAGTGCAGGTGTTTGTTTGTTTGGTTGGATTGAATTGATACAACAGAACATGAAAGGTCTAGGAAAGATATATAGGACAGTAAAATATCTATTTCATTGCGAAATGGAGTCAAAAAGAGGTCATAACACACTTACTAAAGGATATGGGATATCAAAGGGAAAATCTAACTTGACCACAGGATCCTTTTGTTTTTGGAATGGAATGAAAATTAATGATTTGGAAAGAGAGTTTTAATTCTCAACAAAGGGAATTTGAAAGCATAATTTGAAACAATAAAGAATTATTTGATAGACAGGGCTAACCATAAATTCTACAAATCACACCTTTAAGAAAACAATGATTTCAAAACAACTTTCAAAGTAAAATCTAAGATTCGGGGAACACCCTATTTCCCCAAAGATTTTATTCTAAAGGACTTTAGAAAACATATAAGATTTACTGATAATCACAGTTATAGAAGAGGGAACACCTAAAAACATCTATGATCATAATTATAACGACCTTTAAGCCAACTGTTTAAGTGAGAACAAAGGGCAAGATCAAAACAGACCTCTCTGATTCACTATAAGCAAAGAACTTCCAAGGGAGACTTCAATAACAATTTTTAAGTGGCAACAGACAAGCAGGGAGAGTCATAAATCATGCTGAAACCAACTGTTCAAACTATTAAGGAAATAAACAAGCATGAAGAGTAAAGAGAAAGATTAAAGCCTATAAAATACTTCAGCAGAAGAAAACATAAAATAGTGAAGGATGAACAGGTCTAAGGTGCTTCCAGGAGTCATTTCTTAGCCTAATACTTTCTATCCTACTGTAGTGAGAAATTATGGAACATAATGAAAACAGGGAAAAACATGAAACATTTCAGAATACTTCACCAACAGCCAAGCTCATGAATCCAATGATAGAGCCTTCTCAGGAACAAACATGCAACAACATCATCAAGAACTCCAAGACTTCAATTTGTTCTTCAACTTCAAAGGACTATGTATTGATTTCTGAGAGTTTCAATATTACAGCTTGTGATCAAACAACAACCAACCCCTCACTCATCTTTTGAAGAAGTATATATAGAAGGATGAGGAGGTGAGATCTGATTAAAAGATCTCAATTACAATTAATACAGACTTAAATGGTTTTTGGGCTTTTGAGGGGCTCAATGAAGAAAATTACATACATATCCTCTGCATTAAATGTTTTTACATAAATATTAAGTTCTGTGGGAGATTTTGTTGACCTTCGAGGCTCTGTGTGATGTCGGGGTTACTTTGCAGATGTTTCTACATTTATTTCCTTGCAGAAGTAACTCCCTGGCTGTGCTGAAAGCAAATATATGATTTCATGCAATAACTTCGTCCTGTATTTGATTTGTTTGAGGCACATGTGTCTTTGTGGTAGCTGAGAAGAATTGATTCGCTTTAACTAAGGCGGTGGAGCTTTCTATCAGATAAAACACTCTGATCTATCCTTAAAACTGTGTTTAAATCCATGGATTAGGCTTTTGATGGACATCTTAGATACAATCCCCACAAATCTATCTCTTAATCCTTTGTTCTGGTGTATTCTGGTCTTCTATACTGATACTCTTGATTTGTGATTGACTTGCTATGTCTTTCAAATGTGGAGGACTGAAACAAGAATCGAATGGCATCAATGCGTTATGAAACACCGTTGAAACATGCATTTAACACCTGTGAATGATTTCCTTTGAAGGCGAGAGGGTCGCCACCCTCAGCCCACGAATTTTCTTTAGAATGGAGGAAAACCATTTAAACCCTGCAAAAATACAAACAACTATTACAAAATCCTGCATATATAGGTTGACTGCTGCGGAGGCATGTGGAGGAAGCGTGGCCGTTGGATGGCATCATCCAACAGTCAGGATTGGTCGGAAGAGATCATAGAATGAGCAGAACAAAGATTAAATCTGAGCCGTCGATCGCGCAGAGATCGACGGTCGGGAGAAGAGTTTGAAATTCAAGCGGAGGGAATAGGGCGATGGAATATGGACCATCGATCTGCAGATCAGATCAACGTTAGAGATGGATTAAATGCCGCGTCGGGACTGAGTTAAGCGTCGGGCATCTTCATCGAGCGATAGTCGTCGGATGGGCGGCTTCAAATCAGACGGTCCACAACGATATCGCTGGGCATCCTCGTCTGAACGATAACACGCGATGGATGGTAGTTTTCCAAATAGTACAGGGGACGCATGGTGGCAAGTGTATGGAATCACTGGCAATCGAGGGAAAATAACTTTTCGCCCAAGGGCAGTGCGATGGATACCGCCAGTTTTTAAGAGTGGCGAACAGCTGGCGGGGACCACCAGAAGACGCAATCCTCACCGTCCGATCTGCAGATCAGATCGACAGTGCGGAATGGTTCAAAAAATGGTACCGGCGGAAATATAAAATAATTCAAAACCCAAGTTTTTAAATTAAAACAAAGGTTTAATGTTTTTGGGGCGAAAAATTTGTTTTTAAAATGGATAAGCGCCTGACTGACTCTGCGCTTGGTTCTGGTGCCAGGGCGCATGGATAAAAGGGTTAGGGACTTGGCTGGAGGGGGCTTAAGTCCAATACATGAAGAATATGCATTTTAACGGTTTTTTCAAGGATTTTCCAAGGAATTCGAGGATTCTGATCAGGCTAAGAAGGGGTCTTAGAATCTTATTATAGATTTTCATGAAGTAAAAAGAGGAGAAACATGAAAAAGAGGGATTTTCATGGGAAATGGGGGAACAGAAAATGAGGTTAGTTTTGGAAGAAAAGGCAGGGGAAAAAGGGGTTTGCAGCATCATTTGGGCTTTGGATTTTAGTAAGGATTTCAAAGGTTTTTAGGATGTAAACAACAGTATAGGGTTTGGACAGAGGCATGAGGCCTTCAAGAGTCTTCAAGAGCCAACAAATTTTAGTAATGAAATTTGTTCCTTGAAGGCTCGAACAGTCTTAGCCACCTTTTGAGAAATTCAAATTACATAGAATGGAAGGACTTGATGGAGGAATTGTAGGAGGACAACGAGTTGAAGGAATTCATAGTTACTGATATTCCCAAGCCCGCAGTAGCAGATCTCCAAAATAAGGGGAATTTTTAGGTCTAAAATGGGCCTCCTAAGGAAAATGTACAATAAAAATTCACTTTATGAGAACCAATCACATTTTAGGGGATGTCATAATCCCTAATGATTGAGGTGGTATTGATTGAGTTAAATGTACTTACTTGTCACATTCTCAATGGTGGATAAAAACTCATGGTTAACCATGGTAGTGCTCTCAGTACTTTTAAAGTCAAAGTAAAGTACTCATAATAAATGTCATTTCACACTTTTGGAATAAAAATATATTATTGTCATTTCATATTTCTTGAAAGAAACAATGCATATCCCTATACATTTATTATATTATATTATATTATATTATTTTTACATAGTATATTAATCACATGTTATTATAAAATTTAAATAATATAGATTTTAATTAATAGCATATAATAATTAAGAATTTATACATTTGTATTTATATTTTATTTTAAGTTATTTAAGTACAAAGTACAAATGCATTAGTTGTTCAATGATAATGACTTTTTATTGAAAGACTCATTCTTTTTTATAGTCACATCAATACATTTTTTTTATTAATTTTATTTTGGTACAAATTTTGAATTGAAATTAACTATGGTTACATGGATTGTGGTGCAAAAAGTGAATTTCAAATTACTAAATATTATTTTATTGGTTTAGCTATTATTTTATTATTTCCTTAGGAGGCCCATTTTAGACCTCAAAATTCCCCTAATTCTTCTTGATGCATGGTAGAAGAAGGTATCAAAGGTAAGATGCATGCAAAGCTTTGAGGAGAAACGATGTGGTTAATGACTTGGCGGTTGAGAGGGAGGAATTATCTCTCAACATGCAGCCTTAGAGGTAGTCTCAAAAGGTTTTGGAGCAGCCAAAATTGGAGAAGCAGAGAGGAGATTGAGTGGAAGAGTCCACTCAAGCAGAGACCTCTAGGAGGGGGAAATTTCGAGCTTGTTGAGGCCTCAGAAATCTGTGGCAACAGCAAGGGGGATAACCACCCGGTTCGGACCTTAAGACAGTTCCTTTTCCGTTTGGGATAGTGGCTCCGACTGGATATAATGGGACCAGTTTCCCAGAGTTGGGTTTTTGTTTTATTTTTGGGTTTCTCTCAAGGGATTTACATGAAGAATTAATAAAAACTAAAAAAAATTTATTCTAACATGCAAAACTTGAAATTGAAACTAATTTAATCTAACCCGGGGTAATACTAATTCGATGCAATCTAAAATGATATCTATTCAATCTGTGATGATTAAGATCATCACAGATTTAATAGAATTATTACTTTGTAAGATGATTCTCTTGAAAAACAATTAACAAAAAGAAAATGAGAAACATATCGCATATATTTGATGATCATATACAAAAACAAATCAATTTCTATCTTTATATTGTACAGTAGTGCAACTGATATTTCAGATAAAAACAATTGATTTCATATATCATTCATGAAAGCTGGATTCACCACTAATATTCAAAACAAAACTAGCATACATGATAATAATACCAGATGTGTATCGTCCTGTTCATCTGATCAATGATGATATGCCACATTCAACTCATATATCAGTAAGTCTTTCAAATAATACAAAAGTGCATCAACAATGATCAACAAAATGATATGTAACTAAAATGGCCATGTTCCATTATTTCATCAAGACATCCACAAACTTACAATGAAGCATTCTTTGCAAATGTTCTCAATAAAATTCTGGACCCTTCTCTAAATGCATGAGAAGGGTTTAAATACTATGCTAATTACCTACAAAAATATTATACAAAATATCTTATGAGGTGGTTTCAAACAACCTTCCTCATCTTTAGTATATATTTGCTAAAAATTGAATTTATATAAAACAAACAAACTAATAATCATGCTGGATGATAAGTTACAACCAGTTGTGCTTTTTTTTTTCTCACAAATGTCAGACATCGATTGAACTTGTGGAGGTTTTCTGAACTATATCTTCATTTGTGCAACAAATATGGCGTCCAGTAAAAGCGGCTGTATTCTCTGTATGGAGTTTAGAAAACAGTTTAGTGTCATAATCTGACTGTGTGGTTTGATTAATAACTACTAGTATGCTTCCCAATCAGTTTTCTTTAGCTGTATAAGTGCTTCTTCCCTGAGTTGACCGGCTTCTTTCCAACTTTGTTCTAAATCTTTGATATCAGGAAGAGATTTGAAATTTCCTTCTTTTATGAGCCCATAAGTATGCAATATATGGTTAATCATTTTGACCATATTCTTTGATATACCTGCTGCTCTGGCTATGGCTAATTCTGCTTTTTTCACTCATGCATCATAGTCTATAAAAAGAATATCTTTGAAAGTTTCCTTTATCTTTGGGAGATCTGACTTTTTCCCTTCTTTTGTATCTTTCCATTCAATATAATATAGATTTTAATATTAATTTCATTGAACTCAATCCTTTGATCAATGACTGCATTTGTTAATTCTTCACTGATTTCTAGATGTGGAATTATGTTTGACATTTGTACAACAAACAGGTTTTGTTGTTTTGAGAGTAAGGCACTTAATGCCAATGCTTCTTTTATGAATTCCTCTACAGTAGGAATTCCTTCATATTTGATAAGATCTTCTCTCAACTGTTCAATCAGTGAATTTTTTCTAGATAAGTCATTTTCATGACTTATCTTAAGCATTTCTATCTCTTGCTGTACTCTGAGAAGTTGCTGTTCCACTTTCTGATTTAAACTTTTTCTTTCTTCATTTAGTTGCTGTTGTAGTTCCATGATTTTGACATCCTTTTCTTGGATCAAAATAGATACTTCTACTGCCTTATCAATTGTCACAGTGGTGTATGCACCAACGAATTGAGATAGCTGGGTTAAATTTTCAATCAGATTTGATGGAGTATCTTTCCATACTATTTCCATAACTTCATTCCCCGGGGGTGTTTCAATCCTTCTTCTTTTCCTCTGTTTTCTTACTATAGCCTTATGAAGAGGGCTATAAAATACATCTAGTTGGGGAATATCAATCACCTTGAGGATAATCTCATCAGTCGGATTTGTAGGAATGATTTCTGTGTCTTGGGAGATTATCTTAGGAGTTTCAATGATTTCCTTTGTTGAAACAATTTGTTTCTGTGGATTCTGGATTCTGTATTTTTCTGTGATGATGATGCCTCTGGAGTATTTCTGAATGCATTGCTGAATTAAGTACATATTTTATCTAATTCACTTTGATTTTTTGAATTTGATTGTTCTGATCTGATTTATTGAATTTCTTTAATCGTATAACTGGTAATCAAAACATCATGTGGAATCCATCTGAGTCTATTTGCTCTGAATTCATTGAATTTCTGTATTTCTTCTGGATTCAGGTTCAATTTGACAAAATTTAGGATTTCTTCAAAATTTCTGGTAGATTGCAAAATATGTTCAAATCTGTCATCAATGTGTACAATATGTTTGAGTTTGACTGACAAAGTGAATTCGTTAGTATTCTTTTCTGGATCAGACTGCCTGGAGGGTAAAAAGGGGAGCTTCAACAACTCAATCTTCTGACATTCTTTCAATGTGTGATTCAAATTGCTGAGTGTAAATGAACCACATGAAATTTGAAAACTTGGCCATAAAGACTTTTTATTGCCTTTCAAATATTTAGTGAGTCCATTACCAATTGTTTGGTAAGCGACTTCTCTTGCCATCAACTTATCTGAAACATATAATGGAAGAATATGCAAGGGAGTAGAGCTTCCAAAAATTCTAATCTATGAAAATGATTCTTCAACAAAAATTCTGCCTATTATTTGAAGGTTTGCAAGGGCTTCCTTAGTGAAACTAGGGCTCATTGTGTCATACATAAATTGGTGTAACGGTAATACAACTTGATAGCACAACCTATGAAGATGTGGTGCATAATTATGTTCCCATATCTCTTTATGACTCAAATGTATTGGGGTAGTGTCTTCAGGGGTCCATTTCCATCCCATAACTGGAAAGTTGGTAGACAAACAGATGGCATCAAAAATATATGCACTCATAAAAAAATGGGGAACATATTTGGAGGAAGAAGTTCTGGTTTGGCGATATTCATTAATTGCCTTAACTAGATTCTCTGAAAAGATAGTCACCCAATTCATTATGAGGGAATTAACAGAGGAGTCAATTAGGTGAAGCCAATTTATGGAGAACTTGGTATTATCAGGTAAACCATATAATCTGCATAACATTGCTGCTGGAAAGTTATAAGGGTTTGCTAATGACGCGATAGGATACATACTGGTTTTCTCATATTTGAACTTGTTGTCTAATTTCCTCCAACCTTGAACTACCTTGAATGGGTCTTGGTTATTCTCAGAAAAATTTGCAACCAACTGAGTATTGTAGGTATCTTGCAGGTCGGGCAGCTTATACATGATTTTTAGATCTTCAAGTCTGAAAGAACCTAGAATCTCATCCTTGCAGGTTCTTAACTGTCTGTCTTTGATCACTGATTTATCAAGTACCCATCTAATCATGTCGGTATATGGAATAAGAGTAGCTCTCGTTGCTATTCTATGGAGGAAATAACATGCAATATCTTTGAATTATAAATATGAAGGTGTTGCATTATCGGCAGTCGCCGTGACTTCCACTACTTATGGCTCTTAATATTCAAGTATAGTGTAAAAAACTTGCCATTTAGTAGCTCCTCCATCAGCAGTGCAGACAATATTAGGGACTATAGGTGCCATTCCTGTTTGTTCGAATTCTGCAACAATCTGTTTGTCATGCTTCTGAATAACTTTGCGTATGGACATATCTTGAAAGGAAATCCCTATTAAAGACAGAGTAAATGATCAAATGATGGAAGATCTATTGAAATGATCTGTTTTTGAAAGGAAAAATATGGAAAACAGCTATATCATTAATTAATCATGACACATCCATAACCGTTTACATTGGGATGATAAAACATAATTAATACTTTCTGAAATGATTTATTTTGCGCAAAAACCTTTATTCAAACCTTTCAAATCAATCGCATTGCACCCTTTGAACCTGTATTAATGATGCATATTGCCTTTTGTTTATGCGATATGCGATTTTGCTAAATCGCAAAATTGCAGTATTGCAGTATCGCAATATCAGAGTTTCGTTAAGAATTGCTTAAAATTTTGTAGTGTAAATCTGCGATATGCGATTTATTATGTCGCTTGTGAAATTTCAAATTGGCGATTGCAAAATCAGAATTTTGCTGATTTATTGTTTTAACTAAGAAAAAAATTTGTGCGAAATTGCGATTTGTGATAAAGATGTTTTTATTTAATAGCGTTGATGTTTTTTGGAGTTTGATTTTTATCAAAAGGCAAAAATACTTTTATAAAAACGGTCCCTATTTCTATTTATCAAAGGTCTAAATTATTTTAAAAATAAAAATGGGGGGAGTTGCTGCATAGCACAAAAATTGGCGATTCACTTGGGAGAACCAAAGATCTCTAATTGGTTTATTTTGACATTTCTAAACTTTCAAAATGAAGAGAAGATATAAGAATAAAAATAATATGATTAATGAATTAAACAATATTTTTTCAGAATATAATCTATTAACCTATCTCATTTCTCCTAAATTGACTCCTTCAGTGATAATATATAGGTATCTATATCAGTCAGTACTTAGATTGAAAAAGATAAAGTAGGTTTTCTCTAAAATTGGTTTCATAGATTTTTACTCATTCATCACAGATAGAGCCACTGTTGCCAGTAGGTGTTTATAGCATCGAGAGGGTTATCTTTTAACCAATAATGATTCATGGTCCCCTCCAAATTTGATTTCTTATTTTTAAAATATAATTATGACATATCATTAAATTTCTTTTTCTTGATACATTTCCAAAATCATTGTCCAGGTTTGGTAGCTTGATAATGACAATGTCATTCACTGATAGTAATTTAGGCTGAACAAGCTGGCTCGTGATGAGACCCCTTGTCTATTGATTTTTTATAATCATATAGCTATTACCCTGTCATAGTGTGCAATCTCGATAATATTAGTCTACATTATTTCTCTATGATCATGATAAACAAGCTCGTGATGAGACTTATTTTCTTTTGAATTTGTTCATTGTATATATTTCTTTTATATTTTTAAAGAAGAAATTTTATCGGATGGGATGAATCATTAGCTCGTTTAAGATTTACGGATGATAATTGTAGAGTTGGTAGATACCTTTTTGTAGAGAATCCTTGCTAAGTTAAAAATTTCGTTTTCTGAATGATACATAATAACTATATTTTATGATAGCTAGAGTCTTTTTCGGAAAGAAAATGGCTTCAGTAAATTTCAATTTATCTTAAAAAAATAAAGCTTATTCATTTCTCATAATTATAGTCATATTTTTCTTTACTTATTTATAGAAGCGAAAGATCGAAATAATTTATCAGAAACTTTGAAAATTTGAATGAACCAATGATGACGCTATTTTCAACTTTTATTTTCCTAAAGCAAAAAATAAAATTTAAAATTTAAAAGCTTGATTTTCTAAGAGAAATATTTTTTAAGAATTTGACCATTTATAGGCAAGGAATCTTTTTTACCTGAATTTTTGACCATAATCTTTGGAATTTGGTATGCTTACCTTTTTCCTCATGTGCCTTATCCCATTTTAAAACAAAATCTCCTATTTCAAAATTTTTTAAACTAGTGGATGATGTGTCGAACGAGGTTTTCACTGTTTGTTGATGATGAGCATGTATAGCTTTAGCTTTTTCACTTTGTTCTTCCATTTTAAGAATTTGATATTTTCTAAGTTGAAGAGAAGATGAAGGATTTTCATCAATCAACTGCACTAAAGTCAATGATGGTATTGTTACGTTTGTGGGTAGAACTGCTTCTTTCCCATAAACTAACATAAATGGAGAAGTACCTATTGAGGCTTTCTAGGTGATTTTATCTGCCCAAAGAGCAAATAATAGTGCTTTGTGCCAATTTTTATGATTTTGTTTTACAGTTTGTTGGATGTTCCTGATGAGGTTTTTATTTGTGGATTCAGCTAATCCATTACCTTGTGGATAATAATTAGCTGAATATTTTAATTTAAAACCTCTTTTCAAAGCGAATTCTATCATGGAATTTCCAGAAAAGTAAGATGCATTATCAAATATTAAATCTGATGGGAGACCAAACCTGGTGATTATAAACTGATCAATAAAATCTTTAATACTTTGCATATTAACCACCTTTAATGGGATAGCTTCTACCAATTTTGTGAAATAATCTGTTGAAGTTAGAATATACTTATGCTGTTTAGAAGAGTTTGGAGTTATTTCACCTATAATATCTAACCCCCATTGTTAAAATGGTTGTTGGATATTTACTGATTGTAATGGAAATGCTGCTTTTCTTTCTCTTCCTATTGCAGTTTGACACACTTTGCATTTTCTTACGTATTCATGTGCATCTTTAAATAGAGTTGGCCAATAGTAGCCAAAATGCAGTATTTTATGAGTTGTGTCTCCTCCATAATGACCGCCAGCTGGTCCATCATGTAATTCCTGCATTACTTTTTCAGCTTCAATTTTTCCTAAACATATTAATAATACAGAATCATAATTCTTTCTAAATAACACATCATCTATGAGTTGATATTGATTTTATTTAAGTCTCAGAGCACACTTTGCTGTGTAATTGAGATATAATGGAGCATATCCATTTTTCAAGAAAAAATTTAGATCAGCATATTGTGACTGAGAATCGTTTAGGCTTACCTCAGAAAATTGCATCTCATTTAATTGATCTTCTTCTGTTGATGCATGAGAAGCTCCAGTTAACATCCTGCAAAGATCTTGTCCTTTAACAATTTTAGCAAGGTGTATCTCTACATCATATTTTTGAAGTGCGGTAACCCAATTTTCTCTCTTCTCTCCTACTTCTCGTTGGATTAATAATTTCCTTATTGCTGAGTAAGGTACTAATATTTTAGTATGTGTCTTTAGGATAAAGGGTCTAAAATGTTTCAAAGCTTTAAATACAACATAAGCTTGTTTTCCATAGCTGAATAATTCAACTCAGCACCTTGTAGGTTAGAACCAAAAAACACAAGTGGTGCTTCAATGTTTTGATTGTTTAACTGTGTTAAAAATGTTGCGTATGATATGTCGGAAGAAAATGTGTATAACATAAATGATTTAAGAAAATAAGGATTTGTTAAAGAGGGGGCTTCTATGATGGCTTTCTTAATCAACTCAAAATAATTTCTCTCTTCTTTTCCCCATTTAAAAATTGAATTTTTCTTGATCATTGATTGCAGGGGTAAAATGATTTGGGAAAAATCGGGAACAAATATTTTTACAAAATTAATTTGTCCTAAAAATGATTGCATTGTTTTTTTATTATGTGTTAAAGGGATTCTTTCAATTTCCTGAATTCTATCAAGGTCAATGTGGATTCCATTTTTGGAAACAATGAACCCTAATAGTTTACATTCTGATAAGGCGAAATAGCATTTTTTTCGATTCAAGGAAATATCAAATTTTCTACATCTTTCGAAAATGTGTTTTAGGTGATTAACGTGATTGCTTCTATTCTTAGAGTAAACAATAATTTCATCTAAGTATATAATAAATGAGCTATTGATTATTCCTCTGAAAGCTATATCCATAGCACGTTGAAATGTAGCACTAGCATTAATCAACCGAAAGGGAATTTTTTGGTATGTGTATCTTCCCCACTTTGTCCATAATGTTGTCTTTAATCTATGATCTATATGTACCATAATCTGATTATATCCTGAAAATCTGTCGAGGAAAGCCATCAATTCAGATCCTGCAACTGACTACAATATCTGTTCCATGGTAGGCAAGGGAAAATTATATTTTTGGCAAGCTTTATTCAAATTTCTGAAGTCTATGCAAATCCTAATATCTCCATTCTTTTTCCTAACTGGAACCATGTTTGACACCCATTTCGAATGTCTAACAGGAAAAATGACTTTGGCTTTGAGCATTTTATTTAACTCAGATTTAATTTGAATTTCTAAATTTGGGTGGATTTTTCTAAGTTTTTGTTGCAGAGGCTTATCATCTGAGGTCATAGGTATGGTGTGCTGAATTATGGAAGTATCATATGTTTTAAGATCTAAATAATCCCATGCAAAGATATCTTTATACATTTTCAATAACTTAATGAATGAAATCCTTTCTTCAGGTTCTAATCCAAGACCTAAGCAGGGAAAATTTTCGGGGCGAATTTTAGCCCAAAGGCGAAATTTA
>CM076569.1:881017306-881225089 GCA_034641835.2 Pinus albicaulis | reverse complement strand
TGTCAAACCAGCTACAAACTTCAAGTCCAATGTTTCAGTTCAGCAATCATCTTCACTATTCAACCTAACTACTCTAGCACAAACAGAGCTTCAAGGGCCAGTGAATACTATGTACAAATAGAAGTCTCAAGCTCAAGTGTATTTCAAAGTTCTGCAACCAACAATTTCTCATCTTCTATAGAAGTACTTATAGGAAGATGAGGAGGTGAGATTTTAACAAAATATCTCAAGGACAGTTAATGCAGAGTGAAGACTTCTCGGCCCTTTGAGAGGCATCGATTGGAGAAATTACAGGTGGAAGTGTTGCATTAACTTTTATATTTGTGATTTAAAACTCGAAGTGAGTTTTATTTGACTTTGAGGCTCATATGCTGTGTGAAATAACTCCGCAGACAGTTGTTGCATCAGTTTCCTGTGGCGGAATTAACTCCCTGGCTGCGCTGAAGGTAGATATTTATTTAAGAAATAACTTCGGCCTCTGTTTGAAAGGTTTAAGGCAACAGGTGGCTCTTTGTAGTAGCTGAGGAATCAATTTGCCTCAGTTGAAGCGGTGGAAACCTTTCTGTCATCAAAACATTTATGATTTTCTTTTTAAACTGTGTTTTAGATTGGGGATTAGGCTTTTGATAACGGTCTTAGCCGTAATCCCCAAAAAACCATCTTCAATCTTTATCTGCTGTGCTCTGTCTTCAAACTGATACTCTTTAACTGTTTTTGAATTGATGTGCAGAGGCCACGCAAGCCTTCATGTGCTATCAATGCTCATGAAACATTGATTAAACTTCGAATCAAAACCTGCAAATGGTTCCCTATGGTAGATCGTGGGCGCAGGAATCGTCATTCCCGCCTCCAACGTTTCTTTATAATACACAGAGAACCATTGAAATCACCTGCAACAAAACACAAAACAATTAAGAAATCCTCCGTTTTTTGGGTTTAAACTGCTTCAGATGGCAGTGGAGGAGCGTAGCCGTTGGATGAAGACAACCAACAGTGGAGATCTGCATAGAAAGGTAAAAAGGATAGCGGGGGAAGAATAAGGAGGAGCAGTTTTGGACCGTCCGATCTGGACACGTGGACGGTCCAGATCTAATCGGAGGGTCTCAATCGGGGGTGGCACAAAAGGGGATGCGATTGAGCTTTGCGATTGAGTCCTTTGCGATTGAGCATTGGCCATTGATCTGAGGACCAGATCGACGGCGGGGAATGAATCGGAGGTAATCGCAAGGGGGTGAAACATTGCGATGCGATTTTGCGATGAGGGCTGCGATTAGCGCTTGGGACTTATGATGAGGGCGCATTGGGGAAGTGGTTTAGGGCTTAGTCCGAGGGGCTTAGGTCCATAAAAAGACTTTGTATTTTTATGATTTTTTCACAGTTTTTTAATGGAAACAAAGGGTGCCGAAAGGGTTAAAAAGTGAGTTTTAACCATGGGAAGGGTGATTTACAAAGGGAAGAAAGGAAAAGATGAATAATAGAGGAGGAATATGGAAAAAGGGAAAGGAAAAGAAGGTTAATTTTTGAGTGGGAGAAAAGGAAAAGGGATGGATTTGCAGCAGTTTCTTACAGGAAATCAGTAGAATTAATAGGAAAAGTAATGAAGATTTTGGACAGAGGCATGAGGCCTAAAAGAGACTTCAAGAGCCAACAATTTTTAGTGATAAAATTTGTTCCTTGGAGGCTCAAAAAGGATCTTAGCCACCTTTTGGTATAACAAAATATTATAGGTGGCTAACAGATTCCTTTGTCTTCATTTCCTCTTGAGATCTTGCTATCTCAGCATCGATCTGAACAGACTTCAGATTCAACTCTTCTCTCTCCTGAACAAACTCTAAAGCTTGCTTATCTCCCTGTGTCGTACCTGCAAACATACACAACTCATTAGTTTTAAAACCACAAGACTTTTCAGTCTTGACTACTTCCTGCAACACTTCTTTCTGAACAGATCTGCGTGTGTAATCTTCAAATTCCATCTCTGGCTCAAGAACTCTAAGTTCCTTTTTCAATAAGGCAATCACACTTTGCCTCAACTTCATATGCAATGGTTTCCAAATCACTCTCTTTCCCTTCAGCGGAAAGATCCATCCTCCTTTATGATTTTCCTGCTCTTGCATCCATTCTTCTAGTACCTGCAAGTGTACCTTCATTATTGCAATCTCTCTTTCTCTGACTTCATCAGTCATCTCACCTCTATGGAATTCCTCTGAACCTCTTCTCTGATCCTCCATGATCATCTTCTCCATGAGTTCCTATCTTATCATGAGTTGCACTAGCCTCTGCAACAACAATCTCTCCTACTGCCCCTTACCTCACCAAGCTCTCCTCACTCAGCCTTTTCGTAAGTACTGGTTCACTGCCTCTAGAACCTCTTGAGCACTCTCCTATGATCTCTCTAGGCTATCTCTTCAACTCACTTTCTCTTCAGGACACTGCAATTGTCCTCCCTATCCAGCCTTTAGCCGAATGTCAGGTTCACTAGCATCATCTTGTCTGCAACCATAAATTCTAATCCAAATTTCAAATCAGAAAATTATCTCACCTTTAAGATCCTGCATGATCTTGTCCTCCATTTATTTCTGCAATCCTGTTCACTAAAATTGTGTAGCTTGCATATCAGAAATACATTTAAATAAAACACTCTTCAGTTCTCAACAGAACTTTCCTGTCCTCATTTAGAAAAAAAACAACCATCTTCCACAGAGCCTTCCAGCTCTGATACCAAAAATGATGCAGGGCTAGCCTGTAATACCCAAAATCTTCATCTGATGCATATACAAATGCATCTCAAACCATTGCCCAATTAACTTCAATACACGGGCAGATTCAACATTTAATTTTGCAGAAGCTTATCAAATATCTTGTTCACAAATTTCTATGGTTCATGAAAATTCAATAAAAATCAACAACTCTTACCCCAAGGTTTACTTCACAATATAGGCCTTTTAATAAAGATTAAAACCAATTCCCCAAATTCTAAGCGTGTGAACATTACACACCCAATTACCCCAGCCTTCCATAGTTCAATACCATCGCATAATTGAACTCTATCTATACATGAATTCTTGAATTGGAAAAACCTAAACCAATCCACTACAATTACCCATGTTTAAAAACTCATTGGCAATTTAATACCATTGTTCGGACTCAGAGTTGCAAATCTATATGTGTGCCTTTCACCAAGCTCATGACCACACAATTCATAGAAGATTTCGATAGCAATTGAATTCAAATTTCATACCTGTATCCCTGCGCCTTTGATCAGGAGTGGACTCCATTCCACAGCTAATTACGACACAATTTCGCCTCTTTTCTTGTATGGATATTCTAACACAAAAACAAAATCGATTCATGCAATTGATCTCTCGTTTCCTTCAATTGGAAACTACGCATTTGATCTCTGCAATTTCAATTTATTACTCATGGACTACGCCCTTTCAGCTCTCAATTCTCCAATCGATTTCCACCATACAATTGATTCAAAACTTCTGGGCTTAACTACAAGTTTCCACACGATTTCAATCAACCTAACACCGCAGAGTAAGTGAATTCAAAACATGCCATTTCCACAGTGGATAATCATTGTGCTTCCAACTTTAGCAATCTGGAAAATGTAGCATTTCAATAAAACTACAACTTCTGATTGTGTTCAAAGCTTAACATACTACAAATGTAAATCTTACACTTGGTTTGTATTAATGCCGCTTCAGTTCAACACTGACAACGTTTATAGAAATCTCAACACAGAGTCTACCTACTCTTCAACGCATCAATACAATTACCATAAAAATTTTGTGTCGACTCTGCGTTAATTCTACAAATGGATTCAGTTATTAAACACATGAACCGGTTTGAAAAAGACCCAATCAAACAACCCTGCATTTTAACTTACTGTTCACCGCTGGCGCTTTCAACATCTGCATCAGATTCACCAACGTTAGTAGTACATGGCCCAACACATATTTAAACTCCAATTCCATGCATCTGTAAATCATCACCATATTCTGCATTCGATTAAAACTCTTCGACGCTTACATATATGTCTTCCCCATTCAACGTATCTGGCTGTCACGTATCAATGCAGGCATTTTAATTACTTACAATTGTCTTTCAAACTTTATAAGGTGACTCTACCACTGTTCGATTTATATAACTGGAATCCTTTCGTTTTTCCAAACTCCATTCTCATCAATCAGGAACTGTGTCTAGATTTACACAGCTTACAAAGCTTATTCAGCATTTACAAAGCTTATTCAACGTTTTCCTGCCAAATTCAGACATGGTAATGCCATATAGAATTGTAAGGTCGCGTTCATTCACTCAGATTCATAAAATCGATTTTAAATATATAATTACACCAATAGTGCACATGCGCACTTTTATTTGGAACCTCAATGTCAGCAATTGATCAATCGATCAACACATATAACTTTGGAAAAAACACTTTCATATAAACAAACCGAAATCACTTACAAACTCTTGTCTTGGCCAGATATTCGAGATCGATGGCCCTTTACAAACTGCCCGAAGGCTTGCAAGTAGAAACCTTCCCTCTACTCACACTCCCACTCTCTCTTCAACCATTCAAGTGTATTTTCCTCACAAAACCACTCATATTTATACATAAATAATGCATTTAATTCACTCCAAAAATCACTCCACCTAATCCTCAAATAAATCTATATTTTAGGTGTGGACTCAACAAAGTACCATACATAGAATACCTACTCTCTAATTTTGCTCCTAATCTATCTCTCTCATATCCTTTTAATTAATAAAAGAATATTTACAAAATCCTCACTTATATAATTTATCTCCTATTTTATTAAAAATAACAAATTAATTAATAAAATAATAAAAATGTCACACCCCCCTTTATTACATATTTACAAATGAAAAATGGCCTTGATGCTCCTGCATCATCAATCATGTTGCATAGTCTGCATGTTATCCTAGGTTTGACCTGGGTCATGCTTGGTTGGTGCACCATTTCAGTTTCCTATCACTTCGATGTGGGTGCGAGGTTGTTGGCCTGGGGGTGATATGTTGTGAAAGCAGCTTCAAAAATAGAAGAAAAGAGATATCAACGCCTTAGAAATAAGCCACTTCAAGGGGGAAACCTCCAATACATTACATGAATAAACAATTCTTGGATGATTCAAATTACAGAACCTCCTTTATATATATAGGAGTCCATGGGGCCAGAATGTAATCCTAGTGGGCCACAATGTAATCCTAGCCGACCTAACAATAATAATTTAAGGGCACAATAATAACAATAAGGGGGTTACAGTAACAATAATAAGGGACTATACTAGTAATATAGGGACCTAACATGCCCCTCTCCTTCAAAAAAGTGTTGTCCTCAATGCTTGAGTAGCTCTGGGTGCTTCTGTATAAAATTCTCATCCTCCCATGTAGAATATTTAGTGGGTAATTTCTTCCACTTGATGAGATACTCTGAAATTGATCGATTCCGTAGCTGTCAAGTTCTTGTTTCCCTGACTGCTTCAGGTTCCAATATGATTTTTCCTTCCTCATCAAGTTCTGGCAATATTGTTTGAACTAGAAGATTTTCACTTATAACCTTCTTTAAGCATGAAACATGGAAGATTGGATGCACTCGTGAAGAAGCAGGAAGCTCTAATTTGTATGCCATAGTACCAATCTTGTAAGGACCATAGTACTTTGGAGATAATTTATTATCCTTCTTATCTTTCTTGAGGGACATTTGTTTGTATGGTTGTAGCCGTAAAAATACGTAGTCTCCTACATCAAAAATTCTCTCACTGCGATGTTGATCTTCCTATTGTTTCATTCGATTTTGTGCCAAATTCAGGTTGTCCTTTAAGAGTTGGAGAACTTCTTGTTGATGCTTGATATGATCTTCCACTTCTTGAACCTTCGAAATTTCTGTTAAAGATGATGTGATGAATGGTGGATGATATCCATAAAGTGCCATAAATGGGGTCATTTTTGCTGTAGGTTGGAAGGAAGTGTTATACCACCATTCAGCTAGAGGTAACCACTTGACCCATTGTGTTTGTTTATCAGATACAAAACAACGAAGATATCCTTCCAAACATTTATTTACTATCTGATTTTGACCATCAGATTGAGGATGATAAGATGAAATATGAGCTAATTGAGTACCCAAAAAAGAAAATAACTCCGTCCAAAAATTTCCAGTAAAAATGGGATCTCTGTCACTCACAATAACCCTTGGGTTTCCATGTAGCTTTTGAACTGTGTCGATAAATGTAGTAGCAACTATACTTGCTTTAAATGGATGAGATAATGAACAAAAGTGTGCATAATTGGTAAGTCTATCAACTACCACCATGATGACACTCTTTCCTTCGGACTTAGGTAAACCTGTGATAAAATCATTGAAATCTCCTCCCAATGTTGACTTGGAATGGATAAAGGTTGTAGAAGACCAGGGGTCTTAATTGTCTCCACTTTATTCTGCTGGGAAACCAAACATTCCGCCACAAAATTTTGAATATCAGATTTAAGGCCATCCCAAAAAAATTCTTTCTTCACCCTGTGGTAAGTTTTTAAAAATCCTGAGTGTCCTCCTAAAGGAGAAGTGTGCAATTCTTAAAGAATATTTTGTTTTAGTTGGGAATTCTTACAAATATATAAGCGATCTTTGTAACATAAGGAATCATTTTTCCAACTAAATGTATCAGATGTACTAGGATCCTGCTGCAACTTTTGAAAGAGTGTCAACACATCTTCTTCCTTCTTCCATTCATCTCTTGCTTCGGTTATCCAATCTGGTTGGATAATAGAAATGGAAAAAAGCAATGCTTCCACCTCTTCATTCTTTCTTGAGAGTGCATCTGCAACAACATTTAGCTTCCCTTTTTTGTATATTATTTCAAATTCATAGACCAACATCTTTGTGACCCATTTTTGCTGCTCTTCTGAAGATAGTCTTTGTTCCAAAAAGTGTTTAAGACAATCATGATCAGTTTTTACCTTGAAGTGTCTTCCCATTAGGTAAGTTCTCCATTTCTTTAGTGCATGCAGTATTGCTAACATTTCCTTCTCATAAATAGGTTTCTGTAAATACTTCCCTTTGATTGGATGAATTTCAAAAGAAATGGGTCTTCCTTCCTGCATTAAAACAACACCAATTCCATTTCCTGAGGCATCACATTCCACAATAAAGGTTTTTGTGAAGTATGGCGTAGCTAAGACTGGTGCTAGGCACATTTCCTCTTTAAGATGTTCAAAGGCCTTAGTTGCTTCAGGAGTCCATGAAAATGCATCTTTCTTCAATAATGTTGTTAGAGGTGCTGCTATTCTCCCATAATTCTTAATAAACTTTCTATAATACCCTGTTAACCCGAGAAATCCTCGCAACTGCTTTATGGTTGTGGGGACTTTCCATTCCTTAATGGCTTTAATTTTTTTAGGATGTACCTTAACACCCTCGTGAGATATAATATGACCCAGATATTCCACCTCTTGTACTCCAAATAAAAAAATGGATGTTTTTGCATATAATTGTTTCTCCTGTAATATTTTGAGCACTTAGTGTCAGCATATTGATGCCAGTCCTTTAAAATTTTCTTTTGTAGATTAGTATATCATCAAAAAATACTAGCACACATTTTCTAAGGAAGGGTTTGGAAATGGAATTCATCAACCCTTGAAATGTAGAAGGTGCATTTGTAAGGCCAAAAGGCATGACCAAAAATTCATAATGACCCTCATGAGTTTGAAATGTTTTTTTAGAATATCTTTAGTCTTCATTCTAATTTGGTGATATTCTGAACGAAGATCCAACTTTGTAAAATACATTGCTCCATGTAATTAATCCAATAATTCGTAAATCACAAGAATGGGAAGTTTATCTTTAATAGTGAGCTTCTTGAGCTCCCTATAATTTGAACACATGCACCATGATCCATCCTTCTTGTACACCAATACTCTGAAGCGAGAGAAAAGAACTTTGACTAGGTTGGGTATACCCGCCTCTAACATTTCTGCAATCATACATTCAATTTCGCTCTTTTGGACATAAGGATATCTATAAGGCCTGATGTTTGGAGGAAAACTTCCTGGAATCAAATGAATAGCATGATCATGATCATGAATGGGTGGGAGTCCTTTTGGAGTTTAAAAAACCTTGGAATGATTGTGCAAGAATTTTTGGAGATCTGTAGAAATAGATGATTTTGATGCTGGAACTTCTAGTGAGCATAATTGTGCAAGTATGCCTCGTTGTTCTTTCTTTAGAAGTTTTTTCATGACATTAGAGCTTATCATCTTTCCTGGCTTCCCTGCAATACCCCATAATTTAACTTCCTTTCCTTCTGAAAAAAATTTCAAGAAAATTTCTTGAAAATTAAAAGCTACCATCCCCAAAGATTATAACCATTGTGCTCCTAGTACAACATCAGCACCTCCCATAGGAATGGAAATAATTGGACTAGTCAATACATATTCCCCCATGGTTAGCTTGATATTATGGAATTTTCCAGAGAAATTTATAGTTCCTCCATTTGCAACCATCACTTGACATTCTGGTGCTGGGTATAGGAAACAATTCCTTGGCTACCTTACAATGAATAAAATTATGGGTACTACCTGAATCAATCAACACTATTACCTTTTTCTTCTTGATATGTCCTTTTAACTCGAGAGTTTGAGGAGTGGTAGTTCCTGCCAATGCATTACATGATATGGTCAGACTGATTTCTTCTTCTTCTAGGATTTCTTCCTGGTGTATATCCTCTACTTTTGAAGTTTCTTCTTCATTTTCTTCCTCCTCTTCACAATCTATGTAAAATAATTTCTTATCAGTGCACTTATGACCTTTAGTGTATTTTTTATCATAACTGTAGCAAAGCCCTTTTGCTCTTTTTTCTTCCAATTGTTGTGGTGTCAACCTTGTAGGTTATGGAAGTCTAGGAGTAGCAACACTTCCATCTTTATAGATGTGAGTGGTAGGCTTCCTTGTCACCATAATTTTATATTCAATTTTTCTTGTAACTTTGAATGCCTTCTCCAATGAAAATCAGGTTCCGGAATGCGAACTTCATGTTGGATGTTATCCTTTAAAGTACCTATGAAGAGATCAATCTGTGTTCCTATGGAATTTCGGTACATATATTCAATTTTTGGAAGTCCTCAATGTGCTCCCCCATTAAACCCTTTTGTTTGAGATTTATCATTTGACTAAAGAAGGTGTTGCTCTTTGTATCTTCATAATGTGCTATCATTTCCTCCGTAAAAATTGACCAAGTCACAATTTTTTTATGGGAGAAAAGCCATCGATACCATACAAATGCATTTTGTTCTAAATGTAAAGTTGCAATGTGTACCTTTTGTGTGTTTTACACATTATTGAGATCAAAATATTGCTCCATTTGTAGTATCCATGTTACGGGATCCTTGCCATCAAACTTCCTCATATCCATCTTTGGAATATGGTGGCTCTTCCATCCAACATTAGAGTTTATGAAATCACGATTACCATTTATTTTTTTCTCATCATTAGTTTCCTCTACTATATTTTCTCCATTAGGAAACATTTCTTGTATCAACTTTTCCAAACCTTCGATATCTACTTTTAGATCATTCTTCATGTTTTCCATGTTGTCTTTCATTTTTTCATCGATCTTAGCTTCCATGCCCACTTCCATGCCATCCATCTTAGCTTCCAAACCATTCATCTTAGCTTCCACGCCTTTCTTCAAACCATCCATCTTAGTTTCCATTCCTTTCTTCAAAACTTCCATTTCATTTTTTTTTTCTTTGCGAGAGCGAAAATTGTTGCACTTGCTCTTGTAATTTTTATATGTCATGTTGGCATTCTTCATCTTCATGAGTCATAGTAGAGCTTTCTAAAGGCTTAATGGGTGTTGAATTATTTTTAGGGGCCATTTTAGAATCCAATAGTGATATCTATTCTACAATATTCCCTTGGAATCAATTCAACTTGATTCTTCAAACAAGACTTATGCAATTTGGAAAAAAAATACACATCTTTTACTTGCTTTTGAGGAGCTCGATATTGAAATTGAATTATATTTGTAATTTCTGATCTTCAATATCTGAAATTCAGCCCTGTAATAGCCCTCTAAAGCTTCTTTCAAATGCCACAGGCCTAATCTGATTGGGATTCTTCAAGACAAAGTTATGTCTAATCTCCAACAATGACCCAATTTTGGACTAGTTCAGTAGAGCGAACTTGTACGACTTGCCACGTGTTTCTATTTCATCCTTCAGTTCTAAAATTTATAGAAAATAAACTAAAGTCCGTGCACTTGTGACCACTTTTATGGCACCCCAATCTGATGCTCAGAGAGAGAGTTATGAATATTTTCCCATGATCACCCCTTTGAGATGAAATTCAGGAGCCTGAAAAAGCACTACCTTCCATAGATCATATCTTCATACATATTGCGAACCAAGATCTAAAATTTTTCGACAATTTTTCTCATGCTTTTGGCTTCGTACCCTAAGAATTTAAGATTCTGAACCTTCGTAGAAAAAAAGTTTTAGCGAAAATTCCACAATGACCTATTTAGGAGCCTGAAAAAATACCTAGCTTCCACAGATCATATCTCTGAAAATGTTGTGAAACAAGCTCTAAAATTTTTTGACCATGGTCCTTAGGATTTCTGCTTCGCACCCTAAAAATTTTAGCTTCTGAAATTTCGTAGAAAAAAAGTTATAGTGAAAATTCCACAATGACCTATTCGGAGAAGTGAAACCCTAGAATCCAAAGCTCTGATACCAAATGTTGTGAAACCAGCTCCAAAAATAGAATAAAAGAGATATCAACGCCTTATAAATAAGCCACTTCAAGGGGGCAACCTCCAATACATTACATGAATGAGAAATTCTTGGATGATTCAAATTACAAAACCTCTTTTCTATATATAGGAGTCCATGGGGCTAGAATGTAATCCTAGTGGGCCATAATGTAAACCTAGCTGACCTAACAATAATAATTTAAGGGCACAATAATAACAATAAGGGGGTTATACTAACAATAATAAGGGACTATACTAGTAATATAGGGACCTAACATGATATAATTTCTATATCATTTGAGGAGATCGTCTCGTTTCTTCTCTATTATATGAATCATATCAATGAGAGGAAGTACTCTCGAGATATAGGTACAACACTGTCCACAGTGATTGCCTTGATAGACTAGGAAAAGTAACCTAGATATGGGGTGCCCATCATGCATATTTTGTGGCCTAGCGGGGTACCAGCGACGTAGCGCTTCTAAGTCAGGGAAGGTGGCGACCACATGATTGGGCTTTTTACATAACACACATGTTGGTCTTCTCTGGAGAGAGCGATGGAGGTAACTAAGGGTTGCCTGATTGGTCCCTTTCCAGCTGATAGGAATGATGGAATTACTTGTCACATCTTCTTGGGTTGTCAAGCTGTTCGTAGATTCTGAGTCCGAGCCATCTTCTTGGGAAAGGTGGACTATGGCTGAGCGCAAACTAGCCAGTGCTAAACATAATCAAGGGATATAGTGACAATGGCACAACGGGTGATTGCCACCGCATATCTAATACGAATACTGGGTGTCCATGTCAATTCGATATACTACATGAACTAGATACCATCGCTGGAACATTTCCAAATCTGGGAACTCAATGATGAAATGATCGAGCTCATCGCAGAGTACACAATTTTTGATGGGAGGAGGGGGGATGGCTGGGAGTCTTTCTCGCGACTATCGTTCCTCCTGCAGGTATAGGATGGTGCGAGGTTCATCTCCAGATTACTGGGTGGAGGGATCCTCTAGATAGGATCACTCGATGGCATTTAAGGCATCCATATATCATGGGATTTTTAGGCAATGATGGGTATAGTGCTCATAATTGCTGCAGATAGTGCATGCGTGATTGGTACACAATGTTTTGCCATTATTTTTGGTGGTAGGTTCCTTTTTACGAGAACGAGGTGTCGCGATGTCTGCTTCAGAGTTAAGGAGCGGTTTTAAATTGTCTAGTTCTGGGCAGATGTGGGTAGGGTATCCTACTACGTCACATATGGCGCAACCTGGTAATTCCCTTTGCATGGTAAGAGTCTCCATCGTCTTTCCTCTTCGCTCGGTTTTCTTAGTTGGAATCATCGATTTTGAAATGGGAATTTCCTTTGGAGGGATGTTTCCGACAGTTTCCTGAACGAGTGGGACCTCCGCGAGACTGAGGGGCATTAACTCTGTAGCGGTGATGTGTGTGGCTCCCCTCCCAGTAGGGGGGACGAGGTATTGAAAAATATATGTTTGGTAACACCACGGTGGCCAAGACCTGCTAGGATACGAAACTGGCTGGGGGGTAGAGGAAAGGGTTTTGGGAGACGACGTAGGCTAGAGAGGCTGCCGTAGCTGAAGACTTGGTGTGATTAATGCTCGTGTCCATATCTTGATTGGATTCGGTGATTGTTTTGGACATCATGCATACTGGAGCCCTTGTGAAATCAGGTGATGACTCAGGTATAACAGGAGGATCTCCTAGGAATGACCCTAGGATGGATGACGGTTTGAATTGGTCGGGGCCATATTCTTGGTACTGTGAAAGCGTGTCTGTAGATGTGTCTATGTAGGGTAGAATGACATCAGTATTTTTCAAGGGATGCTTTTTTCTATGTGTCAATTGGTCGACAGTAACGATACGGTCCTCATGGGGGAACATCATAGTTCGTAAGACGGAAGAGTCGATGGCTGACATGGCATACATATAACTATGTCCAAGGAGTATATTGTAGTCCAACTAGGCGTCCAAGACTTCAATGTCTATAAGGACTATCTTTCTGGCTAAGCATATAGGAACATTTTGGTAGAGATAGATGGGGGCGAAAGGGCAACCATCGTATGATCTAAGTGTGATGTCTGATGGCTTGAGTTCGGGAGACCCTAACTTCTTCCAAAAGTTCTTTGACATGATGCATGTGGATGAACCCTCGTCAATGATACATCATTGAATAATAATGTTTTGGACCGACACCAGTATCTGGAAGGCGACCATTGAAGGAAGCCTAGGGGTGGCCTTTTCTAAATCAAAATCCATTAGGCATGTATCGGCAGGGTCAATGGTGCCTAATGCAGAAAGTAAGGCTTTCTGCTACTTTGGGCATGATTGTAATACATCCAAAGCTGACAGAGCATCGAGAGATTGAGCTGGATCATCCACAATGCTATAGTTATGGGCTGCTTTGGAATAATTTCCTATTCGCCTAGTTGTTCCCTTAGCCATATTTGGAAAAGGTTCAATAGGAATCTTTGATATGGTCAAAGGTGCTGTTGGTGCACTGGTACTATCCCCTGACGTGTTGGTGTTTGGTGGGGTGTCGTAATTTCAATTTCGTGTCTGAAAAAACATTTCTTCACCAGTCATGTAGATTTCGTGGCTATTTTTTCTAGAGTAATCAGGAGTTTGTTGTGTGTGCTAACTGTCCCTTGATGGGGGAAAGGCTCTTGCATGACTACTATCTGCTGGGAGGATCCCCCTTGTCCACGGTTACTCTGCAGCTTTTTTAGCTCAGGGAGGTCGGGACAATGGTGTGTGTAATGGTCGTATTTACCACAGATCAAACAAGAGTGGTTTTTTCAGAGAGGTGGCCTTTTGTTATGCCTCTGGGAGTTTTTTTGATCTTGGTTTTGATTTCGGTTGGAGTTTCCTCTAGTCTGAGATCGCGAAGGGCGTTGTTGATTATTGCCCCCTGTTCAGGATTTCCCTTGGGCTTATTTTTTTCTTTTTTTCTTAACCGCTTTAGGGGGATAATTTCGGTTCTCTTGGTTATATGGCTGGCACGGTTGGTTTTGGGAACGTTTAAAAATTTTTACCTATGCATTATTCGGCATGGGCAATTATTGTGCTGGGGAATGGGCATATGGTAGTTCGTAGTTTGCAAATGGTTGTTGGGGGGGGAGCTCTTCTGTCAACATGTCTATCTGTGTACTGTGTCCCCTCAGCCAGAGGATAGGGTCCTCCATGCTGATGGTGATATGACGACGCCCTATTGGACAAATTTTGTGAAGGCATGTGATGACTTTGGTTGCTAGGTTGTGGTATTTTCTAGGTAGAATCATATGTGCAACCGGAGTGTTGAATGCTTCTGATTAGGTGATTTTGGGTCAATGACCCAATTAAATCATCTACAGAGTTCGACGTGCCTAGAAATTATTTGTAAGTTTGTAGGCACGGGGCGTTTGACAGGATATTGTAAATATACCCTGACTGCGTCTAGATCAGCTCGAGTTGTTGAGCCTTACAGATGGCATCCGCTTCGGATATGGGCTTTTATTTCGCCACATCTTTTGAAATATCTGTGGTGAGATTTTTCAGGAACAGGTCTAATAGAACTCGATCATTGAGTTTCTCTTTGCAAAAACTACAACTCTACTGCCATTCGTGGAGATGGTCTGAGATATGGACGGCGTGGGTTGCCTAAAGTGCGTCAGTAATTCCATTCCGGAATCATGGTGGATGGGTAACTGAAAATAGGTCAGGAATGCAGTAGAAAGGGAACTAAAGGTTCCATGTGTAGCAGAGCGTTACTCCATGTACCATTTCTCTACCACTCCAGTTAGAGTGTGTTGAAACATTCTGAGTCAAATAGTATCATCAACGATGTTGTTTGACGAACACATAGGTGGAAAGTCATAACATGATTTATGGGATCTTCCACTTGCTTCCCTTCAAACTTTGGCATGTTCGAAGGGAGCTTCGTGGGCATGGGAGGCCATATGGGGTTGTGCGCAATGGGGTTGTTTTTCAACTTGGTTAAATATGGTAGATTTAACGAAGCTAGAAAAGGTGACTGCGAGGTTGTATCCATTGTGACTTGTGAAAACATGATGTTCTGGTTATGAATAGGGTTTTTTTGTGACGTACCTTGCTGTGCGTTCAAATGGCTTCTCGAATGTGTAGCACTCCGTTTCCTGCTAGGGGTTGTGGGAGGAGTGGTGTGTGGTAACCTTGAGGGGGTTTTCACCAGTGTGGTGTTGGGAGGCTGACTAGGGTTCCCAACTAAATATGCCTCGATAAGGAGGAACCAATAAGGGTGGTGGTGTTTTGTCTTTGATGCCTAAATGGCGAAAGACTTAGAACCCATCTCGGTAATGTGGGGAGGTCCAAAAGACATGAAGATCGACGAGTTCCCATTGGGTTCATTCTGGTGTCAACTAGGTATGGCTTTGGAAAATTTTTAGAGGATAGATATTATAATCAAAGCAAAATTCCAATCACATACATAAAACATAGCGAAATTAAAGTAAATTTTCCCTTTAGATTAATCCTATGTGATCAGTCAATAAAAAAATATGATTTTTTGTTGTTTGTGTATGATACTCAAATCCTAGAAGACCTAATCGTCCTCACATGCTCAAATGTAACTGGGCCTTGAGAATATATCTTGCCAGTGTTGGCACAACGTCCCAAAGGAAATGGTGACGCCCCCTGTCAGCCGAAGAAAATCCACCAAGGTAAGGGTAGAGGATCTAGTGTTGCCTGCACCGTCACCTATAGGGAAAGGATGCCCTAAAATTTTGCCACTAAGCACCACCGTCCCATGTGAGTGTTCGAGTCTTGGGCTTCTTGGTAGATCAGCTAACAGTACCGAGTATCAGTCGGGTTAGGTAGCCCCAACTGATACTGCACACAATGTGCCTAAGCCTAACCCCCTCTTAATCGGGTCTCTGCCGCGCTCGAGTTTTCTTTTCTGTGGGCTAATAGGTGGATTTAAAATTTCCATAAACAGTCAAATTATATGTTTCAAGATGAAGAATTACCAAGGCGTCTTATTGGATGCCTACCCCATTGAACCTAACTTAGACTATAAATTCTTTTGTGACCCTATGGGGAGAATTTAGTGAGTTTTGTTAAGTTAGTTTTAGGTGTCTTTACTTTTCTTAGTGTGTGGATGTGTGTGAGAAAAAAGTGAATAATCAAATAGTTTGAACGTGTGGATATGCAATGATCCTTTTCAAAATCCCCTCTTAAACTATGTTCTATTGTTCCTTGCTCAAAATAAAAACATGCGCGGATATGGGCCTCTTTAAATTTTTCCTAGTTAATCGATATGATCAACTATAGGGAGATGGTGAGTTGTGGATAGAGAGCGTTCATATGCTTTCCTAGGATCACCGGAGGGTGAAAGGTAGTAGATATTACGTGCTCTTGTATTGACAATTCAATCCTGGTCCCGAAATCCTAGTGCAAAAATTGAACCAAACTAATGAATTTTACACTAGAAAAAGAGAACTAGCTAAGCATCCATGGACTTGGGCCACTTACTTTGGCTAATTATCTAGGTGTTTTAGTACCTAAATTTGCAAAAGATAAATTATTTCATAATGCAAGTTAATTTGCCTCCTTCTTAAACTATGTGTTAACTTTGCAAAAATCAACTTGAAATAAAATTACCACTTAGCCTACTAAAAGTAGCTAAGACTGAGGTTTAGAAAGCTGCAGGGTACCTCAACTAGTGCTGCCAAATGTATTATGAGCTTCCAATCACTCTTTACAAGCAAGAAAATATGGAATTAGTGGAGAAAATCCCAATTCTGTTTTTTGCACGCAAAAGACAGAAACATACGTGATTTTTCGCTCAGGTCACCTCTGAACGCACGCACTAATGTGTGCCTATCTGTGGGAAATGCGTACAAATTTCCTGAAAAGTAGTTTATGGGAGATCTTCTACTTCAGCCTGTCACTTGGGATGAACCAGGCAGTGAAGGAGAGAAAGGGGGCAATTATAGCCTAACTCCACATCAAAAATGGACGTCTCTACAAAAAGGCCCAACCACATAAACTTGGAAATAAAAGTTAACGGAGTCTCCAATACCGTGTTGGTGGGTTTGGTGCACGAATGTATGAAACTGTGCCAACTTAAGAGGTGGTTTTTCTCTGTTAAGTTATTGGTCACAAGAAGAAAATATATGGAGTCAAGCAAGTTAGTGGAACATGCTAAAACATAAACATAATAGATAGAGAAACAACATGCATACTTAAACATTAAAACTAAACTAAAACAAAAAAAAATAACACAAAAGCTCTAAATAGAGTAAAAAAATTTCAATAATACAAATGGTGGCTCTTACGTCCCCTCTTATTAAGTACTGGTAGGAAATGAGGATGAAAATTTAACCCACTTGCCAAGGGGCACTTAGAACTAGGGGTTTTAAGTCTCCATGAAAGGATGTCTTTACTTTTGAGCTACCTTTGCACAAAGTCTCCCTCTCTCTACTGTGGTGGACTGGAGTTGTTGGATGGCCAACAACTAAGTCCCCTCTATCTCTGCTCCGGATCACACACTGCTGGTATTGCTTGGGGAAATTTTGGCCAGCATAACAATGTTCTCTCCTATTTTTCATCTCTTGGTGACCTTTTATAAGAGAATTCAAATCCTCCTTCCCTCTCTTGGTACATTGTGGATAGTGACCCAAGAGAGGAGGTTGATTCCATTGTGTGCTCCCTTGAGGTCCTAAGGAGGCTTGGGTGACTGTACTTAGGCAATCTCAAGTGTGGGATCAATGTCCTGAAGTGTGCCTCGTGGTCTTGGAAATTGACTTCTGCCACTCCCAGGACTGCATGCTTTTTTTAGTAAAAAGCGCGCAAAGGCACGCTTATCGAATATTTTTGTGCGCAAAGGCGCATCTGACTAGTTCTTCTTATATGCTATTTGATTTTTCCTTTCAGACCTTAGAGATTTTTAAATACTTTTAGATTCTCTAATGTCTTTCAGCCCTGTAAATCCTTCTGCTCGACATTTAATAATGTCACCTTTGCTTGTCCAATTTTCCAGTGATAACAAATACCACACCCTTATCTACTATTTCCCCACCCATAGGAATGTAATGTGGTTTTTGACACTAAAGGCCACAAAAAATGACCAAAATTAACTCTTGGCGATTTTTTATTAAACTCCTCTCTTGTAAATAACTCCTTCCATGTTTTCCAAGACCCTGAAAGTATTATAATAGAAATTCCAGGTGCCATATGTCTTTACTGAAAGTGACATTATGGAATTTTTGAGGCTTAAACAACCTTGGTATAAAATTCAGTGTCTAATAAATTTTGACCTAATTTTGTGCAACAGATATACTATTTTTAAAATAAGTAGAACATATAGGGTTCCTACTTCATACTTCCCTATGAGTAGTTTGGTTAGGTGCTAAGAATTTTTTTTAGCAATTTTGAGGGAAAATAAAACAATACTAATCTAGTCTCTCCACAATTTTCCAACATGGTTGTTGATTGAGTTTCTAACCCATCTTAAATAATTGTTTTTATTTTTATTAATTTAAATAGATTTTTATTAGGATTTGCTAATATCTATGCCTCTAATGACCTGTGATAATGTGTAATATTTTTGTGGTGGATGAGAATTGTGCTTTTTCAAACCATTTGGCTTGTATATGGGAATTTTAACATGGTTGAGTGCTAGAAAGATAACGGGTACTACTAGTGTGACTACAAACCATGGGAAAAAAATCCTTGGTAGCTCTTCAAGTCTTCCATGAGTGATTTGACCTTAATAGGTGTTAATGAAAATTCAAAATAGAAACTTGGTTCACTTATATATATCTAGGAAAGGATTTTGGTGAATTCACTAGATATGTTATAGAGCCCTTCTCTTAAGTAATAACTCTTTTTGTTTTGATTCCTCTGAAGGTCAACTAGTCCATATTGTTAACACAACTAGTCTAGCATACCACAACCAATATAGTTTATAATTTCATGGGGATTTGAAAACATTCAAATTCCTTAAACCCACTGTATTATTAATATTTTGTACCTCTTCATCCATAGCTCCCTAGTCTGTATCTATATCATACGAAATTTAATTCTCAATTCACATTGAGACATTGTCCCATATAAGCTAGCAACAATATGGCATCTCTCTGATGGTAATCCTTTTTACATAGATTTTGTGTCAATATAACTTCCCACATTCATTGCATCGATAATAAGTAATTTATCAGCAAGTTTGAGAGTCTCAAGGAGATATTACAATAAGCACCCTATTAAAATGAAAATAAATATTTTTCATGCAAAGGTGAACCATATTATTTAGTTATGGGTCTTTCGAAGAGGCATTGTCAATAGTGAGAGAAACTAAAGAACACAATACTATGTTTTCAACATTATTGATAAAGGTCGGGATAAACCCTAGACCCTAGAGAATGGTTATGATGAAGGGCCTCTCATCTCAATGATATCATACCCTAAAATATTAATATAACCACTTTATAATTGTTGGCTCGAGTTTATAAGATTTAAACATTTTATGCATTATTTGTGGAATCAAAAGGGATTTATTGTCTATAAATTATAACTCTATTATCTCAATGACTATGTTAATTAGTGTAGTGTAATTGATGAAATTTAACTAACTAAAAACATTAAAATAATAAGAGGAGAGAAATTTTAACATCCATAATAATTGTAAAAATGGTAAGTTTAGAGACATCCAATTTTTCACAGTCAACTTTTATGGAAATCACACTACATATCTAAGGTTGTAGAAATAATTATTGATTTATTGAATAAAAATCCATCAATTACATCTTTGGATTAGGCCTTTACTAAAAAGTAGTAAGGTTTTGAATCATTGAAAACAAAACATCACTCAAGAAAATTTAATGCAAAAAAATATTTCTATGTTATGTGAAACTTTACAATTACAATATAATTTCTTATGTTAAACTAAATTAAATCAAACACTAACCCAATGAGTATACTTATTATACAATAAAATACATGATTTTTATTTTCTACAATTTTGTTCATGATACGTATGAACCTTAACAACTCTAACCAAATTCTAAAACATAATTGTTATATTGAAATTATAAAATTTCCAAAAAAGTACTAACAAACAAATTTTTAAAAATACTTAACTACCATAATCTAAAATGATGAATTATTCTCTCACCAATAATGATATATTCATGAATACTATAATAATATTCAATATGTATTCATTTGGATCCTTCAAAATTCTACCTTCCAATTAGTGCACAAGGAAATAAGTCCACAACACCAAAAAAAAAAAAAAAAAAAAAAAAATATGTAGCAACATACTAGGATAGTTCTACACTACATTGCATTGGTTCAACAAGTAACAAGTTTTCCACAACATAACACACATGTTTCTACATTTATAATAGATAAATACCCAAATTTTCTCTGTAGTGTAGTGTAGATTGTTAGTGCTAAATTATTTTATTCTAAATTTCTATAAGCATTGTTAAGCACATCAAATTATAGCAAAATTATAGATAAAATCATAGTGGTTATTATATATATAATAAATAACATGATAGTGGTTACTATAGATGGTATGGTAGATGAAAAGGGTGAAAAAGGTAAATTGAGCTTATATGCTAAAATCAAATTTCTGTCAATTATAACTAACAATTTTTAAAAAAATTTAAGATACATTTGCTTGAATTTTATTTTAATAGTACACAAAATGTTGTTTATAGATATTTCATTGACTTCATATTTGTGTTTTTTCTTTGGTTGGTACCTAAATTTTCTAATAAACTTCATCAAGATGAATTAAAACTTGCATTTAAGATGAATTAGTCATTAAGATGAATTAAAACTTACATTTAAGATGAATTAGTATTGTTTTGTTTAATTTTTATTTTTATGGTTTTCTTTTGGCGATAGTTCTTTCTATTGACCTAAAACATAAATTTTTGATGGAAGGATTTCTCGTTACATATTATCTTTTATGTAGATCAAAGGTTTTCTCGTATAAATATAAGATACAATATTTATACATGTTATGTTTTTTTACACGTGTTAGGCACCATAGAATTGAGTATTAGTATATGATATCCAAACATCAAATTAATTAATGAGATCTCCTTGTTTGTGAGATAAGGGACCTTTTTCATCAAAAAACTTGACTTTGACTCTCACTTCTAATAACTTCTTAGAAAATTCATATGTTCTTAAGATTAAATTGTTTTGCAAATTTCTTTCAAAATCCTAACTTGGATATCATTTTAGTGATATTTTATGAAATGTTGTATAAGCTAATAAATTATAAAATATGATGTAATACAACTTTCCTATAAAGAAAAGTCATTATATCAAAAATTACATATGATTTTATCTCTTTAAAATAATAATAATTTTTTTAATGATATAAAACATGATTTTATCTCTTAGAATAAAAATAAAATTTATATTACTATTTAAAGTTATATATAAATTAAAGTAGGTACTACTACTCCAAAGTTAAACTACGTGACTCATAAAAAAATTCATTTAACTCAAAAATTAATAATAATAACAATATTAATTTTAACTTTAAATTTTTTATTAATATTTAAAGTTATATAAAAGTAAAAGATGGAGCTGCTACTGTAAAGTAAAACTACCCATATAAATTATTCATAAAAAAAATATTTAACTCAAAAATTTATAATAATAATAATATTAATATGTGCATTCATACTAATTATATTTTATTTAAATTTACCATAATCACAAGGGCTTTAATGTGGGAGCAATGCTATAGCACATGGGTTCATATTGGGGGATATATAATGAGGAAAAATTGACATAATATATTGGGGGTAAAGGGTTTTTATATAGGAAAGTATACAAAATAGAACTCAAAGTTAATGAAAAATATAAAGGAGTATAAAAAATGTTAATGAAAAAATGGATACCTACAATATATAGTGAAATTAGGGGCTTTTTAAATTGGAAGGACGTATCGGGTTTATATTGCTAGAAGGTTAAACAATATGATTTTTAGAGGCATTTTCCAATATGTACTCAAATTAAAAATATTATTTAATATACTCTAATCATGTGATATGTTAGAGGTACATTAAGTAAAACCCCTGTAATGATAATACTTTATTTAACTTTATTATAAATAATTTACCAAAACAAATCTAAAAAAGAGGCCTAAAGAAGATAATCCATTACCAAAACAAATCTAAACAAGTAAAATTTGAAATATTACCTCATAAAAAATCGAATAATATAAATCTAAACAAATAAAATTTAAAATATTACCTAATAAGAGGTCCAATGATGAGAACAATAGCTAAATGAAAAAAAAATTGAAACATAAAACTTTCAACTAAATAAAATTGTAAACCTTAACCTGAAAGGTACAATTTTTTAACTAACATAATACCGAGTGAAATAGAAAATTGCATTTAAGAAAGATATCCTAAGTGGAGTCTTGGATTTTGCAGGTAATGCTAAGGGGATTGTTGAAGGGCCGTGGCAATATTCTTTTGGGTGACTTGGGTTTAAGTTCGTGATATTTTTTATGTTTGTGAAGTTATTTGTCTAAACATTTGAAATGATAAAATTGTTTGATTGTTTGTTGGTATTGGTTTGCTTTTTAATTATTAATAAAAATTTATTTTTCTATTAATTTAATTTAATGATATTAAATAATAATTGTGTTAATTTTAATTTAATTTTAATATAATGATATTATATTTATTTATAATTGTGTAAAATTTAATTTAATTTTAATATAAAATTATTTATCGTGTTATAATTTATAAAATAATTTAAGTTATAAATTATTTAAATATTTAAGTACACATTAAAAGTTTTTTTTTATGTTTTTTTTTTTCTCTTTTACAAAAAATCATAATTATCTTTTTGGTTTTTTTACAATTTTTTTAATCAATATTAGTAATAAGTTTAATGTAAAATAAATTTATATATTCATACATCTTTTGTTAATTCCCACAAGCTGGTACTCGGCTTTGGTAGAATTACATTTGGGCCCTTAAAGCTTCAAATATTCGCATCACTGAGCAGGAAGACAAATTAATTTGGGTTGTTTCTCCTCATGGTCACTATGCTCCTAAACTTGGATACCTCGCTCTAATTCGGTCCAAGGAACCCCCTATTAAATCATGGTGGTGGCATATTATTTGGAAATTAAAGGCCTCGCATAAACACAAAACCCTTTTCTGGTGTATTCTCAATCAATGCATACCCACCATGGATTTTCTCCACAGACGGGCATATCAAGGGGCATCTCAATGCTGTTACTGTCATGCAAACTGCGAGGACAAGACCCATTTATTCCTACTGTGCACTAGCATCAAAGATATCTGGTCTCGGGTCAACACCAGCCTTGGCAGTAATCATATCTGGCAGGGTGATACTCTTATCAAAGCTTGGACGAATTGGTGGCAGCATTTTGTTAACATCCCAAGAATGAGAAATCTCCCACTGATTGTGGCATGGGAGATTTGGATCGGACGCAAAAAACAGATCTTTAGAAATATACCTATTGACTGTGACCGCATTTGCGCTGCCTCTATTTCTACTTTCAATCTCCTGCCCGTGGACCGCATACACAACAATCCTCCACTCGGAACACCTGAAATTATTGATCAAAGTCGCGCATGGGCCTATTTTGATGGTGCGTCCAATGCATTTAGCTGTGGGGGGGGGCGCAATACTCTTTTTAAATGGCCATCACCACTACAAAATCAGAATGGGATTGGGACCCGATACAAACAACTATGCCGAATTGCAATGCCTCAGACTTCTACTGAATTTTGCCCAGGACATCCACTGCAACTCCATCCAGATCTTTGGTGACTCACAGCTTGTTATCAATTGGGTTAATTATCTAGCTCTATGTCACTCGCACACACTGTCTGCACTGCTGCGAGAGGTTCATCAACTCAAAGCCCTTTTTGACTCCATCTCAGTGACACATATTTACAGGTCTCGGAACAAAGTGCCTGACAAATTATCCAAAGAAGCATCGGAGCTAGACTGGGGCACCTGGCACTTTACTGAACACTCCGGTGGACAGGTATACAGATATTTTCATCGGCCTTTTATAGAGGAGGCACCTGCATAGATGGCTGTCTTGTTGTACAGTTTATTTGGGAGAATTTTGTGACTATCTCCCTGGATATTATTTATAGGCATGTACACTTTACTATTATATGTTTTTTGTTTTTTGCTAGTAAGTTATGCACCGAGATTACTAGGTGAACTTTGGATACATACTGGAAAATATTTCACTTTTTTTTGGGACTGTTTTACTGCCTGCATGAAGGTTAACTGGCAGATTGTAATAGTCTTTGGACTGATCAGTAGCATACTACCAGCATATGTAACATGTAACCTATCATAATGAAAAGTTACGAATTTTTTCTCTGTGAAAAAAAAAAATATTTTGTTAATGTTATTAATAAAAAATTATTCTAATTTTATTTAGAGTATGTACTAAGGGAATCAAATTTCTCAATATAAAATTTTTTTTCATCTTAAGAGGTTTGATATCTTTTAACTGCTGATAAATCCTAGAATATATATATATATATATATATTATGATTTATCAATAGTTAAAAGATATCAAACCTTTTAAGATGAAAACATTTTTTATATTGAGAAATTTGATTCTCCTAATACACCAATTTGGTGTCTCGCTCAGCGGTGGCCATATATATATATATATATATAGACAATTCTAGACTTAATGTCTTATCAAAAGTTGTGAATTGTTTCAATGGGACTCACTTTAGTTCACTAGAAAATCTATGTATACCATTATATTCAAACTACTACTACAAAATTATAAAATTGTGATACATGTTTTAGAGGTGGAAATCGATTATTTCCTATCCACCCTATCTACTAGGTCTGATATTCCAAATGTGTCACAAGACAATAGATTCAAACTACTATCATAGAATTATAAAATTGTAATGTGTGTGTCACAGGAAAATAGATTCAAACTACTACCATATAATTATAAAATTGTAATGTGTGTTATAGAAGTGGAAATCCATTGTTTCTTATTTACTGGTTATAATATTCCAAATGTGTTAGAGGGTAGTGATATGTTTATTCAGAGAGTTCATTGACCTTCGTGTACTATTCTCTCATTAAGCGACCAAATAATAATGAATCATAAAATTTAATTTCCTATTTAATTTATTTAAGCAACCATTGGAGAAAAACATCCTCAATACTATTTTTTTCTTTGATCTATTGAAAATAGATGGATTTCTACTTTTCTTCCACTTTGGGGAAAACATGTATTGCTTGCAAATACTTTTAATCATTTCAAGTGTAATCTCTTGTAGAACATTTGAGGATTGAATATGTTAGAATTCAAAGCCCAACATTTCCGTTACATAAGAATACAAGGAAAGACTTTCAACTAAATGACATATGATAAATAGATATTAAAATATATTTGTTAAGTTAAGAGAATAAGACATCTTCATCAAATTTGAATGGAAAAAATAGCTATAAAATTAATATTAAAGTAATTCATGAAATGTGTGTATACATACATACATACATACATACATACATACATACATACATACATACATACATACATACATACATACATACATATATATATATATATATATATATATATATATAATGTTGGTTATCGTGTGTTTTTTTATTTTTATTTTATTTTACTTCCAAATTGAATTATATTTGTAAACCAGAGGAACACAACAGTCTGCCTGACCTAAATACTAGTAAATCTCTAGGGGGCTACGATATGTCATCCTCCTTCTCGTAGCCCAGGTCACAACATGGGGATTTAACAGGGATTTGAACCTGTGATGCGAATTTATGTAGGAATGCAACATGATACACATATAGCCATAAATACAAAGATGCAGAGGAAATAACACTTCATTTCATTAACATCAAAGAACTAAATTTTTTTTATAGACAGAATGGAAATAAACTATATAGGGCGCTGGTAGCTTATCTCTGAGAAGAGATGTGGTGGCTACAGGCCTTTACAATTTGTGTTACAATGAAGCTCAAAGGCCTATATATTATTGAGAAACAATGGAAAACCTTAAACATCCAAAAAACCAACCCTAGGAGAGGAAACGCTAGACTATGGGCCTCGATAGGGTAAATTGGTATATCAATTTTCTAGGGTCGTAACTTTGGCATACTATCTCCATTTGATGCACACAATACATCATTAGAAATATCTATCCAAGGACTACAATTATTGATAGTGAATGTTGAGTTTGGAATAGACCCATTTTTTCCATAGGTTTCTTGCCCAAAAAATGTCGTTTAGGGCCTCAAAACGGCTTCGGAAGTTCAAGACTCAAAAAACTGTTAAAAATGGTAAATTGTGCTACAATTAACGAAACTGAAAAAACTGAAAGAAACAATGGTGGGGGTCCAAGTGGAATAGGCAGGTGGCCACCAATATCCACCTGGATAATTCCTCCCCCCTTAGGAAGTAACCGTCCCCATTGCATTGAGTTCCTCCATGAGATGAGGAAAATTCTGTTGAACTTGGTCCCTGGTGTGCCACTTGCCCTGGTGAAGGAGTTGGTCTAATTTGATAACTCGATATATTTGGATCCTCTTTTGGTGGGTGTTCTTGATCTGTGTGTCCGTAATCCGATCAGTTGTGACTTGTTCCATGCAGTCTAGTTTTAAGTCTGTTGGTGTGAGTTGTTATGCCATGTCATATGTGTACAGTAGAAGTGGGAAGGATGGATGAAGGCGGTCCACATTGAACACTCGGTGCAGACCAAGGAAAGGGTTGAATACTCAGTTCGAAGGCATTGTCCCCTATAACCTTGGTGATGGTGTATGACCCATATCGGAGCGGGTGAAGCTAGCGGTGGGGTCCAACGAGGCACTCCTTCTACAAAGGAAGCCACACTTTGTCGCCCACCTAGAAGTTATGTGGCACCCGATGTTGATCATGTCATTGCTTGTACTTAGCATTGGCTCTGTCCAATATTTTATGAAATTTTTGGTGGATGTGATAAATGTGCTCAATGAAGGTGTTCACCTTGTCAAATTCAGACTGGACATGAGTCGAATCAGCCTGAGTAGCCGCAAATGGCATGGCTACATCAATGGGACATAGTGGCTGGAATCCCAAGCCCACCTAAAAGGGGTTGTCGCCCATTGAGCTATGGAGAGGCCGGTTATAACTGTGTTGTACATAGGGAAGGCTCTCATCCCATGTGCGTGGATGTTTTGAATTGTACATTCACAAAATGTGTATGATCATCCTCTTGATGACATCTGTTTTGCCATCAATTTGGGGATGGAAAGTTATGGCCTTGGTGAGATTGGTGTCCAAAATTGACCAGAGGCTGGACCAAATTGTACTGAGGAACTTGCTATCCCGATATAGGATGATAGATTGTGGGATTCAAAAGTGTATCTACACTCATTCAAAGAAGAGTTTAGTAGTGGCTTTTGCTGTGATATTGTTCTTTCAGGCCGCCATAACGGCCATCTTCGAGAATCTGTCGATGACCATGAAAACAAAATCATTTCCATTCTTAGTAGAAGGAAGGCCCGACATGTAATCCATGGAGATGGATTCCCAAGGTCTACTAGGGGTAGGTAGTAGAGTACAGAGGCCTTGCTTCTTGATGGTCAGTTTGGAAATGACGCAGGAAGTACAAGATTTGATGTACTTCCCCACATCTTGTTGAACGTTTGGCTAATAGTAATACTTTTTCAATGCTGCCATTGTTTTCTCGACCTCGAAATGCCCAATGTCCTGATTGTAGTGTGCTTCCCAAGTCATATTGGCACACTCTCTTGAAGGAACATAAAGTTGTCCCAGGTGACATAGCAGTGCATCTTAGAGGTGAAATTTGGAGATTGGTTACCCTCCAAGAGTGTCTTGTATGTGTGTCTGAATTCTATATCTCTCTTGTAGAGAAGCATCTAATCAGAATTTTTGTGCCCACAAGAGTTGAGCATGATGGTTATCGCCATGATTGGTGGTCGGCTGAGGAAGTTTGCAACATTATTAGTGTTTCCCTTCTTGTACTTGATGTTTAAATGAAACTGTTGCAGATATGTGGACCACTTATGATGGCGATCGTTCTAAAACTTCCCTTGTGTCTGTATGAACTACTAGGTTTGGTGGTCTATGTGGATGATCATTTCTTTCCCCAAAATGTAATGCTTCCATTGTTGGGAAGCCTGCACAATGGAATACATCTCTTTGTCATAAGTGGGATACTTTCAGACTCTGTCAAACATTGTCTCATTGTGATATGCCACTAGATGCCCCTGTTGATTAAGAAATGCCCCAATAGCATAGTCAGAGGCATCTGTTTCAATCTCAAATGGTTGTTGCAAGTCTGGTAATGTAAGCACTACGCAGAGCATAAAAGATGTTTCAATTCTATGAACACCTTCTGTTGAGATTCTGACCAAAAGAATGTTTCTTTCGCTCCTCCGTTGGAGACTTGACTCAAGGACGAAGTGATATGAGAGACATTAGGGGAATTTTGAGGTCTAAAATGGGTCTCCTAAGGAATTTATAAAATAATAGTGGAAATAATAAAATAAGATGTGATGACATCATCAAATTTTAGGGGGAAAAAAGAAAAAAACTACTTTTTCAACTCATATTTTCAACTTATCTCCCAAATTTTTAACTCAAATTTCAAGAGAGAGTACTCATTGGATGAAGAAATTAATTCCTCATCTAAGGAGTATGCATGTTGCATACTTTCGATGGACCTTGCTACACGAAAAATGAGAAATATATGAAAAACGTGATTGAAATCATCCTTTTTCATGTATTTCTCATTTTTCGCGTAGAAGGGTCTCTTGAAAGTATGCAACATGGGTACTCCTTGGATGGCGAATTAAATTTTTCATCCAATGAGTACTCTCACTCAAAATTTGAGTAAAAACTTTGGGAGATAAGTTGAAAATACGAGTTTAAAAAGTAGTTTTATTATTTTATTATTTTTTAATATTTTTACACTTTTACTTAAAAATGGTGAATCATCCCCCATGGTTGACATCATTATCTTGAATCCTATTGGTTCTTATAAAGTTTATTTTGGTTGTACATTTTTCTAAGGAGGCCCCTTTTAGACCTTAAAATTCCCCTAATGATCCCAACACAAACCTATGGTAGAAATTAGCAAGACTCATAAAGCTACGAAGCTCTGTTAGAGTGGTTGGGGCTGGCTAATCCCGAATGAATTGGATCTTGGTTGGATCCACATGCACTTCCTCTCATCAATAATCTATCCCAGATATTGAACCTGGGTCATGCAAAAATTGCACTTATCTAAATTGGCACACAACTTGTGTTGCCACAATGTTTGGAGGACCTATCAGATGTGGTGGAGGTGCTCTTCCCAAGTTTGGCTAAATATTAGGATGTAATCCAAGTACACTACTACAAATGAGTTGGTGAATGGCCATAAGATATCATCTATCAGCCTCATGAAGGTTGCGGGAGAATTCTTCAACCCAAAAGGCATGACTAACAATTTGAAAATGCCATCCTTGGTTTTGAAGGGAGTCTTTCACACATAGAATGATTCGATTGGTGCTTGATACTACTCAGACTTCAAGTCAATCTTGCTAAAATATTTCACCCATTTGAGTTGGTCCAGAAGGTCCTCAATCCGTGGAATCGGTTACCTATTCCGGACTGTGATCTTGTTCAACCCCCGATATTCAATACAGAGTCTCCAAGTCAAATCCTTCTGCTGCACCAACATGATTGGGCTCCCACAGGGCAATGAACTTGGTTGGGTGTGACCTTTATGCAGCAACTCCTGAATCTGCCTCTTAATTTCATCGTTCTCCAGAACAGAGCGCCGAGATATTGGTCCAATGGGAAGCGACACACCCGGGGTCAGATCGATGGGGTGCTTGACCTGACAGTGCAGAGGCACCCCTGCGGGTAAGGTGAATATGTCTCCGTACTCCTCCATGACCTTGTCAATTTGTTGTTGTCGTGCAGAGGAGCCCTATCTAGAGGTCGTGGCCACAGTCCTCTTCTTGCCGTAAAGGCAGATCATCAGGAAAACAAATTTCCTGGATTTTGGAAATGAGCTTACTGCATTGTTGTTTAGTACCCAAAGAGATAGCGACAGGTGGTGGTACCTCTAGTATCCTGTACAAATTATTTCCCAAAGTAAAAATAAAAGTGCGAGGCCAAGACTCATACACAACATGTCTCTTCCACAAGTATGGTTGGCCTAATAATACATCACAAACATTAATATGAGAAATGTCACATAATACCTCATCGGTGAGGGCTTGATGCTGTAGGGAAGGTGACACTACTAGCTGATGTGAAGATCTCTTCCTTGGTGAAGCTACCCAATGGTGTACGGTTGTGGGTGTGCTGTGGTCGGAAAGCCCAACCACTTCATGACCTCTGTTGAAATCAGTTTCTGATGCAGGAGCATTAGGCACTAGCCAGCAATGTAGGAGTTTTGTCCACATGTTGTGGCTAGGAGGGTTGAAAAATAGTCAAATTGCTACAGCTAGGTGTCTTCACCTTAGCTGATTGTATTATTATTTCAGTTGGAGCCGTAGAAGTTGAATAGCTAGTTAGTCTAGCTGTCAGAGTCCAGTTAGTCAAATTGTTCTAATTAGACTGTTGAATTCTAGAACGGTCCTCACAGAGGAACCGAAGAGTCATGAGATTTTGTATATAAATGTATGCTTCCGATGTAAGGAGAGGGAGGACAGAAGAAAGGTTTCTACAATAAATTCTGTGTTGTGCAATTGCTTCCGACTGAGTGAATTTTGTTCCCATTTGATTATCAATTTGTCTTAAATTGGTATTTCTGAGTAAATTTGTTTAATCGTGAAGCGATTGTAGCCTGTGCGTATATAATACTGCCATACAGTTCCCTCTCTCTGCATACTGTGTCTCTTAATGGTTCGAATGGTCTTTGTGTATTAAATCCCAATCACAGCGCATGCGTCGTGGACTTTGTTCATGGGTGGAATTCCCACTAACGCGAGATAACCTGTCTATTTGTAACTAAATTCCTCCACCGAAGAATTAAACCGGTTAACATGCTGAGAGTAGCCAAATATAGCACCAACCGATACATTAAACGAGGCAAGTACTGTAGAAAACCAGAGTGGAATTACAATGGTGGATTGCCCCCATTTTGCACCACCTTTGGCATGAAGGCGGTATTGCTGGGTCGTGGCACGATTCCACTGAGAGGATGACACGTGGTGGATGGGATGTCCCACAAAACCACCATTTCGCGCTTTAAAGGACTGTTGTGGGACACACAGTAGAATCTATACAAGCCATTGATCTCAGAGCATGCCATCTGACGACCCTTGCGTGACGGAGATGCACGATAATTAACCAAGGTACAATGCCGTTGTTGATTGGTTCGCTAGGCTAAGGTGGTTGGACCCACATATTATTATAAAGGTTATTGTTATAAATATTTGATATATTATTTCGTCGGCTCATAATAATAATACATTAAAAAGAGTGAAAGTTTATTATAGAGTGAATATATAGTGGAATATATATATATAAGCCAGGACTGCAATATAATATTATAAAAGCTACCAATTATGTTTATTTAAAAATTTTCCCAAAATTGATGAATAACATTGCCGAAGAATAAAAGGGGACCACAGGGAGAAAAAGAACAAGGGCATCGAATAAGGGGAGAGTTTGACTTTCAGTGGAGTGACTGCGTCATTTTTGGTATCAAAGCTGGTTGACGTTGTTTTGCTGACATGGCAATCCGAGTTGGTAGAGGTGCTGGCAGGAGAAGACCTGTTGCCAACGCAGAGGTGTTGGGGATGTTGCAGAGGGTCGAGGCCAGAATGGATGCCATGGAGCGAAGACAGACCGAGGATCCTGAAGACACCAGTGAACCAGAAATGGAAGAAGCTGAAGAAAATGTTGAGATTCCTCCTGACCTGAGGCTCCTAAGAACTGTTCTGGGATCTGCAGTTAAGCCCAGAATTGAAGTGTCAAGCTATGTAGGGGGACTGAATCCAGAAGAGCTGGTAGACTGGATAAATGAACTAAACAAGTGCTTTGATTATGAAGAAATAAGTGAAGATAAAAAGGTCAAGTTTGCAGTAACAAAGCTGAAGGGACATGCTGCACTTTGGTGGGATGGAGCGCAGGCAGAAAGGAGGAGAGTTGGCAAGCAACCTATCAAGAGCTGGACCAGAATGATGGCCAAGTTAAAAGGTAAATTCTTATCTAGTGATTACCAACTGACATTGTACAGACAAATGCAGAACCTAAGACAGAGGTTGCTGACAGTAAAAGAATACACAGAGGAGTTCTACAGAGTGAGCATAAGAGCTGGGCAGTTCCAAGACACACCAGATAAGATTGCCAGATATGTGAATGGTCTCAAGCTGGAGATCCAAGATGAAATTGGTCTCTTGTCTAATAAGACAGTGGAAGAGGCATACCAAATGGCCTTGAAAGCAGAGGAGAAACTCCTGAGAAAATAGTCTGCCAAGAAGAGGGGTACTTTCTGTGGGAAGGGAAGTCAGGGTGGTAGAGGAAAGCCTACACCCAGGGATGGAGCTAACAATAGCTCACCTCAAAATGCATCTACAGAGGAGGATGCAAGTGGCAGAAGGGGTCCTTATAGAGGAAAAGGAAGGGGAGGCAGAGACAGAGGCAGAGGTAGAGAGTTGAGGTGTTATAGATGTCAGGGAGTGGGACATAAGCACTATGAATGTCCAGAGAATGTCGGTGCTGGTCCAAGAAATGTTGTTGTTTCCCAGGTTGAAGAAGAAGCAGAAATTGAAGAAAAGGTTCTTCCAGAGATGGGAGAGTCCTTGGTGGTTAATAAGGTCCTGTTGAAACAAACCAAAGAAGTCACTGAACCTGCACAAAGAAAGACTTTGTTTAGGATCATATGCAAAGTCCAAGGGAAATGCTGCCAGCTAATCATTGATAGTGGCAGCACAGACAATTTGGTTTCCACTGAGGTGATAGAAAAACTGAAGCTGAAGACTAGGGAGCACCCCAGTCCCTACAGGGTGTCCTGGTTGCATAAAGGGCACCAGCTGGTTGTGAAAGAACAATGTGAAATAGCGCTGCAAATGGGAAAATACAAGGACAAGGTTTTTTGTGATGTAATGCCCATGGATGTGTGTCATATACAGCTGGGTAGACCTTGGCAGTTTGACAGAGCAACAGTGCATGATGGAAAGAAGAACACTTACAAGTTCTTCAAAGATGGGGTACATCATATATTGATACCCATGGAAGAAGGAGAGCCATCCAGCAGAGTGATTGAGCCAAAGACCTTGTTGCTGAGTGGGAAAGAATATCTGCAGCAGATAGAAGAAGAAGAGGTAAGCTTTGCTTTAGTTTGCAAACCAAAAGTAGTTCTTACTTCTACAAAGATTTCTGATTTGCCAATAGAAATCCAAGAGATGCTAGACAATTACTGTGACATTGTTGTGGATGATCTACCTGATGAACTGCCACCTGTGAGAAAGACCATCCATCAGATAGATTTTATCCCTGGTTCAAATCTGCCAAATAAGGCAGCCTACAGAATGACTCCCAAGGAAAATGAAGAAATCAGGAAACAAGTACAGGAATTGGTGGACAAAGGACTAATCAGAGAAAGTCTGAGTCCATGTGCAGTACCAGCAGTTTTGAGCCCAAAGAAGGATGGAGGCTACAGGATGTGTACTGATGCCAGAGAAATTAATAAGATCACAATCAGGTACAGATTCCCTTTGCTTAGAATTTAGGATTTAATGGATTGTTTGAGTGGTGCTAAATATTTCTCAAAGATAGATTTGAAGAGTGGATACCATCAAATTAGGATAAGAGAGGGTGATTAGTGGAAAACTGCCTTTAAAACAAATGAAGGGCTGTATGAATGGATGGTAATGCCTTTTGGGTTGTCAAATGCACCTAGCACTTTTATGAGACTTATGAATGAAGTATTGAAAGAGTTCATTGGTAAATTTGTGATAGTATATTTGGATGATATATTAGTTTTCAGCAGAACTAGAGAAGAACATTTAAGGCATCTTAATCATGTCTTGAAGAAGCTGCACCAGGAGAAGCTGCTGAAAAATTTGAAGAAATGTTCATTCATGAAGGAAGAGTTGGTGTATTTGGGTTTCATTGTTTCTGCAGAAGGATTGAAGATGGACCCAGAAAAGGTTAAGGCAATTTTGGAGTGGCCTTCACCAAGGAATGTTTTTGAGGTAAGAAGTTTCCATGGACTTGCTAGTTTTTACAGAAAGTTTATAAGAAACTTCAGCAAGATTAATGCACCCATAATTGAAACAATAAGGAAGAGAAAACAACCATTTAAGTGGACTGCTGAAGCAGAGAGAAATTTTAAAGTTTTGAAGCAAAAGATAGCAGAGAAGCCTGTTTTAATTCTGCCTGATTTCACCAAACCATTTCAAGTAAAATGTGATGCCAGTGGGGAGGCCATTGGAGCTGTTTTGAGTCAGGATGATAGGCCTATAGTCTATTTCAGTGAGAATTTGAATGATATCAGGAGAAGGTATTGCTCTTATGAGAAGGAATTCTATGCAATTGTTCCAGCACTGAAGAAGTGGAGACATTATTTGATGTTCGGGGAGTTTGTATTGTATTCTGATAATCATGCTTTGCAGTATATTGTACAGCAGCCCAAGTTGAAACATAAGCATGCTAAATGGGTTGAGTATCTCCAAAGTTTCAATTTTGTTTTGAAACATATAAGTGGCCAAGCCAATAAAGTAGCTAATGCTTTGAGTAGGAGACATTTTCTTGTTCAAGAGACTAATTTTGAAGTTGCAGGATTCGATTTTCTCAAAGAATTGTATAAAACAGATCTTGATTTTAAAGAAGCATTTGAAGCATGTAGTAACCCTGTTCTAAGAGATAGAAGTCAGTGGCTGGATTTTTTTCTGCAGGAAGACTTGTTATTCATAAAAAGCCAACTGTGTGTACCAAGATGCTCCATGAGAGAAAATTTGATCAAGGAAAAGCATAGTGGTGGACTTGCTGGGCACTTTGGTACTGATAAGACTTACAAGCAGCTGAGTCACTTTTATTTCTGGCCTAAGATGAGAACAGAAGTAGATAAGTTTGTGAAGAATTGCAAGATCTGTCAGTATGCTAAAGGAAGGAGCCAGAATGCAGGATTGTATACTCCCTTGCCTATTCCAGACAGGCCTTGGGACATGGTGAGTATGGATTTTGTTCTAGGATTTCCCAAGACTCAGAGAGGGAATGATGCAGTATTTTTTGTGGTAGACAGATTCTCCAAAATGGCACATTTTATTCCATTCTATAAAACTAGTGATGCCACCCATGTTGCTAACTTGTTTTTCAAAGAAATTGTTAGATTGCATGGGTTGCCCAAGAGTATTGTTTCAGACAGAGACACCAGATTTGTGGGTCATTTTTGGAGGACACTATGGAAGAAACTTGGCACTAAAATGAGTTTTAGCTCAGCTTATCATCCTTAGACTGATGGACAAACTGAGGTAGTGAATAGGAGTCTGGGAAATTTGTTAAGAAGTCTTGCAGGAGAGCATCCCAAGCAGTGGGATCATATTTTTCCCCAGGCAGAATATGCATATAATGATTCACCGAACAAAAGCACAGGGCAGATTCCATTTCATATTGTTTATGGAATGCACCCCAGAGGAATATCAGAGTTAAGAAATTTGGGAAGAGCAGAGTTAAGGAGTGCAGATGGTGAGGAATTTGCTTCAGAGATCTAGGCCATACATGAACAAGTGAAACAGCAGTTACAAGGCAGCAGCATCAAGTATGAAAATAGAGCAGACTTGAGCAGAAGATAAGTTAATTTTGAAGTAGGAGATCAGGTTTTGGCACACTTGAGAAAGGAGAGATTCCCAAAGAAGAAGTACAACAAGTTGAAGTTCAAAAAGATTGGGCCATGAAAGATACTTAGGAAGTTTTCTGCAAATGCTTATGAGATTGAATTGCCACCTGATGTTGGAATATCTCCCATTTTTAATGTTGCAGATTTATACAAGTATGAAGATGATGGTGCAGAGGACAGATCAGAAGACAAGGAACCGATTGAGTGGAAAGAACAGCTACCACCAGCACAGCCATTGCAACCAGAAAAGGTATTGGATAAAAGACCATTCAGGAAGACCAGAGGACAGGAGTACTATCAGTACTTGATCAAATGGAAGGATAAACCAGAAGAATATGCCACTTGGATGACTGAAGACATGTTGCAGAGGATGGGCAGATCAGTGGAGGAGCTCATGGACAGGAGCCCATGAGGAAGATTGCCCTCGGGAGTCTGATGCAGGAGCATTAGGCACTAGCCAGCAATGTAGGAGTTTTGTCCACATGTTGTGGCTAGGAGGGTTGGAAAACAGTCAAATTGCAACAGCTAGGTGTCTTCACCTTAGCTGATTGTATTATTATTTCAGTTGGAGTCGTAGAAGTTGAATAGCCAGTTAGTCTAACTGTCAGAGTCTAGTTAGTCGAATTGTTCTAATTAGATTGTTGAATTCTAGAACGGTCCTCACAGAGGAACCGAAGAGTCATGATATTTTGTATATAAATGTATGCTTCCGATGTAAGAAGAGGGAGAGAGGACAGAAGAAAGGTTTCTACAATAAATTCTGTGTTGTGCAATTGCTTCCGACTGAGTGAATTATGTTCCCATTTGATTATCAATTTGTCTCGAATTGGTATTTCTGAGTAAATTTGTTTAATCATGAAGCGATTGTAGCCTGTGCGTATATAATACTGCCATACAGTTCCCTCCCTCTGTGTACGGTGTCTCTTAATGGTTCGAATGGTCTTTGTGTATTAAATCCCAATCACAGCGCATGCGTCGTGGACTTTGTTCATGGGTGGAATTCCCACTAACGCGAGATAACCTGTCTATTTGTAACTAAATTCCTCCACCGAAGAATTAAACCGGTTAACACACGGAGAATAGCCAAATATAGCACAAACCGATACATTAAATGAGGCAAGTACTGTAGAAAACCAGAGTGGAATTACAACGGTGGATTGCCCCCATTCCGCCCCACCTTTGGCACGAAGGCGGTATTGCTGGGTCGTGGAGCGATTCCACTGAGAGGATGACACGTGGTGGATGGGACGTCCCACAAAACCACCATTTCGCGCGTTAAAGACTGTCGTGGGACACGCAGCGGAATCTATACAGGCCATTGATCTCAGAGCAGGCCATCGGACGGCCCTCGCGTGACGGAGATGCACGATAATTAACCAAGGTACGATGCCGTTGTTGATTGGTTCGCTAGGCTAAGGTGGTTGGACCCACATATTATTACAAAGGTTATTGTTATAAATCATTGATATATTATTCCGTCGGCTCATAATAATAATACATTAAAAAGAGTGAAAGTTTATTTTAGAGTGAATATATAGTGGAATATATATATATATATATAAGCCGGGACTGCAATATAATATTATAAAAGCTACCAATCATGTTTATTTATCAATTTTCCCAAAATTGATGAATAACATTGCCGAAGAATAAAAGGGGACCACGGGGAGACAAAGAACGAGGGCATCGAATAAGCGAAGAGTTTGACTTTCAGCGGAGTGACTGCGTCTTTTGGTTCCCACTGTTGACAATGAATTGTAGTGGGGAACCCTTTACCCACATCTCGGAGTGGAAGAGATGCTCCACCTCCTATAGATCTTTTGTTTCTTCTTTTTGGATGTTTGTGGTGGCAACAATGGTGTTGGGCTCCACATCGATAATATGATTCCATTTGATATTCCCTTTCTCACGTTCTGATTCAGAGTCGGAGCATGCATTTGATTCAAAAGCCTTCATATCGACCACCAATGACTTCTTTTCTTGACGCTCACTTGTGTTATGAGTGCATATCTTATGGCACTCACACCACTTTCTTGTGTCCTTCTTTGGCTTCAGAGTGTTGTTATTTTCTAGCAGCTTTGACAGGTTTTCTTGGGCCACCATGCCTTGGATTTTTCCTTTGTTCTGTGGTTTGGGGTCACATTTCACTTGCTTTTGATTCACAGATCCAAAGTCTTTCTTATTCTCTTTGAATATCTACTCAATCTTGGTAGCATACCGGTATGTCGTCAAGTGAGGAAAGGTCAAGGAACTCCATTTCCTCCTGAATGTGTATGTGTAGAAAACTGTGGTAATTCAATCCAAATTTTTCTCTGAATCTTTGATACTCAACTTTGTGCATAGGGTATGGAACATATTCGTTAGCTCATGCACATCTTGATCCCTTTGCTGCCACAACGTAGTCCATTGTATGTATTTATCATCATAGCTCCCCATGGGATAATATTATTCATTGATGGCATCTCGGAAATAATTCCAAGTGGGTACAACCGAGAACATAGAGGGTTCACCCTCATCCTTTTTCTCACAGTAGCTTTCCCACCAGTCCTTGACATGGGGGGTGGCTTTGAGGAGTGAAAAAATAATTTTCCCCCAGTTGGAAAAGTCATGAAATGAGAAACATCCTTCTAATAGATTCAACCATCTATCTACTGTGTCTGCATCTATTTGGTGATCAAATATGGGAATTTCAAAGTTTACTTGTACCTTAAAATGGGGTGTGCCTTGAGAGTGGATGTTGGATGCAGATGCGCCGCTAGAGGGTAGTCATTGAAGGATCTGGGCAAAGTTATCCATCATCGCGTTCCTTTTTTTTTAAAGGGCCTCCTCAAGCAATATTTTGATAGGAGATCCTACTCCCTCATGTTTATTTTCGTCCCCCATTTGCAACCGTCAAGGATTGCAAGGCTGATCTTGCAATGGCTCAACTAGATCGAGCCCTAACTCCTTATACCCTGATCTCGTTGGGGACATGCAAAGAAGGATCGAGAAAGAGGATACCACTCTGATACCACGATCCAAATTTATGTAGAGAGCAACATAACACACATATAACCATAAATAGAAAGATGCAATGGAAATAACAATTCATTTCATTAATATCAAAGAACTGAAATTTGTTTATAGACAGAATGGAAATAAACTAGTTAGGGTGCTAGTAGCTTATCTATGAGAAGAGATGTGGTGGCTACATACTTCTGAACTCTTTGTTATAATGAGGCTCGAAGGCCTATATATTATTGAGAAACAATGGAAAACCATAAACATCCAACAACACAATTTCATTTGAGGAGTTACCTCTTGGCATGAAATTTTGCTTTGAAAATAGGAATAATGAAAATACATTGATATTATCATACAATAATGCTAACATACACCAATATTATTCCCATCCATAAAACAATATTTTCATTTATGGAATTTCATCAAATAGTTTGTATACAATAAATCATTAAACCATGTAGGCATTTATTCCAACATTTTTCATATGCAAACTATTATAAAAACTTCCTCAGTGCATGTATCCAAAATTATAGCATTAAAATTTATGAAAATTGAACCAAATAGTCAATGAGATTTCCCTCCCTATGGTCCAAGTTTTAGCTTATGTGGCCTACCAAAAGAAAAGTTATAATAAAAATTCTAACATGGCATGTTTGATGCTTGAATTTTAAAGTAGCCAAGAACCTCAACTTCCTCTGATAATATCTCATAAAATATCACTATCTAAGATTCTAAAGTTGGACTAGATGATCAACGATATTTCCCTTCGCTATGGTCAAATTTTGAGCTTCTGGAACCTCCTAGAAGAAAATTTGTAACAAAAAATCCAACATGACCTATTTGATGCAAGATCTTAGGAGAATCCAGGAAGCTCGACTTCCTCTAATCATATGTTATAAAATATTGCAACCCAAGCCTTGAAATTTGGATGATATGATCAATTGTATTTCCCCTCAGTATGTTCCAAGTTTCAACTTTTGGAACCTCTAGAAGAAAAATTATAGTAGAAATTACAATATGACTTATCTAAAGATGTTTTTAGGAATCCCAGTTTCTTTAACCAATGTTGTTATACAATTTAATACATATAAAATTCTAGAGGAAAATAATATAAAAAACAATAAATAATCATCCATATCACTAAAACACATAGTCCATAAATATAATTAACAGAGAAATAAATATTTATATTGTATCCATTAAATACTGGAAACTGAAGTAGGGTGAGCCATGTTCCACCCCACCATATGCTGAGTCGTGTTACAATTTTTCTCAAATTAGGCCACCCCAATTCCAGATCTTGATGAATTGAAGAGAATATAATGCAAGAGTGTTTCACACCCTCATATTTAAACTATATTGTAAAACTATAAGTGAAGGCTATTCTCCTTCGCACACACACATAAGAAGACTTAGTGATCAACCTTTCCATCTTTTACCAGGCTCACATTCACGAAAATACCATACAAATCTGCACATCACAATGGAGTCCTTCTTTGATCTCTACAGTCCCTCAACCTTGCCCTCTTTAGTGCTCTATGTGCCACACACAACCGAGACCATTTGTAGTCCTCATAGCCATCTAGTCCAAAGAAAAATAGTTTTAATACATTCATGTCCTATCAAGTAAGATGTCACTCATAACTCTTAAGTAGTCATAAGGGCTGAATCTCTCTCATTTATGTCATAAATCCTTTTTCTATTTCAAATTTTCTAAGTGAGAGAGAGTTGTATGGGAGAATAATAGAAGAGAGAAAAAATAGAAGCTTAAGGACCAAGAGGAATAACCCCTTGATTTCTCTTCCCTCTTATTTCTATAATCACACCTTGGCTCTTAATCTTCCCAACCTTTCATCTCCTTTGGAAGACTAACCATCACATCATAGGGAAAGATTCATACAAGTTATATTTTTCCTCTTAAGTCAAATTCTCCCCCTCTCCAAGACATCAACATCTATTGGTTGTCCCATTTCTTTAGCTTTGAAATTTTTATTAATAAAAATAAACATTACATCACATAATAGAGTTTGACATCATAGAATGAATGTTAGCAGCCCAACATTATTTCTTCTTAATTACATTACAAAATTTAGGGTGATGAAAGGGGTTTCACGCACACGATAGCCAATTGAACTGCCCTGAGATTATAACATTTCTACTTATATATTCCTCCTTAAAATATTTTAATACCAATATAGATTCATATTAACCATGGATCATTTGGGGAATTTTGAGGTAAAAAATGGGTCTAAAAACAAAACACATACTAAAAAAAATAAAATTTAAATAACAAATAGGATTTAAGATGACGATGTCATACCCATGGGAAAATATTCTGCACGAAAAAAAAAACTACATTTATTTCATTGTATTTATGGCTTATCTCCTTGTAGACAAGCCATTTGGATGCGAAATTAAATTCCACATCCAACTATTACCCACTCTGCATACTTTTGAGGAGACCCACATAAAAAAATGAAAATACATGAAAAAAAGTGTGAACACACTTTTTTCATGTATTTTCAAATTTTTTTTTGATGTGGGTCTACTCAGAAGTATGAAGAGTGAGTAATTTTTGGACGTGGCACTTGATTCCACATCCAAATGGTGTGTATACTTCATGTTTGAGTAAATATACAAGAATATAATCTAAAAATACAATAAGAGCATGTTCAACACATTGTTTTCATGCATTTTCAATTTTTTTCGATGTAGGCCTACTCAAAAGTATGCATAGTAATTCCACATACAATGAGTGTCTACAATTTAGAGTTGAAATTCCAGGTGCCATATTTCTTTACTGAAAGTGACTTGATGGAATTTTTGAGGATTAAACAACCTTGGTATAAAATTCAGTCTCTAATAAGTGTTGACCTATTTGGGTGCAATAGATATACTATTTTTAAAACAAGTAAAACATATAGGGTTCCTAATTCATAGTTCCCTATGAGTAGTTTGTTAGGTGCTAAGAAATATTGTTTTAAGAATTTTGAGGGAAGCTAAAACATTACTAGAATAGTCTCTTCAAAATTTGCCAAAATGGTTGTTGATTGAATTTCTAACCCATCCTAAATACTTGTTCTTATTTTTATTAATTTATGTGGATGGTTATTAGGATTTTCTAATATCTGTGCCTCTAATGACCTAGGATAATGTGTAATATTTTTGTGGTGGATGAACATTGTGCTTCTTTAGACCACTTTGCTTGTATATGGGAATTGTAACATGGTTGAGTGCTAGAAAGATAAGGGGTACTACTAGTGTGACTACAAACCATGGGAAAATAATCCTTGGTAGCTATTCAAGTATTCCATGAGTGATTTCACCTTAATAGGTGTCAATGAAAATTGAAAATAGATACTTGGTTCACTTATATATCTAGGAAAGGATTGGGTCGTATTTACTAGATATGTTATAGAGCCTTTCTCTTAAGTAATAACTCCTTTTGTTTTGATTTCTCTAAAGGTCAACTAGTATAACATACTGCTGCCAATATATTTTTTAGTGTCATGGGGATTTGAAAACATTCAAATTCCTCAAACCCACTATATTGTTAATATTTTTCACCTCTTCATCCATAGCTCCCAAGTTTGTATCTACATCATACTAAATTTAATTCTCAAACCACATTGAGACAATGTCCCATATACGCTAGCACGAAGATGCCATCTCTATGATGGTATTCTTTTTACATATATTGTGTGTCAATAAAGCTTCCCACATTCATTTCATCCATAATAAGGAATTTCTCAGCAAGTTTGAGGCTCTCAAGGAGAAATTACAATATGCACCTTATTACAATGAAAAGAAATAATTTGTTTCAAATGTGAACCATATTATTTAGTTATGGGTCTTTTGAAGAGCCGTTGTCAATAGTGAGACAACTAAATAACACAACACTAAGTTTTCAAAATTATTGATAAAGGTTGGGCCAAAATATAGACACTAGAGGATGACTATGATGAAGGGCCTCTCATCTCAATGATATCACACCCTAAAATAATAAGAGAACCACTTTATAATTTTTGGCTCGAGTTCATAATATTTCAAAATTTTATGCATTATTTGTGGAATCAGAAGGGATTTATTGTCTATAGATTATGACTCTATTCTCTCAATGCCTAAGTTAATCAGGGTAGTGTAATTCCTGAAATTTAACTAACTAAAAAGATGAAAATAATAATGCAAGAGAAATTTTAACTTCCATAAATAATTTCTAAAAATGATAAGCTTAGAGACATCCAATTTTTCATAGTCAACTTTTATGGAAATAACACTACATATCTAAGGTTGTAGAAATAATTATTGATCTATTGAATAAAAATCCATCGATTGCATCTTTGGATTAGGCCTTTACTAGAAGGTAGTAAGGATTTGAATCATTGAAAACGAAACATCACTCAAGAAAATTTAATGCAAAAAAAGTCTTTCTATGTTATCTGAAACTTCACAATTACAATATAATTTCTTATGTTGAACTAAATTGAATCAAACACTAACACAATGGGTAGAATTATTATAACAATATAAAACATGATTCTTAGTTTCTCTGATTTTTTTGAGGATACACAAGAACCTTAACAACTCTAACCAAATTCTAAAAACATAATTGTTATATTGAAATAATACCAACACTAAATTAATATCATTGTGATAACATATTTAGGATAAGAAACAAGATAAGCCATCACCAAAATAAATATATACCTTATCTAACTTTATCATAGTACTTTATTTAACTTTACTATAAGTAATATTATGAATTTAAAATTATTATAAACCTAAAACTATACCAACACTAAATAAATTAATATCATTGTGATAAAATATTTAACATAAGAAAGAAGATAAGCCATCACCAAAATAAATATAAACCAATAAAATTTGAAATATTACCTATTAAGAAATCCAATAATATAAATCTAAACCTACAAAATTTGAAATATTACCTAATAAGAAATCCAATAACATAAATCTAAACCAATAAAATTTGATATATTACCTAATATGAGGTATGATGATAAGAACAATAGCTAAATGAAAAAAAAAAAAACGAAATATAAAACCTTCAACTAAATTGAAAATTGTAAACCTTAACCTAAATTGTGAAAGGTACATTTTTTTTGAAGTATCATATTACTAAGTAGAAGTAGAAAACAACATTTAAGAAACATATCTAGAATGGAGTCTTGGAATTGGATTTGCACGTAATGCCAAGGGGATTAAATTGGTTGAAGGGTCGTGAATATTGTTTTTGGTGACTTGTTTAAGTTGATGTTTGAGGAGTTATTTATACATTTGAAATGATAAAATCGTTTGTTTGAATTTGTTTTTTTTTTTTAATTATTAATAAAATTTCATTTTTCCACATTTAATGATATTATATTTTAATTGTGTTAATTTCAATTTAATTTTAATATAGTGATATCAAATTTATTTATAATTGTGTCAAATTTAATCTAATTTTAATATAAAAAATATTATATTTATTTATCGTTATGTTATAATTTATAAAATAATTTAAGTTATAAATTATTTAAATATTTAAATAAATATTAACAAAAAAATTTGTTCTCTTAAAAAAACCATAACTATCTTTTGGGTCTTTTTACAATTTTTTTTAATAAAAATTCATAATAATTTAAAGTAAAATACAATTATATATCTATATATCTTTTATCAATGTAACTAATAAAAAATTATTTTTAACCTTATTTATATTATATATAGGAGAAATCAAATTTCTCAATAAAAAAAAGTGTTTTCATCTTAAAAGATTTGATATCTTTTAACTAGTGATAAATCCAATATATATATATATATATATATATATATATATATATATATATATATATATATATATATAAATTATCTTAAAATTTGGATGGCTCTTAACTCATTTTATATATATATATATATATGCTTTTTGAGGGAAAAAAAAACTAGATATACCATAAAAAGATAATATACATGTTGCGACCATGGGAAAGACTATTCTAGATATAGGGTCTTATCAAAATTTGTGACTTGTTTCAATGGGACTCTATTGTGATGCATGCTTTAGAAGTGGAATTCCATTGTTTCCTATACTCCCCATCTACTAGTTTTAATATTCCAAATGTACCACAAAAAATAGATTCAAACTACTACCATAGAATTATAAAATTGTAACGTGTGTTATAGAAGTGGAAATCCATTATTTCCTATTTACTGGTTATGATATTCCAAATGCATTAGAGGGTAGTGAGAGAGTTCATAGACCTTGGTGTACAATTCCCTCATTAAGTGACCAAATAATAATAAAAAATTGAATTTCCTATTTAATGCCTTGAAGCAACTATTGGAGAAAAACATCTTCAACTAGTATTTTTTTCTTTACTCAGTAAATCAAAAGTTTTAAATTCCTATTTAAACTTGTAACTTTTTGATATCCTTCAAAGAGGTAATTGAGAGGAGAGTTTAGTGCTACAAATTATGTTATATTGTTGGTTCCTTGACCTAGTGCAATATATAATATGTAATAAAAGGAGAGGAAAACGTATACCACATACAAGGGAGTTAAACCCATTCTGAGGCTCTATTGAAAATGGATGGATTTCTACTTTTCTTCCACTTTGGGGAAACCATGTATTTCTTGCAAATATTTTTAATGATTTCAAGTGTAATCTCTAAGAGAACATTTGAGGATTTGAAGATGTTATAATTCTAAGCCCACCATATCTTTTAGATGAAAATACAAGAAAATAAACAGTTATAAAGTTAACATTAAAATAATTCATGTAGTGTGTGTATATATATATATATATATATATATATATATAATCTTGTGTTCTTTTTTTTTAATTTTATTTTTAGATTGAATTATATTTGTAACTGAAATAAACCCAGTTTGTCTGACACGTGACACGTAACTACCAGTAAATATATGGGGAGCTATGATATGTCGTCGTCTTCCCGGTAACTCATAACAAGGGATATTTGTATGCGGATTTAACCGGGATTTCAATCTACGTTTTTTGAGTTTCAAAGATTTCACACTTATTTGATTAACCAATTGAACTCTCTCGAGACAAAATATCTCAAAATATGATTAAATAATTAAATAATTTTATTTTTTTAAATTCATAATAAAAATATTATCAAATATGAGAGGTTGGAACAAGAGGGATTATTTTCGATAGGCGAAAAAAGAGAAATTCAACATCTCTTGGGTTTAATAACTTCAACCAAACGACGAATATTTGACATTATGTAAGGATTAGACCACACAATTTGAAAAGAAATTCACCTCTTTCTGTATTTGTTAACTCGATAATTTTTATACAACAAGTAATAAAGCTAAATGAGAACCCAAAATAGACTGAAATCCCCATTTTGTATAAGATAAGTCTCGATAACTCGATGATTGTTATACAAAAAGTAATCAAGCTAAATTTGAACCCAAAATAGACCTAAATCCCCATTTTGTATAAGATAAGTCTTCAAACCACCAAATTTGAGTGTGTAATTCTATCATATTAAAATACATATCAATTTTACTGGCCGATTTGTTAGCAAATAAAGGTGCCACATTGGATGAAGGAGAGTTGGTATTGGACGAGAGAAACCCATACATAAACTATTTCCATGACAAGTATGAAATGGGAGGTGGTATTCGATGTCACCAAATGATTTAAAAGATGGGATGTCTACTCTCCCTCTGTTAGAGTATTTGTAGTTGTATCTATATCCTTCACTTCCTTAATGCTTCGTAAACCTATATTATATGCAGACAATTGGATTTGTATCCTCATCCTAGGTGCCCACGTATATCAAGCTCTGTCAGTGGATAGATGTAAGACATTTCTCAATGGAAATAAATTTGAAATGAAATGAAGTTTTAACATCTACGAGACTAAAAATAGTCTATGGGACTATGAGTTCTCTGTTTTTCGCCTTTTTCATTTCAGTTTTTTTTTTTTTTCAATTTGATGATGAGCTAGCCCAACCTTGCAAAAATCAAATCGCTGAAGAGACAATGCCAAGAAACTAATGCTAACATATTCCCATAACTTTCCCTGATGTCTTTGAACGCATCACATTCGAAAATGAAATGTTTTTCCAATTCCACTGCCCCAAACATGCAAAATGTACACACTCGTTATTCCCAAGCTTCTTTAGGCCTTTTCCATCGTCCTGTTTCACACTGAAGATGATGCAAGTTGGTTCTTAGTTGAGCAATAAGAACCTTTGGCCTCCACGAAATGTTAGCTCCAATGTACTCTTTTTGTTGGAGATCATAAGTAGGGTTGAATTCTTCAATGTAGTACTTCTTCTTTCTACCCAACTCTTTTCCCCATACCTGTTTACAAAACTTCTCCATAAAAAAATTCTTTAGCTCCTTGTTATTTGTGGGACAAGCATTGAGGTAGATATTCCATTTTTGCATCCATGTGTAGTTTTGTCTCATCCATGTTGTCTTTCTTTCACTCATGCCTTCTATGAAGATAACATTAGGCCATCTACCTACTCCCATTTGCTCAATTCTTTTTAGATATCTTATGATCCGCACCATAAAAATTTCTTCGATGGGAGTTTCTCCTGTTTCACTCAACATTATCTCATAAGGTACGAAAATTTTTATTTTGAACTTGCTCATGATCAAGAATTTTTGGATTTTCTCAATTTGATTCCATTTTGTGACAGGGGTGCTGCTAGCCCGCAATTCACACCCATATAGCATCACTGGAAAAAATAGGAGTCCAAAAATTACTTTTAACGTTTTCCAATCCCATAAACTGCCTCTCTACATCTATTTTGAAGAGCATATAATTATTTCCACCCTCCTAAGATTCTCTTCTTTATGCAGTCCTCTCAATTAAGTTTTTTGTTGAAATTGATCCTGAGGTATTTGTACTCATTTACTTATTCAAGAATGTTTCCTTCAAAGAAGAATGCATGTTGACTCTGCTTCCTTTTATTAAAGAAAATCATTATCTTGGTCTTACTAATATTGACTTGCATCCCCACTGCTCTACAAAATTGCTCAAGGGCATATCGGTGCATCTGCAATCCATGGGCCAATTTAGAAATCAATACAAGATCATCAGCATATAAAAGAATCTTTATCACAAACTCCCCCAACCTAACACCATCCCCACCTTGAAAATTTAGCCACTCTTCTAGTTTATCAATATATAAACCAAAAAGAGTAGGGGATAGAGGGAAACCTTGCTTGACTCCAATGTCACTTCTAAAGCTTTCTGAAATACCTGTTGAGGTTTTAATTTTGACTTTCACCTCTTCATAAAGTCTATGGACAATAACTCTATAATGTAAAGGAATTTCAAGTTCTTCCATTCTACACCACAACTTATCTTTAGGGACTGTGTCAAATGCCTTTTTGAACTCAACAAAACAACATAATACTTCTTCTTTACCCCCCAAAACCTTTTCAATAATGTGTCTCAATGTGATGTCGTGATCCATTGTAGAATACTTCAGAATTAGTAACTCCGCAATTGACATCCAAGAAACACGCTTGAGATTTGGAACCAATGATATCTGAAGAAGAGTATGCTTCCTCTCTATGAGGACTTGCAACTCATGGACCAAAAGGCACCCCCTGATCTCTGTGAGAATCTTGTTAGAGTAGTTTCTTCAGATTTATAATCTATGTTTTTTAAATTTATATTAGTCTTAGGAGTTTTTTTTTAGAAGATATATGGAAAGTTTGCTCAAGATTGGAATGCAAATAGAGAAATAGGAGAGTAAGTGTTTTTTGTTTTTTCTTAAATTTAGATGTAGAAATTAGAGTCCATTATGTAAAAGGTTTTGACTTTCAAATCAAACTACATTAATACAAAACTCATAATTATCTTTTCAAAAAAATATTATCAAAATGAAGTGAGTTAGCTTAATTAATTTTAACTTTCACCATGTCAATAATAATATTATATATTTATGATTATATAATAAATATTATTATATTGAAATTTAGAGCCAAACATATATATAATATTGTTTACTAAAATTTAAAATTCATATAAAATTTAAAATTTGATATGTATAAAAATAAAAATATTTTGAAAATAAAATATAATTTGCATATATTTATAATAATAATAATAATTTAATTTTAAAATTATCACTAGACATGGCTTCATTACTTATGGGACAAGAGACTCATCTCTACTAAACAATTTGATTATTAAAATTTATAACATAGATATTCTACACAACTTTAATTTTAAACCTATAATATTTTAAAATTAAAAATATACTCATAACCATTAACATTTTTATTATATTGAATTTTAAATATTTCATAATTTTTAAATATAAAATAAATATAAACATAATTTTAATTTATTATTTCAAATTATAAAAAAATATTATATTTTTAAAATTTATAATTAATTATTTAAATAATTATTAAAAATAAAAATAAAAATAATACTATAAGAATTACACTCAATTGAATCCCTAATTATCTTTAAAGATAACAAGACCGACAGATAAAGATAGAAGTAATATTGTCCTCAAAGGAACGTGTGATTGAAGGAATATGAGATCACTTTTGAATTTTAGTTATTAAATAATTATTAAAAGAATTATTATATAGATGATGTTTTAACAATTTGTAAATAATAATAAAATTTAAATCAAATGTTTATAGAGTACAAAATAAATAGTCATGAAGTGTATTAACACTTTATCATGTAAAAAGTTTACTAATTTAATATTGTGTGGATAAAATTTTATTCATGTTAAAGGCTGGTGGTGTTTTGTTTTGTTTTTTTTTTGTTTTTTTTTTTTTGGCAATTTTAATGATTTCAATAACCTTGGAGTTGATTTCACAAATCAAAATTTAAGTGTGTAATTATCCTAACACATATATAATTTAGCAAAAAAAATAAATAAAATTTAAATAGATTATATTAAATTTTTAATGTTATTGAATTAATAAAAAATGTATAAAACTTGTAAATTAATGATGTATTTAAATAGTAAGTCAATACAAATCAATATACATTGATTAATATTATTTGATAATGCTATATAAAAAAATATTATTGTTTACAAGATGTTATAATGTTTAGATTTATAATTGTAAAATTTATCTCAAAAAACTTTCATAAAGTTTGATTAATTTATATATATATATATATTGAATTAATTTAAATTATAGTAGTATTAAAAATATAGTTGTTTTAGTTTTGGGTAGTTTAATTGATGATAATTGTGAAATGAAATGTTATGTACAAGAAAGTTTGAGATTCAAATCTCACCAATTGATCATGTGTAACAACCCCATACTTAAACACCTAAGAGTTATAAGAGTTATAGTAGTAGTAATTAATATTAACCAGTGCAACATAGTAAAAAACAGACTCACTTAATAATATTTTTAATCATAAAATAAATAAATATTACAACCAAAAAATACTTTCAAAATTAAATAAAAATTGTTATTTATAGTAAACATCACTTAAAATATACATGAATTTTATAACATAAAAAATACAACCAACTACTTATATTACCATAGGAGTATTTAATAGCCCTTTATTAGCTTTCTATGCCTAAAAAATTGTCTAATAAATTGTAATGTAACCAAATGCTGCTTTGTATCATAAATTACATTTAGTTTTTCAAATTTTGAAATGTGAAATCTATGTTTATATGCCGCAACCTTAAAATAATATCACATTTACTTGGGATAATTAAAATGGAAATATAAATAGCCAATTCATTGACAGTGGAGTAGATATCTACCAATGTTTTATGGGCAAAATTCGCTTTTCCATCCGTCTCCCTCCAAGTGTGGTTTGAATACGAACACATGGAAGTGTGGTAAATGCAGTGGGCTTTCCATCGAGCAACATGGATATGTAAATGTTAACTTGCAACCGTAGCAGGTAATGTGTAAAAGAAAGTTTAATGCTAACAAGACAGACAAATGGAATACCACCCACTATGTGGTCTGTCATAATTGTAAGAGTCCAATGCTCTGGTTATATGCAACACAAATTGCATATGGTTTTTTATTTGAGGTTGGAATACGATGGTGAGGGGGCCAGGTGTTAATATGGGCGGAAGAGCCTTGCTGCGTGGGGATGAAGGAAACCAACGTGCCTGTCGCCTGCATATGGTGCCCGAGGTGGGTTGGCAGGGGGAGGAAGGATGCCAATGTGGATGTCGCATGCAGATGGTGCGTGAGGTGGGTTGGCGGGGGAGTTGATATGACAACTACCATAAGAGGTAATAAATGACTTTTTGATTTTGCGATAAAAAGCTGGTTAATCCAGCGAGGATGTCAGGAGACCTTTGAGGAAAGTGCCAGAGGAAGGTTAATACAAGAGAAAAGGTAAGTTTTTTATTATCTTGGTTTTTCAGTGAAGTTGGTTATGCATTCATCAGAAGACAAAGCCGAAGACGTTGGGTGCCTATGCGGGTGGATACTTGGTATGTATTTTCCTTTATCCTCTCTATGAAATCTTTGACGGTTTCAAAATTCCGTCGTATGTAGAAAATATTCATGGTGTTTTTAGATTTTTTATATAAATGGTGGTTTGTTTAGTTCTAGTTTGTGAAAATGCCAAAGGTTTCAGAAGTCTGTTGCATGCAGAAATAGTCAAGGTGTTTTTAGACTTTTTGTATAAAAGTTGTTTTGTTTTGTTCTGGGAAGGATGTTGCTGTTGGAAATCTGTAAACATGGGAATGTGGTCGGATAATCTTCAATCTGTTTCCATCTTGAACCTACCAGTAATTGCATTTCACTCTGTTCAGAATTTGGGAAGAATGCTGAATTATTTTAAGAAGAGACTGATGGATAATGATAAGACTATTACGCATTTCCTTGTGATTGTGAGCGTTGTTTATCATAGTATCCCTTTGCTTAGGGCCTTATGTTGTTGTTTCTCTAATGGTTTTTTTATTTCATGGATTGGTTGTTTTGGCTTTTGGCTGTGGATAATTGGGAGTGAGTTAATTGTTTGGCTTTCGATTCGTAGGGGTTCTGAATGGAAGAGGGTTATTTGTGGGTTGTACATCAGGGTTGTTCGAGGGCTGCGTAGTTATATACTTGAGTTTCTCTGTTTTGTTTTAATGGTTTTTCATCTGATAATGATAGTCGATGATGTGGTTAGATTGGGTAAGGGGAATGGTATGTCTTTCAGTTTACAAAACTTTTCTCTTTCTAGTTTTCTGATATGTATCTTTCATGGAAATGTTTCTTGTTTGTTGGTATCAGAAGAGCCTCTTACTGTTCTTCATACGATGGTAAAGAAAAATAGAGGCAGGAAGCCTAATGGAGATAAAGGTAAACGGCCCATCTCTCCTCAGCCTGAAAAAGAGACAAGAAGTCAACAAAGCAACTCATGGAGCCGATAATTCAAACCTTCACAGCAGAAATTCCTTGTTCTGTTAAACCTCGTATTTATGGATGGGAAACAAAGGTTTTAAACAATATGGATGAAGAGGATGATATGGAATTTGAGACCTGCATAATGTCGTCGCTCATCCAGGGCATACCCGTGGACGTATTTATCTGTTCCAGCATTCAATACGAACTTATTGGATGATAAAATGTTTGTTAGCAAAAGTTTTTATGTCAACTCAGGAGATAGCAAGGTTGAATTTAGGGTCTACTATGGCTGATATCAATATAAATATTGAGGAAATCAACCTCCGTCAGCTGCAACAGTATGCTAGACTAGGCAGGATGGAGAAGGATATAAAAGCATTGCAGCAGGTTGAAATTCCTGGTTCCAGCGCTAAAGATCCTGCCCCTGTGGAGTCAGAAGATGACTAGTGATATCAGTTCTTATTTTTTAGTGGCTAGTTTTATTTTATGTAAATGTTAGTATTTACAGACTTAGATATCAAGTATCGTCAAACTCTGTACAGGCTATTAAGGTTGTTTATGTTTTGGTTGACATACATTGCACTTAGATGGCCAACAGACCTAGTTTCCTTAATGTGTGGATGTGTGTGAGAAAAAAGTGAACAATCACATAGTTTGAACGTGTGGAAATGCAATGATCCTTTCCAAAATCCCCTATTAAACTATGTTTTATTGTTCCTTTCTCAGAAGAAAAACATGCACCGATATGGGCCGCTTTCAATTTTTCCTAGTTAATCGATATGATCAACTATAGGAAGATGGTGAGTTGTGAATAGAGAGCGTTGATATGCTTGCCTAGGATCACCGGAGGGTGAAAGGGAGCATAGATTACTTACTCTTCTATCGAAAATTCAATCTTGGTCTCGAAATCCTAGTGCAAAAATTGAACCAAACTAATGAATTTTACACTAGAAAAAGAGAACTAGCTAAGCATGCGTGGACTTGGGCCACTTACTTTGGCTAATTATCTAGGTGTTTTAGTACCTAAATTTTCAAAAAATAAATTATTTCAGAATGCAAGTTAATTTTCCTCCTTCTTAAACTATGTGTTAACTTTGAAAAAATCAACTTGAAATAAAACTACCACTTAGCCTAGTAAAAGTAGCTAAGGGTGAGGTTTAGAAAGCTACGAGGTACCTCAACCAGTGCTGTCAGATGTATTATGAGTTTCCAGTCACCCTTTACAAGCAAGAAAATATGGAATTAGTGGAGAAAATCCCATTTCCATTTTTTGCGTGCAAAAGGCAGAAACATACGTGATTTTTGCGCTCAGGTCACCTCTGAATGCACACACTAAGGTGCGCCTATCTATGGGAAATGCATGCAAATTTCTTGCAGAGTATTTTATGGGAGCTCTTCCGCTTCATCTTGTCACTTGGGATGAACCAGGTAGTGAAGGAGAGAAAGGGGGAAATTCCAGCCCAACTCCACAACGAAAATGAAGGTCTCTGCAAAAAGGCACAACCACATAAACTTGGAAATACAAGTTAGCGGAGTCTCCAATCCTGTGTTGGTGGGTTTGGTGCATGCATGTATGAAACCACGCCAACTTAAGAGCGGTGGTTTTTCTCTCTTAAGTTATTGGTCACAAGCATAAAATAGATGGAGTCAAGCAAGTTAGTGGAACATGCTAAAACATAAAAATACTAGATAGAGAAACAACATGTATATTTAAACATTAAAACTAAACTAAAAAAAAAAAAACAAATAACACAAAAGCTCTTAATAGAGTAAAAAAACTTCAATAATCCAAATGGTGGCTCTTACGTCCCCTCTTATTGAGTGCTGGTAGGAAATGAGGATGAAAATTTAACCCACTTGCCAAGGGGCCCTTAGAAGTAGGGGTTCTAAGTCCCAATGCAAGGATGTCTTTACTTCCAAGTTGCCTTGGCAGAAAGTCTCCCTATCTATACTATGGTGGACTGGAGTTGTTGGATGGCCAACAACTGAGTCCCCTCTATGTCTGCTCCGGATCACACACTGCTGGTATTGCCTGGGGAAATTTTGGCCAGCATAACAATGTGCTCTCCTGTTTTTCATCTCTTGGTAGCCTTTTATAAGAGAATTCAAATCCTCCTTCCCTCTCTTGGTACATTGTGGATAGTGACCCTAGAGAGGAGGGTGATTCCATTGTGTGCCAAATTTATTCCATTGTGTTCTCCCTTGAGGTCCTAAGGAGGCTTGGGCGGTTGTACTTAAGCAACCTCAAGTGTGGGATCAATGTCCTGGATTGTGCCTTGTGGTCTCGGAAATTAACTTCTGCCACTCCCCGGATTGCGCGCTTTTTTGAGTAAAAAGCGTGCAAAGGAACGCTTATCAAATATTTTTGCGCGCAAAGATGCATCTCACTGGTTCTTCTTATACACAATTTATTTTTCCTTTCAGACCTTAGATATTTTTAAATACTTTTAGATTATATAATGTCTTTCAACCCTGTAAATCCTTCTGCCTGACATTTAATAATGTCACCTTTACTTGTCTGATTTTCCAGTGATAACAAATACCACACCCTTATCTACTATTTCCCCACCCATAGGAATGTAATGTGGTTTTTGAAACTAAAGGCCACAAAATATGACCAAAAGTAACTCTCGACGATTTTTTATTAAACTCCTCTCTTGTAAATAACTCCTTCCATGTTTTCCGAGACCTTGAAAGTATTAGAATAGAAATTCCAGGTGCCATATGTCTTTACTGAAAGTGACATTATGGAATTTTTGAGGCTTAAACAACCTTGGTATAAAATTCAGTGTCTAATAAGTTTTGACCTATTTGGGTGCAATAGATATACTATTTTTAAAATAAGTAAAACATATAGGGTTCCTACTTCACACTTCCCTATGAGTAGTTTGGTTAGGTGCTAAGAATTTTTTTTTTAGAAATTTTGAGGGAAAATAAAACAATACTAATCTAGTCTCTCCACAATTTGCCAGCATGGTTGTTGATTGAGTTTCTAACCGATATTAAATACTTGTTTTTATTTTTATTAATTTACATGGATGGTTATTAGGATTTTCTAATATCTATGCCTCTAATAACCTGTGATAATGTGCAATATTTTTGTGGTGGATGAAAAATGTGCTTTTTCAAACCACTTGGCTTGTATATGGGAATTTTAACATGGTTGAGTGCTAGAAAGATAAGGGGTACTACTAGTGTGACTACAAACCATGGGAAAATAATCCTTGGTAGCTCTTCGAGTCTTCCATGAGTGATTTGACCTTAATAGGTGTCAAAGAAAATTCCAAATAGAAACTTGGTTCACTTATATATATCTAGGAAAGGATTGGGGTGAATTCACTAGATATGTTATAGAGCCCTTCTCTTAAGTAATAACTCTTTTTTTTTTTATTCCTCTAAAGGTCAACTTGTCCATATTGTTAACACAACTAGTCTAGCATACCACCACCAATATAGTTTATAATTTCATGGGGATTTGAAAACATTCAAATTCCTCAAACCCACTGTATTATTAATATTTTGTACCTCTTCACCCATAGTTCCCTAGTATGTATCTATATCATAAGGAATTTAATTCTCAAATCACATTGAGACATTGTCCCATATAAGCTAGCAACAAGATGGCATCTCTATGATGGTAATCCTTTTTACATAGATTGTGTGTTAATAAAACTTCCAAAATTCATTGCATCCATAATAAGTAATTTCTCAGCAAGTTTGAGGGTCTCAAGGAGATATTACAATAATCACTCTATTACAATGAAAATAAATATTTTGGTGCAAAGGTGAACCATATTATTTAGTTATAGGTCTTTTGAAGAGGCATTGTCAATAGTGAGACAAACTAAAGAACACAATACTAAGTTTTCATCATTATTGATAAAGGTTGGGCCAAACCCTAGACCCTAGAGAATGGTTATAATGAAGGGCCTCTCATCTTAATGATATCATACCCTAAAATAATAATATAACCACTTTATAATTGTTGGCTCGAGTTCATAAGATTTAAAATTTTTATGCATTATTTGTGGAATCAAAAGGGATTTATTCTCTATAAATTATAACTCTATTCTCTCAATGCCTAAGTTAATTAGTGTAGTGTAATTGATGAAATTTAACTAACTAAAAACATGAAAATAATAAGAGAAGAGAAATTTTAACTTCCATAATAATTGTAAAAATGGTAAGTTTAGAGACATCCAATTTTTCACAGTCAACTTTTATGGAAATCACACTACAAATCTAAGGTTGTAGAAATAATTATTGATCTATGGAATAAATATCCATCAGTTGCATCTTTGGATTAGGCCTTTACTAAAAAGTAGTAAGGTTTTGAATCATTGAAAATGAAACATCACTCAAGAAAATTTAATGCAAAAAATTATTTCTATGTTATGTGAAACTTCACAATTACAATATAATTTCTTATGTTGAACTAAATTAAACCAAACACTAATCCAATGAGTATAATTATTATACAATAAAATACATGATTTTTTGTTTCTACAATTGTTTTCATATACATAAGAACCTTAACATATTTAACGAAATTCTAAAACATAATTGTTATATTGAAATTACAAATTTTCCAAGAAAATACTTACAAACAAATTTTTAAAAATACTTAACTACCATAATCTAAAATGATGGATTATTTTTTCACCAATAATGATATATTCATGAATACTATAATAATATTCTATATATATTCATTTGGATCCTTCAAAATTCTACCTTCCAGTTACTGCACAAGGAAATAAGTCCACGACACAAAAAAAATAGAAATATTATGTAGCAACATACTAGGATAATTATACATTATATTGCATGGGTTCAACAAGTAACAACTTTTCCACAACATAATGCACATGTTTCTACATTTTATAATAGATAAATACCCAAATTTGCTCTGTAGTGTAGTGTAGATTGTTAGTGCTAAATTATTTTATTCTAAATTTCTATAAACATTGTTAAGCATATCAAATTATAGAAAAATTATAGATAAAATCATAGTGGTTGTTATATATATAATAAATAATATGATAGTGGTTACTATAGATGGTATGGTAGATGAAAAGGGTAAAAAAGCTAAATTGAGCTTATATGCTAAAATCAAATTTCTGTCAATTATAACCAACACTTTTAAAAAAAATTTAAGATACATTTTCTTGAATTTTGTTTTAATAGTACATAAAATGTTGTTTATAGATATTTCATTGGCTTCATTTTATTGTTTTTTCTTGGTTGGTACCTAAATTTTCTAATAAACTTCATCAAGATGAATTAAAACTTACATTTAAGATGAATTAGTATTGTTTTGTTTAATTTTTACCTTTATGGTTTTCTTTTGGTGATAATTCTTTCTATTGACCTAAAACATAAATTTTTGATGGAAGGATTTCTCGTTACATATTATCTTTTATGTAGATCAAAGGTTCTCTCATATAAATATAAGATACAATATTTATACATGTTATGTTTTTTTACATGGGTTAGGCACTATAGAATTGAGTATTAGTATATGATATCCAACATCAAATTAATTAATGAAATCTCCTTGTTTGTGAGATAAGAGACATTTTTCATCAAAAGACTAGACTCTGAATAAGTACCCTCACTTCTAATAACTTCTTTGAAAATACATATGTTCTTAAGATTAAATTGTTTTGCAAATTTCTTTCAAAATCCTAACTTGGATATCATTTTATTGATATTTTATGAAATGTTGTATAAGCTAATAAATTATAATATGATGTAATACAACTTTCCTATAAAGAAAAGTCATTATATAAAAAATTACATATGATTTTATCTCTTTAAAATAATAATAATTTTTTTTATGATATTAAATATGATTTTATTTCTTCGAATAAAAATAAAATTTATATATATAAATTAAGATAGGTACTACTACTCCAAATTTAAACTACGTGACTTATAAAAAAATTCATTTAACTCAAAAATTAATAATAATAACAATATTAATTCTAACTTTAAATTTTTTATTAATATTTAAAGTTATATAAAAGTAAAAGTTGGAGTTGTTACTCTAAAGTTAAACTACCCATATAAATTATTTATAAAATTATTATTTAACTCAAAAATTTATAATAATAACAATATTATTATGTGCATCCATACTAATTATACTTTATTTAACTTTACCATAATCACAGGGGTTTGGATTTATATTGGGAGATATATAATGAGGAAAATTGGACATAATATATTGGGAGTAAAGGGTTTTTATATAGGAAAGTATACAAAATGGAGCTCAAAGTTAATGAAAAAATGGATACCTACAATATATAGTGAAATTAGGGACTTTTTCAATTGGGAGGGGGTATTGGGTTTATATTACTAGAAAATTAAACAATGTGATTTTTAAAAGCATTTTCCAATATGTACTCAAATTAAAAATATTATTTAATATACTCTGATAATGTGATATATTAGAGATTCATTGAATGAAACCCTGTAACCATAATACTTTATTTAAATTTATTATAAATAATATTATGAATTTAAAATTATTATAAACTCAAAACTATACAAACAATAAATTAATATCATTCTGATAACATATTTAAGGTAAAAAAAAGATAATCCATTACCAAAATAAATCTGAACAAGTAAAATTTGAAATATTACCTAATAAAAAATCGAATAATATAAATCTAAACAAATAAAATTTGAAATATTACTTAATAAGAGGTCCAATGATAAGAGCAATAGCTAAATGAAAAAACAAAAATAATTGAAACATAAAACTTTCAACTAAATATAATTGTAAACCTTAACCTGAAAGGTACAATTTTTTAACTATCATAATACCGAGTAGAATAGAAAATTGCATTTAAGAAAGATATCTAGAGTGGAGTCTTGGATTTTGCAGGTAATGCTACGGGGATTGTTGAAGGGCCGTCGCAATATTCTTTTGGGTGACTTGGGTTTAAGTTCATGATCCTTTTTTTTTTGTTTGCGAAGTTATTTGTCTCATGTAAACATTTGAAATGATAAAATTGTTTGGTTGTTTGTTTGTATTTGTTTGCCTTTTTAATTATTAATAAAATATTATTTTTCCAAATTTAATTTAATGATATTAAATAATAATTGTTTTAAGTTTGATTTAATTTTAATATAATGATATTATATTTCTTTATTTGTGTGAAATTTAATTTAATTTTAATATAAAATTATTTATCGTGTTATAAATTATAAAATAATTTAAGTTATAAATTATTTAAATATTTAAGTATACATGAAAAGTTTTTTTTATGTTTTTTTTTCTTTTTTACAAAAATTATAATTAATTTTTTTTTTGGTATTTTTACAATTTTTAATCAAAATTCATAATAAGTTTAATGTAAAATAAATTTATATATTTATATATCTTTTATTAATGTAATTAATAAAAAAATATTCTAATCTTATTTATAGTATGTACTGAGGGAATCAAATTTCTCAATATAAAAAATGTTTTCATCTTAAGAGGTTTGATATCTTTTAACTAGTGATAAATCATAGGTTATATATATATATATATATAACCTATGATTTATCACTAGTTAAAAGATATCAAACCTCTTAAGATGAAAACATTTTTTATATTGAGAAATTTGATTCTCCCAATACACCAATTTGGTGTCTCGCTCAGTGGTGGCCTTATATATATAGACAATTCTAGACTTAATGTCTTATCAAAAGTTGTGATTTGTTTCAATGGGACTCACTTTAGTTCACTAGAAAATCTATTTATACCATTATATTCAAACTACTACTACAAAATTATAAAATTGTGATACATGTTTTAGAAGTGGAAATCCATTATTTCCTATCCATCCTATCTACTAGGTCTGATATTCCAAATGTGTCACAGGACCATAGAATCAAACTACTATCATAGAATTATAAAATTGTAATGTGTATGTCACAGGAAAATAGATTCAAACTACTACCATAGAATTATAAAATTGTAATGTGTGTTATAGAAGTGGAAATCCATTGTTTCTTATTTACTGGTTATGATATTCCAAATGTGTTAAAGGGCAGTGACATGTTTATTCAGAGAGTTCATTGACCTTCGTGTACTAATCTCTCATTAAGTGACCAAATAATAATGAATCGTAAAATTTAATTTCCTATTTAATTTATTTAAGTAACCATTGGAGAAAAACATCCTCAACTAGTATTTTTTTCTTTGCTCTATTGAAAATAGATGGATTTCTACTTTTCTTCCACTTTGGGGAAACCATGTATTGCTTGCAAATACTTTTAATCATTTCAAGTGTAATCTCTTGGAGAACATTTGAGGATTTGAGATGTTAGAATTCTAAGCCCAACATTTTCGTTAGATGAGAATACAAGGAAAGACTTTCAACTAAATGACATATTATAAATGAATATTAAAATATATTTGTTAAGTTAAGAGAATAAGACATCTTCATCAAATTTGAATGGAAAAAACACTTATAAAATTAACTTAAAGTAATTCATGTAATGTGAATATATATATATATATATATATATAATGTTGGTCATCATGTGTTTTTTTATTTTTATTTTATTTTACTTTCAGATTGAATTATATTTGTAAACCAGAGGAACACAATAGTCTTCTTGACCTAACTACCAATAAATCTCTGAGGGGATATGATATGCGATCCTCCTTCTCGTAGCCTATGTCACAACATGGGGATTTAATAGGGATTTGAACCTGTGATCCGAATTTATGGAGGAACTTAAAAAAATACACATACAACCATAAATACAAATATGTAATGGAAATAACACTTCATTTCATTAATATCAAAGAACTAAAATTTGTTTACAAACAAAATGGAAATAAACAAGCTAGGGCGTTGGTAGCTTATCTCTGAGAAGAGATGTGGTGGTTACATGCCTCTAAACTATGTGTTACAATGAGGCTCGAAGGCCTATATATTATTGAGAAACAATGGAAAACCCTAAACATCCAAAAACCTAACCCTAGGAGATGAAACGCTAGACTATGGGCCCCGATAGGGTAAATTGGTACATGAATTTCCCGGGGTCGTAACTTTGGCATACTATCTCCATTTGACACACATGATACATCATTAGAAATATATATCTGAGGACTAAAATTGTTGATAGTGAATGTTGAGTTCAGAATAGACTCATTTTTTCCGTAGGTTTCATGCCTAAAAAATATTGTTTAGGGCCTCAAAACGGCTTCGGAAATTCAAGACCCGAAAAACTGTTAAAAATAGTAAATTGTGCTACAATTAACGAAACTGAAAAAAATGAAAGAAGCAATGGTGGGGGTCCAAGTGAAATAGGAAGGTGGCCACCAATATCCACCTGGATCATTCCTACCCCCTTAGGAAGCAACAATCCCAATTGCGTTGAGTTCCTCCATGAGATGAGGAAAATTCTGTTGAACTTGGTCCCTAGTGAGCCACTTGCCCTGGTGAAGGAGTTGGTCTGCTTTGACAACTCAATATATTTGGATCCTATGCTGGTGGATGTTCTTGATCTGTGTTTCCATAATCCGATCAGTTGTGACTTGTTCCATGCAGTATGGTTTTAACTCTGTTGGTGTGAGTTGTTATGCCATGTCATTTGTGTCTAGTAGAGGTGGGAAGGATGGTCGAAGGCAGTCCACATTGAACACTGGGTGCTGACCAAGGAATGGTGGAATAGTTAGTTCGAAGGAATTGTCCCCTATAACCTTGGTGATGGTGTATGACCCATATTAGAGCGGGTGAAGCTAGTGGTGGGGTCCAGCGAAGCACTCCTTCTGCAAAGGCAGCCACACTTTTTCTCCCACCTAGAAGTTATGTGGCACTTGATGTTGATCATGTCATTTCTTGTACTTAACACTGGCTCTATCCAATATTTTATGAAATTTTTGGCGGATGTGCTAAATTTGCTCAATGAAGGTGTTCACCTTATCAACTTCAGATTGGACATGAGTCGAATTGGCTTGAGTAGCCACAAATGGCATGACTACGTCAATGGGACATAGTGGTTGGAAACCCAAGCTAACCTGAAAGGGGTTATGGTCGTTTGAGCTATGGTTATAACTGTGTTGTACATAGGGAAGGCTCTCATCCCATGTGTGTGGATGCTTTGAATTTTACATGCACATAATGTGTATGATCATCCTCTTGATGACATCTATTTGGCCATCAGTTTGGGGATGTAAAGCTGTGGACTTGGTGAGATTGGTGTCCAACATTGACTAGAGGCTGGACCAAATTGTACTGAGGAACCTGCTATCCCGATATGAGATGATAGAACATGGGATTCAAAAGTGTATCTACACTCATTCAAAGAAGAGTTTAGCAGTGGCTTCTGCTATGATATTCTTCTTGCAGGCCGCCATAACGGCCATCTTCGAGAATCTGTCGCTGACCATGAAAACACAATCGTTTCCATTCTTTGTAGAATTAAGGCTCGACATGTAATCCATGCAGATGGATTCCCAAGGTCGACTAGGGGTAGGCAGCAGAGTATAGAGGCCTTACTTCTTGATGGTCAGTTTGGAAATGACACAGGAAGTACAAGATTTGATGTACTTCCCCACATCTTGTTGAAGGTTTGGCAAATAGAAATACTTTTGCAATACTGCTATTGTTTTCTCGAAAACAATGGCAGTATTGATAATTCAATACCAAAATTTTTCTCTAAATCTTTGATATTCAACTTTGTGCACAGGGTATGGAACATATTCGTTAGCTCATGCACATCTTGATCCCTTTGCTGCCACAACGTAGTCCATTGTATGTATTTATTGTCATAGCTCCCCACAGGATAATATTATTCCTTGATGGCATCTCAGAAATAATTCCAAGTGGGTACAACCGAGAACATAGAGGGATCACCCTCATCCTTTTTCTCACAGTAGCTTTCCCACCAGTCCTTGACATGGGGGGTGGCTTTGAGGAGTGAAAAAATAATCTTCTCCCAGTTGGAAAAGTCACGAAACGAGAAACATCCTTCTAATAGATTCAACCATCTATCTACTACGTCTGCATCTATTTGGTGATCAAATATGGGAATGTCAAAGTTTACTTGTACCTTAAAATGGGGTGCGCCTTGAGAGTGGATGTTGGATGCAGATGCGCCGCCAGAGGGTAGTCATTGAAGGATCTGGGAAAATTTATCCATCATCGCGTTCCTTTTTTTTTCAAGGGCCTCCTCAAGCAATATTTTGATAGGAGATCCTACTCCCTCATGTTTATTTTCGTCCCCCATTTGCAACTGTCAAGGATTGCAAGGCTGATATTGCAATGGTTCAACCAGATCGAGCCCTAACTCCTTATACCCTGATCTCGTTGGGGACATACAAAGAAGGATCGAGAAAGAGGATACCACTCTGATACAACGATCCAAATTTATGTAGAGTGCAACATAATACACATATAACCATAAATAGAAAGATGCAGCGGAAATAACACTTCATTTCATTAATATCAAAGAACTGAAATTTGTTTATAAACAGAATGGAAATAAACTAGTTAGGGTGCTAGTAGCTTATCTATGAGAAGAGATGTGGTGGCTACATACTTCTGAACTCTTTGTTATAATGAGGCTCGAAGGCCTATATATTATTGAGAAACAATGGAAAACCATAAACATCCAACAACACAATTTCATTTGAGGAGTTACCTCTTGGCATGAAATTTTTCTTTGAAAATAGGAATAATGAAAATACATTGATATTATCATACAACAATGCTAACATACACCAATATTATTCCCATCCATAAAACAATATTTTCATTTATGGAATTTCATCAAATAGTTTGTATACAATAAATCATTAAACCATGTAGGCATTTATTCCAACATTTTTCATATGCAAACTATTATAAAAACTTCCTCAGTGCATGTATCCAAAATTATAACATTCAAATTTATGAAAATTGAACCAAATAGTCAATGAGATTTCCCTCCATATGGTCCAAGTTTTAGCTTATGTAGCCTACCAAAAGAAAAGCTATAATAAAAATTCTAACATGGCATGTTTGATGCTTGAATTTTAAAGTAGCCAAGAACCTCAACTTCCTCTGATAATATCTCATACAATATCACTATCTAAGATTCTAAAGTTGGACTAGATGATCAACGATATTTCCCTTCGCTATGGTAAAATTTTGAGCTTCTGGAACCTCCTAGAAGAAAATTTGTAACAAAAAATCCAACATGACCTATTTGATGCAAGATCTTAGGAGAATCCAAGAAGCTCGACTTCCTCTAATCATATGTTATAAAATATTGCAACCCAAGCCTTGAAATTTGGATGATATGATCAATTGTATTTCCCCTCAGTATGGTCCAAGTTTCAACTTTTGGAACCTCCTAGAAGAAAAATTATAGTAGAAATTCCAATATGACTTATCTAAAGATGTTTTTAGGAATCCCAGTTTCCTTAACCAATGTTGTTATACAATTTAATACATATAAAATGCTAGAGGAAAATAATATAAAAAACAATAAATAATCATGCATATCACTAAAACATATAGTCCATAAATATAATTAACAGAGAAATAAATATTTATATTGTATCCATTAAATACTAGAAACTGAAGTAGGGTGAGCCATGTTCCACCCCACCATATGCTGAGTCGTGTTACAATTTTTCTCAAATTAGGCCACCCCAATTCCAGATCTTGATGAATTGAAGAGAATATAATGCAAGAGTGTTTCACACCCTCATATTTAAACTATACTGTAAAACTGTAAGTGAAGGCTATTCTCCTTCGCACACACACATAAGAAGACTTAGTGATCAACCTTTCCATCTTTTAACAGGCTCACATTCATGAAAATACCATACAAATCTGCACATCACAATGGAGTCCTTCTTTGATCTCTACAGTCCCTCAACCTTGCCCTCTTTAGTGCTCTATGTGCCAAACACAACCGAGACCATTTGTAGTCCTCATAGCCATCTAGTCCAAAGAAAAAGAGTTGTAATACATTCATGTCCTATCAAGTAAGATGTCACTCATAACTCTTAAGTAGTCATCAGGGCTGAATCTCTCTCATTTATGTCATAAATCCTTTTTCTATTTCAAATTTTCTAAGTGAGAGAGAGCTGTATGGGAGAATAATAGAAGAGAGAAAAAATAGAAGCTTAAGGACCAAGAGGAATAACCCCTTGATTTCTCTTCCCTCTTATTTCTATAATCACACCTTGGCTCTTAATCTTCCCAACCTTTCAGCTCCTTGGGAAGACTAACCATCACATCATAGGGAAAGATTCATACAAGGTATATTTTTCCTCTTAAGTCAAATTCTCCCCCTCTCCAAGACATCAACATCTATTGGTTGTCCCATTTCTTTAGCTTTGAAATTTTTATTAATAAAAATAAACATTACATCACATAATAGAGTTTGACATCATAGCATGAATGTTAGCAGCCAAACATTATTTCTTCTTAATTACATTACAAAATTTAGTGTGATGAAAGGGGGTTCACACACACGACAGCCAATTGAACTGCCCTGAGATTATAACATTTCTACTTATATATTCCTCCTTAAAATATTTTAATACCAATATAGATTCATATTAACCATGGATCATTTCGGGAATTTTGAGGTAAAAAATGGGTCTAAAAACAAAAAATATACTAACAAAAATAAATTTTAAATAACCAATAGGATTTAAGATGACGATGTCATACCCATGGGAAAATATTTTGCACGAAAAAAAAAAAACTACATTTATTTCCTTGTATTTATGGCTTATCTCCTTGTAGATAAGCCATTTGGATGCGAAATTAATTTCCACATCCAACTATTACCCACTCTGCATACTTTTGAGGAGACCCACATAAAAAAATGAAAATACATGAAAAAAAGTGTGAACACACTTTTTTCATGTATTTTCAATTTTTTTTTTTGATGTGGGTCTACTCAGAAGTATGAAGAGTGAGTAATTTTTGGACGTGGAACTTGATTCCACATCCAAATGGTGTGTATACTTCACATTTGAGTAAATGTACAAGAATATAATCTAAAAATACAATAAGAGCATGTTCAACACATTGTTTTCATGCATTTTCAATTTTTTTCGATGTAGGCCTACTCAAAAGTATGCATAGTAATTCCACATACAATAAGTGTCTACAATTTAGAGTAGAAATTCCAGGTGCCATATTTCTTTACTAAAAGTGACTTGATGGAATGTTTGAGGATTAAACAACCTTGGTATAAAATTCAGTCTCTAATAAGTGTTGACCTATTTGGGTGCAATAGATATACTATTTTTAAAACAAGTAAAACATATAGGGTTCCTAATTCATACTTCCCTATGAGTAGTTTGTTAGGTGCTAAGAAATTTTGTTTTAAGAATTTTGAGGGAAACTAAAACATTACTAGAATAGTCTCTTCAAAATTTGCCAACATGGTTGTTGATTGAATTTCTAACCCATCCTAAATACTTGTTCTTATTTTTATTAATTTACGTGGATGGTTATTAGGATTTTCTAATATCTGTGCCTCTAATGACCTAGGATAATGTGTAATATTTTTGTGGTGGATGAACATTGTGCTTCTTTAGAACACTTTGCTTGTATATGGGAATTGTAACATGGTTGAGTGCTAGAAAGATAAGGGGTACTACTAGTGTTACTACAAACCATGGGAAAATAATCCCTGGTAGCTCTTCAAGTATTCCATGAGTGATTTCACCTTAATAGGTCTCAATGAAAATTGAAAATAGATACTTGGTTCACTTGTATATCTAGCAAAGGATTGGGGTGTATTTACTAGATATGTTATAGAGCCTTTCTCTTAAGTAATAACTCCTTTTGTTTTGATTTCTCTAAAGGTCAACTAGTCTAACATACTACTGCCAATATAGTTTTTAGTGTCATGGGGATTTGAAAACATTCAAATTCCTCAAACCCACTGTATTCTTAATATTTTTCACCTCTTCATCCATAGCTCCCAAGTTTGTATCTACATCATACGAAATTTAATTCTCAAACCACATTGAGACAATGTCCCATATAAGCTAGCAGGAAGATGCCATCTCTATGATGGTATCCTTTTTACATATATTGTGTGTCAATAAAGCTTCCCACATTCATTGCATCCATAATAAGGAATTTCTCAGCAAGTCTGAGGCTCTCAAGGAGAAATTAGAATATGCACCTTATTACAATGAAAATAAATAATTTGTTGCAAAGGTGAACCATATTATTTAGTTATGGGTCTTTTGAAGAGCCGTTGTCAATAGTGAGACAACTAAATAACACAACACTAAGTTTTCAAAATTATTGATAAAGGTTGGGCCAAAATATAGACACTAGAGGATGACTATGATGAAGGGCCTCTCATCTCAATGATATCACACCCTAAAATAATAAGAGAATGACTTTATAATTTTGGGCTCGAGTTCATAATATTTCAAAATTTTATGCATTATTTGTGGAATCAGAAGGGATTTATTGTCTATAGATTATGACTCTATTCTCTCAATGACTAAGTTAATCAGGGTAGTGTAATTCCTGAAATTTAACTAACTAAAAATATGAAAATAATAAGACAAGAGAAATTTTAACTTCCATAAATAATTTCTAAAAATGGTAAGCTTAGAGACATCCAATTTTTCATAGTCAACTTTTATGGAAATAACACTACATATCTAAGATTGTAGAAATAATTATTGATCTATTGAATAAAAATCCATCGATTGCATCTTTTGATTAGGCCTTTACTAGAAAGCAGTAAGGTTTTGAATCATTGAAAACAAAACATCACTCAAGAAAATTTAATGCAAAAAAGTCTTTCTATGTTATCTGAAACTTCACAATTACAATATAATTTCTTATGTTGAACTAAATTGAATCAAACACTAACACAATGGGTAGAATTATTATAACAATATAAAACATGATTCTTAGTTTCTCTGATTTTGTTGAGGATACATAAGAACCTTAACAACTCTAACCAAATTCTAAAACATAATTGTTATATTGAAATAACAAATTTTCCAAGAAAGTACTAACAAACAAATTTTTAGAAATACCTAATGATGGAATATTTTCTCACTAATAATGATATATTCATGATACTATAATAATATTCAATATGTATTCATTTGGATCCTTCAAAATTCTACCTTAAATTTAGTGCACAAGGAAAGAAGTTGACAACAAAAAAATAGACAATTTTTTTAGCAACCTACTAGGATAATTCTACATCACATGGCATGGGTTCCACAAGTAACAAGTTTTACACAACACAACATACATGTTTCTACATTTTATAATAGATAAACACCCAAATTTGCTTTGTACGATAATGTAGATTATTAGTGCTAAACATACAATAACTATTCAAACTCAATTATTTCATTCTAAATTCCTATAAACATTGTTAAGTACATCAAATTATAGTAAAATTATAGATAAAATCATAGTGGTTATTATATATATAATAAATAATATGATATTGGTTACTCTAGATGCTATGGTAGATGAAAAGGGTAAAAAAGGTAAATTGAGCTTATATGCAAAAATCAAATTTTTTGTCAATTATAACAAACATTTTTAAAAATGTTTTAAGATACATTTTCTTGAATTTTGTTTTAATAGTGCATAAAATGTTGTTTATAGATTTCATTCGCTTTATATTTGTGTTTTTTCTCTGGTTGGTATCTAAAATTTATAAGAAACTTTATGAAGATGAATTAAAAACTACATTTAAGATGAATTAGTATTGTTTTGTTTCATTCTTACTTTTATGGTTCTCCTTTGGTGATAGTTCTTTCTATTGACCGAAAACATAAATGTTTGATGGCAGAAGGAGTTCTGGTTACATATTGTCTTTTATTTAGATCAAAGGTAAATTAATGAGATCCCTTTTTTTTTTGAGATAAGGGACCTTTTTCATGAAAGGAATCGACTACTGAGATTTACATCTCAGAATAGGTACCCTACCCTAACTTCTAATGACTTCTTGAAAATACATATTCTTAAGATTAAAGTGTTTTACAATTTTTTTTCAAAATCCTAGCTAGGATATCATTTTATTGATATTTTATGAAATGTTGTATAAGTTAATAAATTATAAAATATGATCTAATACAACTTTCCTACAAAGAAATGTCATTATATAAAAAATTACATCTAATTTTATCTCCTTAAAATAATAAAAAATATTTTTATGAATATTATAACAATTGATTTTATCTCTTTAGAATAACGATAAAATTTATATTAATATTTAAAGTTATATATAAATAAAAGATGGTACTACTACTCCAAACTTAAACTACCCATGTAAGTGACTCATAAATGTTGGGTGTGGAGCCTGATTATCTTGTTTATTTTGTATCACTGTGTTGGACCCATGTACCTTAATGGGGAGGCAACGCCGCCCATAATTAAACGCTTCCTGGGGGGTCCGGGGGGGAGGGGGGGGATTGTGACTTTACGGAGCCCCCCTCTAGCGAGGAGTTTTGGGGGCAGCATCCCTGAAGCTAAAAACATATGTAAAATTGCCTTGTAAAAGCATGGTAATTTCTAGTCAATATGGGCCATTCATTAGGCACATGATCTAACGGTAGAAGTTATGTTTAGTTTAGGGTTTTTTTCCCTAGAAGGAAACTTCTCGCTTGTATGAGGGTATTGTATTGCGATTGTGTATTGTATGTGTATTCTCAGAGTGAGAAAGAAAGAGTGATACTGTGAGAGAGAAAAGAGGATATTATAGCAGATCTGTTGTAGGTTGTGTCTCTTCATTTTACTGGATAAAAGAAAGGAAAGATTGACTGTTTAGGGTGGACGTAGCCAAAACTGGGTGAACCACATATATCTGTGTCTCTCTGATTTTATTTGTTTTGTGTACTTGTGTTTTCTACATATTTTATGTGTTGCATTGCTCTGTAATATATAATTTTTTAACAATTTTTTTTTTATTTAACTCAAATTAAAAAAATTATTAATATTTGAAGTTATATAAAAATAAAAAATGGTGTTACTACTCTAAAATTAAACTACCCATATAAATGATTCATAAAAAAATTATTTAACTAAAAAATTAATAATAATAAAAATATTAATATATACATGCATACTAACTATACTTTATTTCACTTTATCATAGTACTTTATTTAACTTTACTATATGTAAGATTATAAATTTAAAATTATTATAAACCTAAAACTATACCAACACTAAATTAATATCATTGTGATAACATATTTAGGATAAGAAACAAGATAAGCCATCACCAAAATAAATATATACCTTATCTAACTTTATCATAGTACTTTATTTAACTTTACTATAAGTAATATTATGAATTTAAAATTATTATAAACCTAAAACCATACCAACACTAAATAAATTAATATCATTGTGATAACATATTTAACATAAGAAAGAAGATAAGCCATCACCAAAATAAATATAAACCAATAAAATTTGAAATATTACCTATTAAGAAATCCAATAATATAAATCTAAACCTACAAAATTTGAAATATTACCTAATAAGAAATCCAATAATATAAATCTAAACCAATAAAATTTGATATATTACCTAATATGAGGTATGATGATAAGAACAATAGCTAAATGAAAAAAAAAAACACGAAACATAAAACCTTCAACTAAATTGAAAGGTACATTTTTTTTGAAGTATCATAATACTAAGTAGAAGTAGAAAACAACATTTAAGAAACATATCTAGAATGTAGCCTTGGAATTGGATTTGCACGTAATGCCAAGGGGATTAAATTGGTTGAAGGCTCGTGAATATTGTTTTTGGTGACTTGTTTAAGTTGATGTTTGAGGAGTTATTTATACATTTGAAATGATAAAATCGTTTGTTTGAATTTTTTTTTTTTCTTTAATTATTAATAAAATTTCATTTTTCCACATTTAATGATATTATATTTTAATTGTGTTAATTTCAAATTAATTTTAATATAGTGATATCAAATTTATTTATAATTGTGTTAAATTTAATCTAATTTTAATATAAAAAATATTATATTTATTTATCGTTATGTTATAATTTATAAAATAATTTAAATTATAAATTATTTAAATATTTAAATAAATATTAACAAAAAAATTTGTTCTCTTAAAAAAACCATAGCTATCTTTTGGGTCTTTTTACAATTTTTTTTAATAAAAATTCATAATAATTTAAAATAAAATACAATTATATATCTATATATCTTTTATCAATGTAACTAATAAAAAATTATTTTAACCTTATTTATATTATATATAGGAGAAATCAAATTTCTCAATAAAAAAAAGTGTTTTCATCTTAAAAGATTTGATATCTTTTAACTAGTGATAAATCCAATATATATATATATATATATATATAAAAAAAAATATCTTAAAATTTGGATGGCTCTTAACTCATTATATATATATATATATATATGCTTTTTGACAGTAAGAAAATTAGAGACATGTAAGAAAAAAGAGAATATATATGTTGTTGCCTATGTAAGACTATTCTAGATATAGGGTCTTATCAAAATTTGTGACTTGTTTTAACGGGACTCTATTGTGATGCATGCTTTAGAAGTGGAATTCCATTGTTTCCTATACACCCCATCTACTAGTTTTGATATTCCAAATGTACCGCAAAAAATAGAGTCAAACTACTACCATAGAATTATAAAATTGTAATGTGTGTTATAGAAGTGGAAATCCATTATTTCCTATTTACTGGTTATGATATTCCAAATGCATTAGAGGGTAGTGAGAGAGTTCATAGACCTTGGTGTACAATTCCCTCATTAAGTGATCAAATAATAATAAAAAATTGAATTTCCTATTTAATGTCTTGAAGCAACCATTGGAGAAAAACATCTTCAACTAGTATTTTTTTCTTTACTCGGTAAATCAAAAATTTTAAATTCCTATTTAAACTTGTAACTTTTTGATATCCTTCAAAGAGGTAATTGAGAGGAGAGTTTAGTGCTACAAATTATGTTATATTGTTGGTTCCTTGACCTAGTGCAATATATAATATGTAATAAAAGGAGAGGAAAACGTATACCACATACAAGGGAGTTAAACCCATTCTGAGGCTCTATTGAAAATAGATGGATTTCTATTTTTCTTCCACTTTGGGGAAATAATGTATTTCTTGCAAATATTTTTAATGATTTCAAGTGTAATATCTAAGAGAACATTTGAGGATTTGAAGATGTTATAATTCTAAGCCCACCATATCTTTTAGATGAGAATACAAGAAAATAAACAGTTATAAAGTTAACATTAAAATAATTCATGTAGTGTGTGTGTGTGTGTGTGTGTCTATATATATATATATATATATATAATCTTGTGTTCTTTTTTCTTTAATTTTATTTTTAGATTGAATTATATTTGTAACTGAAATAAACCCAGTTCGCCTGACACGTGACATGTAACTACCAGTAAATATATGGGGAGCTATGATATGTCGTCCTCTTCTCGGTAACTCATAACAAGGGATATTTGTATGCGGATTTAACTGGGATTTCAATCTACGTTTTTTGAGTTTCAAAGATTTCACACTTATCAGATTAACCAATTGAACTCTCCCGAGACACAATATCTCAAAATATGATTAAATAATTAAAAAATGTTATTTTTTTAAATTCATAATAAAAATATTATCAAATATGAGAGGTTGGAACAAGAGGGATTATTTTCGATAGGCGAAAAAAGAGAAATTCAACATCTCTTGGGTTTAAGAACTTCAACCAAACGACGAATGTTTGACATTATGTAAGGATTAGACCACACAATTTGATAAGAAATTCACCTCTTTCTGTATTTGATAACTCGATGATTTTTATACAACAAGTAATAAAGCTAAATGAGAACCCAAAATAGGCTGAAATCCCCATTTTGTATAAGATAAGTCTCGATAACTCGATGATTGTTATACAAAAAGTAATCAAGCTAAATTTGAACCCAAAACAGACCTAAATCCCCATTTTGTATAAGATAAGTCTTCAAACCACCAAATTTGAGTGTGTAATTCTATCATATTGAAATACATATCAATTTACTGGCTGATCTGTTAGCAAATAAAGGTGCCACATTGGATGAAGGAGAGTTGGTATTGGACGAGAGAAACCCATACATAAAATATTTCCATGACAAGTATGAAATGGGAGGTGGTATTCGATGTCACCAAATGATTTAAGAGATGGGACGTCTACTCTCCCTCTGTTAGAGTATTTGTAGTTGTATCTATATCCTTCACTTCCTTAATGCTTCGTAAACCTATATTATATGCAGACAATTGGATTTGTATCCTCATCCTAGGTGCCCACGTATATCAAGCTCTGTCAGTGGATAGATGTAAGACATTTCTCAATGGAAATAAATTTGAAATGAAATGAAATTTTAACGTCTAAGAGACTAAAAATAGTCTATGGGACTATGAGTTCTCTGTTTTTCGCCTTTTGCATTTCAGTTCTTTTTTTTTTTCAAATTGATGATGAGCTGGCCCAACCTTGCAACAATCTCTTCGCTGAAGAGACAATGCCAAGAAACTGATGCTAACATATTCCCATAACTTTCCCTGATGTCTTTGAACGCATCACATTCGAAAATGAAATGTTTTTCCGATTCCACTGCCCCAGACGTGCAAAATGTACACGCTCATTATTCCCAAGCTTCTTTAGGCCTTTTCCACCATCCTGTTTCACACTGAAGATGATGCAAGTTGGTTCTTAGTTGAGCAATAAGAACCTTTGGCCTCCACGGAATGTTAGCTCCAATGTAATCTTTTTGTTGGAGATCATAAGTAGGGTTGAATTCTTCAATGTAGTACTTCTTCTTTCTACCCAACTCTTTTCCCCATACCTGTTTACAAAACTTCTCCATAAACAAATTCTTTAGCTCCTTGTTATTTATGGGACAAGCCGTGAGGTAGATATTCCATTTTTGCATCCATGTGTAGTTTTGTCTCATCCATGTTGTCTTTCTTTCACTCATGCCTTCTATGAAGATAACATTAGGCCATCTACCTACTCCCATTTGCTCAATTCTTTTTAGATATCTTATGATCCGCACCATAAAAATTTCTTCGATGGGAGTTTCTCCTATTTCACTCAACATTATCTCATAAGGTACTGAAATTTTTATTTTGAACTTGCTCATGATCAAGCGTTTTTGGATTTTCTCAATTTGATTCCATTTTGTGACAGGGGTGCTACTAGCCTGCAATTCACACCCATATAGCATCACTGGACAAGCTAGGAGTCCAAAAATTACTTTTAACATTTTCCAATCCCATAAACTGCCTCTCTACATCTATTTTGAAGAGCATATAATTATTTCCACCCTCCTAAGATTCTCTTCTTTATGCAGTCCTCTCAATTAAGTTTTTTGTTGAAATTGATCCTGAGGTATTTGTACTCATTTACTTATTCAAGAATGTTTCCTTCAAAGAAGAATGCATTTTGAATCTGCTTCCTTTTATTAGAGAAAATCATTATCTTGGTCTTACTAATATTGACTTGCATCCCCACTGCTCTACAAAAAAGCTCAAGGGCATATCGGTGCATCTGCAATCCATGGGCCAATTTAGAAATCAATACAAGATCATCAGCATATAAAAGAATCTTTATCACAAACTCCCCCAACCTAACACCATCCCCACCTTGCAAATTTAGCCGCTCTTCTAGTTTATCAATATATAAACCAAAAAGAGTAGGGGATAGAGGGAAACCTTGCTTGACTCCAATGTCACTTCTAAAGCTTTCTGAAATACCTGTTGAGGTTTTAATTTTGACTTTCACCTCTTCATAAAGTCTATGGACAACAACTCTATAATGTAAAGGAATTTCAAGTTCTTCCATTCTATGCCACAACTTATCTTTAGGGACTGCGTCAAATGCCTTTTTGAACTCAACAAAACAACATAATACTTCTTCTTTACCCCCCAAAACCTTTTCAATAATGTGTCTCAATGTGATGTCGTGATCCATTGTAGAATACTTCAGAATTAGTAACTCCGCAATTGACATCCAAGAAACACGCTTGAGATTTGGAACCAATGATATCTGAAGAAGAGTATGCTTCCTCTCTATGAGGACTTGCAACTCATGGACCAAAAGGCACCCCCTGATCTCTGGGAGAATCTTGTTAGAGTAGTTTCTTCAGATTTATAATCTATGTTTTTTAAATTTATATTAGTCTTAGGAGTTTTTTTTTAGAAGATATATGGAAAGTTTGCTCAAGATTGGAATGCAAATAGAGAAATAGGAGAGTAAGTTTTTTTTGTTTTTTCTTAAATTTAGATGTAGAAATTAGAGTCCATTATGTAAAAGGTTTTGACTTTCAAATCAAACTACATTAATACAAAACTCATAATTATCTTTTCAAAAAAATATTATCGAAATGAAGTGAGTTAGCTTAATTAATTTTAACTTTCACCATGTCAATAATAATATTATATATTTATGATTATATAATAAATATTATTATATTGAAATTTAGAGCCAAACATATATATAATATTGTTTACTAAAATTTAAAATTCATATAAAATTTAAAATTTGATATGTATAAAAATAAAAATATTTTGAAAATAAAATATAATTTGCATATATTTATAATAATACTAATAATTTAATTTTAAAACTATCACTAGATTAGACATGGCTTCATTACTTATGGGACAAGAGACTCATCTCTACTAAACAATTTGATTATTAAAATTTATAACATAGATATTCTACACAACTTTAATTTTAAACCTATAATATTTTAAAATTAAAAATATACTCATAACCATTAACATTTTTATTATATTGAATTTTAAATATTTCATAATTTTTAAATATAAAATAAATATAAACATAATTTTAATTTATTAATTCAAATTATAAAAACAATATTATATTTTTAAAATTTATAATTAATTATTTAAATAATTATTAAAAATAAAAATAAAAATAATACTATAAGAATTACACTCAATTGAATCCCTAATTATCTTTAAAGATAACAATACCGACAGATAAAGAAAGAAGTAATATTGTCCTCAAAGGAACGTGTGATTGAAGGAATATGAGATCACTTTTGAATTTTAGTTATTAAATAATTATTAAAAGAATTATTATATAGATGATGTTTTAACAATTTGTAAATAATAATAAAATTTAAATCAAATGTTTATAGAGTATAAAATAAATAGTCATGAAGTGTATTAACACTTTATCATGTAAAAAGTTTACTAATTTAATATTGTGTGGATAAAATTTTATTCATGTTAAAGGCTGGTGCTTTTTTCTTTTTTCTTTTTTGGCAATTTTAATGATTTCAATAACCTTGGGGTTGATTTCACAAATCAAAATTTAAGTGTGTAATTATCCTAACACATATATAATTTAGCAAAAAAATAAATAAAATTTAAATAGATTATATTAAATTTGTAATGTTATTGAATTAATAAAAAATGTATAAAACTTGTAAATTAATGATGTATTTAAATAGTAAGTCAATACAAATCAATATACAGAGAATAATATTATTTGATAATGCTATATAAAAAAATATTATTGTTTACAAGATTTTATAATGTTTAGATTTATAATTGTAAAATTTATCTCAAAAAACTTTCATAAAGTTTGAATTAATTTACATATATATATATATTGAATTAATTTAAATTATAGTAGTATTAAAAATATAGTTGTTTTAGTTTTGGGTAGTTTAATTGATGATAATTGTGAAATGAAATGCTATGTATAAGAAAGTTCGAGATTCAAATCTCACCAATTGATCATGTGTAACAACCCCATACTTAAACACCTAAGAGTTATAAGAGTTGTAGTAGTAGTATTAACCAGTGCAACATAGTAAAAAACGGACTCACTTAATAATATTTTTAATCATAAAATAAATAAATATTACAACCAATAAATACCTTAAAAATTAAATAAAAATTGTTATTTATAGTAAATATCACTTAAAATACACATGAATTTTATAACATAAAAAATACAACCAACTACTTATATTACCATAGGAGTATTTAACAGCCCTTTATTAGCTTTCTATGCCTAAAAACTTGTCTACTAAATTGTAATGTAACCAAATGCTGCTTTGTATCATAAATTACATTTAGTTTTTCAAATTTTGAAATGTGCAATATATGTTTATATACCGCAACCTTAAAATAATATCACATTTACTTGGGATAATTAAAATGGAAATATAAATAGCCATTTCATTAACAGTGGAGTAGATATCTACCAATGTTTTATGGGCAAAATTCGCTTTTCCATCTATCTCCCTCCAAGTGTGGTTTGAATACGAACACATCGAAGTGTGGTAAATGCAGTGGGCTTTCCATCAAGCAACATGGATATGTAAATGTTAACTTGCAACTGTAACAGGTAATGTGTAAAAGAAAGTTTAATGCTAACAAGACAGACAAATGGAATACCACTCACTATGTGGTCTGTCATAATTGTAAGAGTCCAATGCTCTGGTTATATGCAACACAAATTGCATATGGTTTTTTATTTGAGGTTGGAATACGATGGTGAGGGGGCCAGGTGTTAATATGGGTGGAAGAGCTTTGCTGCGTGGGGATGAAGGACACCAACGTGGCCATTGCCTGCATATGGTGCCCGAGGTGGGTTGGCAGGGGGAGGAAGGATGCCAATGTGGACGTCGCATGCAGATGGTGCGTGAGGTGGGTTAGCGGGGGAGTTGATATGACAACTACCATAAGAGGTAATAAATGACTTTTTGATTTTGCGATAAATAGCTGGTTAATCCAGTGAGGATGTCAAGAGACCTTTGAGGAAAGTGCCGGAGGAAGGTTAATACAAGCGAAAAGGTAAGTTGTTTATTATTTTGGTTTTTCAGTGAAGTTGGTTATGCATTCATCAGAAGACAGAGCCGAAGACGTTGGGTGCCTATGCGGGTCGATACTTGGTATGTATTTTGATTTATCCTCTCTATGAAATCTTTGAAGGTTTCAGAATTCTGTCATATGTAGAAAATATTCATGGTGTTTTTAGATTTTTTATATAAATGGTGGTTTGTTCAGTTCTGGTTTGTGCAAATGCCAAAGGTTTCAGAAGTCTGTTGCATGCAGAAATAGTCAAGGTGTTTTTAGACTTTTTGTATAAAAGTTGTTTTGTTCTGTTCTGGGAAGGATGTTGCTGTTGGAAATCTGTAAACATGGGAATGTGTTCGGATAATCTTCAATCTGTTTCCATCTTGAACCTACCAGTAATTGCATTTCACTCTGTTCATAATTTGGGAAGAATGCTGAATTATTTTAAGAAGAGACTGATGGATAATGATAAGACTATTACACATTTCCTTGTGATTGTGAGCGTTGTTTATCATAGTATCCCTTTGCTTAGGGCCTTCTGTTGCTATTTATCTAATGGTTTTTTTATTTCATGGATTGGTTGTTTTGGCTTTTGGCTGTGGATAATTGGGAGTGAGTTAATCGTTTGGCTTTCGATTCGTAGGGGTTCTGAATGGAAGAGGGTAATTTGTGGGTTGGACATCTGGGTTGTTCGAGGGCTGCGTAGTTATATACCTGAGTTTCTCTGTTTTGTTTTAATGGTTTTTCATTTGATAATGATAGTCGGTTCTGTGGTTAGATTGGGTAAGGGGAATGGTATGTCTTTCAGTTTACAAAACTTTTCTCTTTCTAATTTTCTGATATGTATCTTTCATGGAAATGTTTCTTGTTTGTTGGTATCAGAAGAGCCTCTTACTGTCCTTCATACGATGGTAAAGAAAAATAGAGGCAGGAAGCCTAATGGAGATAAAGGTAAACGGCCCATCTCTCCTCAGCCTGCAAAAGAGACAAGAAGTCAACAAAGCAACTCATTTAGCCGATAATTCAAACCTTCACAACAGAAATTCCTTGTTCTGTTAAACCTCGTATTTATGGATGGGAAACAAAGGTTTTAAACAATATGGATGAAGAGGATTATATGGAATTTGAGACCTGCATAATGTCGTCGCTGATCCAGGGCATACCCGTGGATGTATTTATCTGTTCCAGCATTCAATACGAACTTATTGGATGATAAAATGTTTGTTAGCAAAAGTTTTTATGTCGACTCAGGAGATAGCAAGGTCGAAGTTAGGGTCTACTATGGCTGATATCAATATAAATATTGAGGAAATCAACCTCCGTCAGCTGCAACAGTATGCTAGACTAGGCAGGATGGAGAAGGATATAAAAGCATTGTAGCAGGTTGAAATTCCTGGTTCCAACGCTAAAGATCCTACCCCTATGGAGTCAGAAGATGACTAGTGATATCAGTTCTTATTGTTTAGTGGCTAGTTTTATTTTATGTAAATGTTAGTATTTACAGACTTAGATATCAAGTATCGTCAAACTCTGTACAGGTTATTAAGGTTGTTTATGTTTTGGTTGACATACATTGCACTTAAATGGCCAACAGACCTGGTTTCCTTAGTGTGTGGATGTGTGTGAGAAAAAAGTGAACAATCACATAGTTTGAACGTGTGGAAATGTGATGATCCTTTCCAAAATCCCCTATTAAACTATGTTTTATTGTTCCTTTCTTAGAAGAAAAACATGCACCGATATGGGCCGCTTTCAATTTTTCCTAGTTAATCGGTATGATCAACTATAGGAAGACGGTGAGTTGTGAATAGAGAGCATTCATATGCTTGCCTAGGATCACCGGAGGGTGAAAGTGAGCATAGATTACTTTCTCTTCTATCGAAAATTCAATCTTGGTCCCGAAATCCTAGTGCAAAAATTGAACCAAACTAATGAATTTTACACTAGAAAAGGAGAACTAGCTAAGCATGCATGGACTTGGGCCACTTACTTTGGCTAATTATTGAGGTGTTTTAGTACTTAAATTTTCAAAAAATAAATTATTTCAAAATGCAAGTTAATTTTCCTCCTTCTTAAACTATGTGTTAACTTTGAAAAAATCAACTTGAAATAAAACTACCACTTAGCCTACTAAAAGTAGCTAAGGGTGAGGTTTAGAAAGCTATGAGGTACCTCAACCAGTTCTGCCAGATGTATTATGAGTTGCCAGTCACCCTTTACAAGCAAGAAAATATGGAATTAGTGGAGAAAATCCCATTTCCATTTTTTGCGCGAAAAAGGCAGAAACATACGTGATTTTTGCGCTCAGGTCACCTCTGAATGCACACACTAAGGTGCGCCTATCTATGGGAAATGCATGCAAATTTCTTGCAGAGTAGTTTATGGGAGCTCTTCCGCTTCATCTTGTCACTTGGGATGAACCAGGTAGTGAAGGATAGAAAGGGGGAAATTCCATCCCAACTCCACAGCGAAAACGAAGGTCTCTGCAGAAAGGCGCAACCACATAAACTTGGAAATACAAGTTAGCGAAGTCTCCAATCCTGTGTTGGTGGGTTTGGTGCATGCATGTATGAAACCACGCCAACTTAAGATCGGTGGTTTTTCTCTCTTAAGTTATTGGTCACAAGCATAAAATAGATGGAGTCAAGAAAGTTAGTGGAACATGCTAAAACATAAAAATACTAGATAGAGAAACAACATGTATATTTAAACATTAAAACTAAACTAAAAAAAAAAAAAATAACACAAAAGCTCTAAATAGAGTAAAAAAACTTCAATAATCCAAATGGTGGCTCTTACGTCCCCTCTTATTGAGTGCTGGTAGGAAATGAGGATGAAAATTTAACCCACTTTCCAAAGGGCCCTTAGAACTAGGGGTTCTAAGTCCCAATGCAAGGATGTCTTTACTTCCAAGCTGCCTTGGCACAAAGTCTCCCTATCTATACTATGGTGGACTGGAGTTGTTGGATGGCCAACAACTGAGTCCCCTCTATGTCTGCTCCGGATCACACACTGCTGGTATTGCTTGGGGAAATTTTGGCCAGCATAACAATGTGCTCTCCTGTTTTTCATCTCTTGGTAGCCTTTTATAAGAGAATTCAAATCCTCCTTCCCTCTCTTGGTACATTGTGGATAGTGACCCTAGAGAGGAGGGTGATTCCATTGTCTGCCAAATTTATTCCATTGTGTGCTCCCATGAGGTCCTAAGGAGGCTTGGGCGGTTGTAATTAAGCAGTCTCAAGTGTGGGATCAATGTCCTGGAGTGTGCCTTGTGGTCTCAGAAATTAACTTCTGCCACTCCCCGGATTGCGCAATTTTTTGAGTAAAAAGCGTGCAAAGGAACGCTTATCAAATATTTTTGCGCGCAAAGGTGCATCTCACTGGTTCTTCTTATACACAATTTGATTTTTCCTTTCATACCTTAGAGATTTTTAAATACTTTTAGATTATCTAATGTCTTTCAACCCTGTAAATCCTTCAGCCTGACATTTAATAATGTCACCTTTACTTGTCTGATTTTCCAGTGATAACAAATACCACACCCTTATCTACTATTTCCCCACCCATAGGAATGTATTGTGGTTTTTGAAACTAAAGGCCACAAAATATGACCAAAAGTAACTCTCGACGATTTTTTATTAAACTCCTCCCTTGTAAATAACTCCTTCCATGTTTTCCGAGACCTTGAAAGTATTAGAATAGAAATTCCAGGTGCCATATGTCTTTACTGAAAGTGACATTATGGAATTTTTGAGGCTTAAACAACCTTGGTATAAAATTCAGTGTCTAATAAGTTTTGAACTATTTGGGTGCAATAGATATACTATTTTTAAAATAAGTAAAACATATAGGGTTCCTACTTCACACTTCCCTATGAGTAGTTTGGTTAGGTGCTAAGAATTTTTTTTTAGAAATTTTGAGGGAAAATAAAACAATACTAATCTATTCTCTCCACAATATGCCAACATGGTTGTTGATTGAGTTTCTAACCGATATTAAATACTTGTTTTTATTTTTATTAATTTACATGGATGGTTATTAGGATTTTCTAATATCTATGCCTCTAATAACCTGTGATAATGTGCAATATTTTTGTGGTGGATGAACAATGTTCTTTTTCAAACCACTTGGCTTGTATATGGAAATTTTAACATGGTTGAGTGCTAGAAAGATAAGGGGTACTACTAGTGTGACTACAAACCATGGGAAAATAATCCTTGGTAGCTCTTCAAGTCTTCCATGAGTGATTTGACCTTAATAGGTGTCAATGAAAATTCCAAATAGAAACTTGGTTCACTTATATATATCTAGGAAAGGATTGGGGTGAATTCACCAGATATGTTATAGAGCCCTTCTCTTATGTAATAACTCTTTTTGTTTTGATTCCTCTAAAGGTCAACTTGTCCATATTGTTAACACAACTATTCTAGCATACCACCACCAATATAGTTTATAATTTCATGGGGATTTGAAAACATTCAAATTCCTCAAACCCACTGTATTATTAATATTTTGTACCTCTTCACCCATAGTTCCCTAGTATGTATCTATATCATAAGGAATTTAATTCTCAAATCACATTGAGACATTGTCCCATATAAGTTAGCAGCAAGATGGCATCTCTATGATGGTAATCCTTTTTACATAGATTGTGTGTTAATAAAACTTCCAAAATTCATTGCATCCATAATAAGTAATTTCTCAGCAAGTTTAAGGGTCTCAAGGAGATATTACAATAATCACTTTATTACAATGAAAATAAATATTTTGGTGCAAAGGTGAACCATATTATTTACTTATAGGTCTTTTGAAGAGGCATTGTCAATAGTGAGACAAACTAAAGAACACAATACTAAGTTTTCATCATTATTGATAAAGGTTGGGCCAAAACCTAGACCCTAGAGAATGTTTATGATGAAGTTTCTCTCATCTCAATGATATCATACCCTAAAATAATAATATAACCACTTTATAATTGTTGGCTCGAGTTCATAAGATTTAAAAAATTTATGCATTATTTGTGGAATCAAAAGGGATTTATTGTCTATAAATTATAAATCTATTGTCTCAATGCCTAAGTTAATTAGTGTAGTTTAATTGATGAAATTTAACTAGCTAAAAACATGAAAATAATAGGAGAAGAGAAATTTTAACTTCCATAATAATTGTAAAAATGGTAAGTTTAGAGACATCCAATTTTTCACAATCAACTTTTATGGAAATCACACTACAAATCTAAGGTTGTAGAAATAATTATTGATCTATTGAATAAAGATCCATCAGTTGCATCTTTGGATTAGGCCTTTACTAAAAAGTAGTAAGGTTATGAATCATTGAAAATGAAACATCACTCAAGAAAATTTAATGCAAAATATTATTTCTATGTTATGTGAAACTTCACAATTACAATATAATTTCTTATGTTGAACTAAATTAAACCAAACACTAATCCAATGAGTATAATTATTATACAATAAAATACATGATTTTTAGTTTCTACAATTGTTTTCATATACATAAGAACCTTAACATCTTTAACGAAATTCTAAAACATAATTGTTATATTGAAATTACAAATTTTCCAAGAAAATACTCACAAACAAATTTTTAAAAATACTTAACTACCATAATCTAAAATGATGGATTATTTTTTCACCAATAATAATATATTCATGAATACTATAATAATATTCTATATGTATTCATTTGGATCCTTCAAAATTCTACCTTCCAGTTAGTGCACAAGGAAATAAGTCCATAACACAAAAAAGAATAGAAATATTATGTAGCAACATACTAGGATAATTAGACATTATATTGCATGGGTTCAACAAGTAACAAGTTTTCCACAACACAATTCACATGTTTCTACATTTAATAATAGATAAATACCCAAATTTGCTCTGTAGTGTAGTGTAGATTGTTAGTGCTAAATTATTTTATTCTAAATTTCTATAAACATTGTTAAGCATATCAAATTATAGAAAAATTATAGATAAAATCATAGTGGTTGTTATATATAAAATAAATAATATGATAGTGGTTACTATAGATGGTATGGTAGATGAAAAGGGTAAAAAAGCTAAATTGAGCTTATATGCTAAAATCAAATTTCTGTCAATTATAACCAACACTTTTAAAAAAAATTTAAGATACATTTGCTTGAATTGTGTTTTAATAGTACATAAAATGTTGTTTATAGATATTTCATTGGCTTCATTTTTGTGTTTTTTCTCTGGTTGGTACCTAAATTTTCTAATAAACTTCATCAAGATGAATTAAAACTTACATTTAAGATGAATTAGTATTGTTTTGTTTAATTTTTACCTTTATGGTTTTCTTTTGGTGATAATTCTTTCTATTGACCTAAAACATAAATTTTTGATGGAAGGATTTCTCGTTACATATTATCTTTTATGTAGATCAAAGGTTCTCTCATATAAATATAAGATACAATATTTATACATGTTATGTTTTTTTACATGTGTTAGGCACTATAGAATTGAGTATTAGTATATGATATCCAACATCAAATTAATTAATGAAATATCCTTGTTTGTGAGATAAGAGACCTTTTTCATCAAAAGACTAGACTCTGAATAAGTACCCTCACTTCTAATAACATCTTTGAAAATACATATGTTCTTAAGATTAAATTGTTTTGCAAATTTCTTTCAAAATCCTAACTTGGATATCATTTTATTGATATTTTATGAAATGTTGTATAAGCTAATAAATTATAATATGATGTAATACAACTTTCCTATAAAGAAAAGTCATTATATCAAAAATTACATATGATTTTATCTCTTTAAAATAATAATAATTTTTTTTATGATATAAAATATGATTTTATTTCTTAGAATAAAAATAAAATTTATATATATAAATTAAAATAGGTACTACTACTCCAAAGTTGAACTACGTGACTTATAAAAAAATTCATTTAACTCAAAAATTAATAATAATAACAATATTAATTCTAACTTTAAATTTTTTATTAATATTTAAAGTTATATAAAAGTAAAAGTTGGAGTTGTTACTCAAAAGTTAAACTACCCATATAAATTATTTATAATTTTTTTTTTTAACTCAAAAATTTATAATAATAACAATATTATTATGTGCATCCATACTAATTATACTTTATTTAACTTTACCATAATCACAGGGGTTGCATTATGGAAGCAATGCTATAGCACATGGATTTATATTGGGAGATATATAATGAGGAAAATTTGACATAATATATTGGGAGTAAAGGGTTTTTATATAGGAAAGTATACAAAATGGAGCTCAAAGTTAATGAAAAATATAAAAAATTATAAAAAATGTTAATGAAAAAATGGATACCTACAATATATAGTGAAATTAGAGGCTTTTTCAATTGGGAGGGAGTATTGGGTTTATATTGCTAGAAGGTTAAACAGTGTGATTTTTAAAAGCATTTCCCAATATGTACTCAAATTAAAAATATTATTTAATATACTCTTATCATGTGATATATTAGAGATTCATTGAGTAAAACCCTATAACCTTAATATTTTATTTAAATTTATTATAAATAATATTATGAATTTAAAATTATTATAAACTCAAAACTATACAAACAATAAATTAATATCATTCCGATAACATATTTAAGGTAAAAAAAAAGATAATCCATTACCAAAATAAATCTGAACAAAATTTGAAATATTACCTAATAAAAAATCGAATAATATAAATCTAAACCAATAAAATTTGAAATATTACTTAATAAGAGGTCCAATGATGAGAACAATAGCTAAATGAAAAAAAAAAATTGAAACATAAAACTTTCAACTAAATATAATTGTAAACCTTAACCTGAAAGGTACAATTTTTTAACTATCATAATACCAAGTAGAATAGAAAATTGCATTTAAGAAAGATATCTAGAGTGGAGTCTTGGATTTTGCAGGTAATGCTACGGGGATTGTTGAAGGGCCGTGGCAATATTCTTTTGGGTGACTTGGGTTTAAGTTCATGATCCTTTTTTTTTTGTTTGCGAAGTTATTTGTCTCATGTAAACATTTGAAATGATAAAATTGTTTGGTTGTTTGTTTGTATTTGTTTGCCTTTTTAATTATTAATAAAATATTATTTTTCCAAATTTAATTTAATGATATTAAATAATAATTATGTTAATTTTGATTTAATTTTAATATAATGATATTATATTTCTTTATAATTGTGTGAAATTTAATTTAATTTTAATATAAAAATTATTTATCGTGTTATAAATTATAAAATAATTTAATTTTAATATAAAAATTATTTATCGTGTTATAAATTATAAAATAATTTAAGTTATAAATTATTTAAATATTTAAGTATACATGAAAAGTTTTTTTATGTTTTTTTTTCTCTTTTACAAAAATCGTAATTAATTTTTTTTTGAGGTTTTTTTTACAATTTTTAATCAAAATTCATAATAAGTTTAATGTAAAATAAATTTATATATTTACATATCTTTTATTAATGTTATTAATAAAAAATTATTCTAATCTTATTTATAGTATGTACTGAGGGAATCAAATTTCTCAATATAAAAAATGTTTTCATCTTCAGAGGTTTGATATCTTTTAACTAGTGATAAATCATAGGTTATATAAATATATATATATATATATATATATATATATATATATATATATATATATAACCTATGATTTATCACTAGTTAAAAGATATCAAACCTCTGAAGATGAAAACATTTTTTATATTGAGAAATTTGATTCTCCCAATACACCAATTTGGTGTCTCGCTCAGTGGTGGCCTTATATATATATAGACAATTCTAGACTTAATGTCTTATCAAAAGTTGTGATTTGTTTCAATGGGACTCACTTTAGTTCACTAGAAAATCTATCTATACCATTATATTCAAACTACTACTACAAAATTATAAAATTGTGATACATGTTTGAGAAGTGGAAATCCATTATTTCCTATCCATCCTATCTACTAGGTCTAATATTCCAAATGTGTCATAGGACAATAGATTCAAACTAATATCATAGAATTATAAAATTGTAATGTGTGTGTCACAGGAAAATAGATTCAAACTACTACCATAGAATTATAAAATTGTAATGTGTGTTATAGAAGTGGAAATCCATTGTTTCTTATTTACTGGTTATGATATTCCAAATGTGTTAAAGGGAAGTGACATGTTTATTCAGAGAGTTCATTGACCGTCCTGTACTAATCTCTCATTAAGTGACCAAATAATAATGAATCGTAAAATTTAATTTCCTATTTAATTTATTTAAGTAACCATTGGAGAAAAACATCCTCAACTAGTTTTTTTTCTTTGCTCTATTGAAAATAGATGGATTTCTAATTTTCTTCCACTTTGGGGAAACCATGTATTGCTTGCAAATACTTTTAATCATTTCAAGTGTAATCTCTTGGAGAACATTTGAGGATTTGAGATGTTAGAATTCTAAGCCCAACATTTTTGTTAGATGAGAATACAAGGAAAGACTTTCAACTAAATGACATATTATAAATGAATATTAAAATATATTTGTTAAGTTAAGAGAATAAGACATCTTCATCAAATTTGAATGGAAAAAACACTTATAAAATTAACATTAAAGTAATTCATGTAATGTGAATATATATATATATATATATATATATATATATATATATATATATATATATATATATATATATATATATATATATATATATAATGTTGGTCATCATGTGTTTTTTTATTTTTATTTTATTTTACTTCCAGATTGAATTATATTTGTAAACCAGAGGAACACAATAGTCTTCTTGACCTAACTACCAATAAATCTTTGAGGGGATATGATATGCGATCCTCCTTCTCGTAGCCTAGGTCACAACATGGGGATTTAACAAGGATTTGAACCTGTGATCCGAATTTATGGAGGAACTCAACAAAATACACATACAACCATAAATACAAATATGCAATGGAAATAACACTTCATTTCATTAATATCAAAGAACTGAAATTTGTTTACAAACAAAATGGAAATAAACTAGCTAGGGCGCTGGTAGCTTATCTCTGAGAAGAGATGTGGTGGCTACAGGCCTCTAAATTTTTTGTTAAAATGAGGCTCAAAGGCCTATATATTATTGAGAAACAATGGAAAACCCTAAACATCCAAAAACCTAACCCTAGGGGATGAAACGCTAGACTATGGGCCCCGATAGGGTAAATTGGTACATCAATTTCCCGGGGTCGTAACTTTGGCATACTATCTCCGTTTGACACACATGATACATCATTATAAATATATATCTGAGGACTAAAATTGTTGATAGTGAATGTTGAGTTCATAATAGACTCATTTTTTCCGTAGGTTTCATGCCTAAAAAATATCGTTTAGGGCCTCAAAACGGCTTCGGAAATTCAAGACCCGAAAAACTGTTAAAAATAGTAAATTGTGCTACAATGAACGAAACTAAAAAAAATGAAAGAAGCAATGGTGGGGGTCCAAGTGAAATAGGAATATGGCCACCAATATCCACCTGGATCATTCCTACCCCCTTAGGAAGCAACAATCCCAATTGCGTTGAGTTCCTCCATGAGATGAGGAAAATTCTGTTGAACTTGGTCCCTAGTGAGCCACTTGCCTTGGTGAAGGAGTTGATCTGCTTTGACAACTCGATATATTTGGATCCTCTGTTGGTGGATGTTCTTTATCTGTGTTTCCATAATCCGATCAATTGTGACTTGTTCCATGCAGTATGGTTTTAACTTTGTTGGTGTGAGTTGTTATGCCATGTCATATGTGTCTAGTAGAGGTGGGAAGGATGGTTGAAGGCAGTCCACATTGAACACTGGGTGCTGGCCAAGGAATGGTGGAATAATTAGTTCGAAGGCATTGTTCCCTATAACCTTGGTGATGGTGTATGACCCATATCAGAGCGGGTGAAGCTAGTGGTGGGGTCCAGCGAGGCACTCCTTCTGCAAAGGCAGCCACACTTTTTCGCCCACCTAGAAGTTATGTGGCACTTGATGTTGATCATGTCATTTCTTGTACTTAGCACTGGCTCTATCCAATATTTTATGAACTTTTTGGCGGATGTGCTAAATTTTCTCAATGAAGGTGTTCACCTTATCAACTTCAGACTGGACATGAGTCGAATCGGCTTGAGTAGCCACAAATGGCATGACTACGTCAATGGGACATAGTGGTTGGAAACCCAAGCTAACCTGAAAGGGGTTATGGTTGGTTGAGCTATGGTTATAACTGTGTTGTACATAGGGAAGGCTCTCATCCCATGTGTTTGGATGCTTTGAATTTTACATGCACATAATGTGTATGATCATCCTCTTGATGACATCTATTTGGCCATCAGTTTGGGGATGTAAAGCTGTGGACTTGGTGAGATTGGTGTCCAACATTGACTAGAGGCTGGACCAAATTGTACTGAGGAACCTGCTATCCCGATATGAGATGATAGAACATGGGATTCAAAAGTGTATCTACACTCATTCAAAGAAGAGTTTAGCAGTGGCTTCTACTGTGATATTCTTCTTGGAGGCCGCCATAACGGCCATCTTCGAGAATCTGTCGATAACCATGAAAACACAATCGATTCCATTCTTTGTAGAAGGAAGGCCCGACATGTAATCCATGTAGATGGATTCCCAAGGTCGGCTAGGGGTAGGCAGCAGAGTATAGAGGCCTTGATTCTTGATGGTCAGTTTGGAAATGATGCAGGAAGTACAAGATTTGATGTACTTCCCCACATCTTGTTGAAGGTTTGGGAAATAGAAATACTTTTTCAATACTGCCATTGTTTTCTCGACCTTGAAATGCCCAATGGCTGGATTGTAGTGTGCTTCCCAAGTCATATTGGCACACTCTCTTGAAGGAACACAAAGGTTTCCCAGGTGACATAGCAGTTCATCCTAGAGGTGAAATTTTGAGATCGGTTACCCTCCAAGAGCACCTTGTATGTGTGTCTGAATTCTGTATCTCTCTTATAGAGAATCAGCCAATCAGAATTTTTGTGCCCACAATAGTTGAGCACGATGGTTATCGCCACGATTGGAGGTCAGCTGAGGAATTTTGCAACATTATTGGTGTTTCCCTTCTTGTACTTGATGTTTAAATGAAACTATTGCAGATATGTGGACCACTTATGATGGCGATTGTTCTGCAACTTCCCTTGTGTCTGTATGAACTGCTAGGTTTAGTGGTCAGTGTGGATGATCATTTCCTTCCCAAAAATGTAATTCTTCCATTGTGGGGAAGCCTGCATAATGGAATACATCTCTTTGTCATAAGTGGGATACTTTCAGACTCTGTCAGACATTGTCTCATTGTGATATGCCACTAGATGCCCTTGTTGAGTAAGAACTACCCCAATAGCATAGTCGGAGGCATCTGTCTCGATCTCAAATGGTTGTTGCAAGTTTGGTAATGTAAGCACTATGCAGAGCATAGACGATGTTTCAATTCTACAAACGCCTTCTATTGAGATTCCGACCAAAATAATTTGTTTTTCGCTCCTCCCTTGGTAACTTGACTCAAGGACCAAGTGATATGAGAGACATTAGGGGAATTTTGACGTCTAAAATGGGCCTCCTAAGGAAATTATAAAATAATAGTGGAAACAATAAAATAAGATGTGATGACATCATCAAATTTTAGAAGGAAAAAATAAAAAAACTACTTTTTCAACTCGTATTTTCAACTTATCTCCCAAATTTTTAACTCAAATTTCAAGAGGGAGTACTCATTGGATGAAAAAATTAATTCCTCATCCAAGGAGTATGCATAATTTCGATGGACCCTGCTACATGAAAAATGAGAGATATATGAAAAACGTGATTGAAATCACGTTTTTGCATGTATTTCTCATTTTTCGCGTAGAAGGGTTTATCGAAAGTATGCAACATGGGTACTCCTTGGATGAGGAATTAAATTTTGCATCCAAAGAGTACTCTCACTCAAAATTTGAGTAAAAACTTTGGGAGATAAGTTGAAAATACAAGTTGAAAAAGTAGTTTTGTTATTTTATTATTTTTTAATATTTTTACCCTTTTACTTAAAAAAGGTGAATCATCCCCCATGGTTGACATCATTATCTTGAATCCTATTGGTTCTTATAAATTTGATTTTGGTTGTAAATTTTTCTTAGGAGGCTCCTTTTAGACCTCAAAATTCCCCTAATGATCCCAACACAAACCTACGGTAGAAATTAGCAAGACCTAGAAAGCTATGAAGCTCTGTTAGAGTGGTTGGGGCTAGCTAATCCCAAATGAATTGGATCTTGGTTGGATCCACATGCACTTCCATCTCATCGATATTTTATCCCAGATATTGAACCTGGGTCATGCAAAAATTTCACTTATCTAAATTGGCACACAACTTGTGTTTTCGCAGTGTTTGGAGGACCTATTAGATGTGGTGGAGGTGCTCTTCCCAAGTTTGGCTAAATATTAGGATGTCATCCAAGTACACTACTACAAATGAGTTGGTGAATGGCCACAAGATATCATCTATCAACCTCATAAAGGGTGTGGGAGAATTATTCAACCCGAAAGGCATGACCAACCATTCGAAAAGGCCCTCCTTGGTTTTGAAGGGAGTCTTCCACACATTGAACGATTCGATTGGTACTTGATACTACTCGGACTTCAAGTCAATCTTGATGAAATATTTCACCCCTTTGAGTTGGTCCAGAAGGTCCTCAATCCGTGGAATCGGTTAACTATTCCGGACTGTGATCTTGTTCAATGCCCGATATTCAATACAGAGTCTCCAAGTCAAATCCTTCTGCTACACCAACACGATCGGGCTCCCACAGGGTGGTGAAATTGGTTGGATGCGACCTTTATGTAGAAACTCCTGAATCTGCCTCTTAATTTCATCTTTCTCCAGAACATAGCACTTATAGATTGCTCCAATGGGTAGTGACACATTCGGGGTCAGATCGATGGGGTGCCTGACCTGACGGTGCAAAGGCACCCCTACGAATAAGGTTAATATGTCCTTGTACTCCTCCATGACCTTGTCCATTTGTTGTTGTGATGCGGAGGAGCCCTATCTGGAGATTGTGGCCATAGTCCTCTTCTTGCCATAAGGGCAGATCATCAGGAAAAAAAATTTCCCGGCTTTTGGAATTGAGCTTACTGCATTTTTGTTTAGTAGCCAAAGAGATAGAGAAAGGTGGTGGTACCTCTAGTATCTTGTACAAATTATTTCCCAAAGTAACAATAACAGTGCGAGGCCAAGTCTCATACACACCATGTCACTTCCACAAGTATGGTTGGCCTAATAATACATCACAAACATCAAGATGAGCAATGTCACATAATACCTCATTGGTGAAGGGCTTGATGCTGTAGGGAAGGTGATACTATTGGCTGATGTGAAGATCTCTTCCTTGGTGAAGCTACCCAATGGTGTACGATTGTGGGTGTGCTGTGGTCGGAAAGCCGAACTGCTTCATGACCTCTATTGAAATGAGTTTCTTTTGGTTCCCACTGTTGACAATGAACTATAGTGGGGAACCCTTTACCCATATATCAAAGTGGAAGAGATGCTCCTCCTACTCTAGATCTTCTGGTTCTTCCTTTTGGATTTTTTTGGTGGCAACAATGGTGTTGGGCTCCGCATCGATAATCTGATTCCATTTGCCATTCGCTTTCTCACATTTTGATTCAGAGTTGGAGCATGAATCTGATTCAAAAGCCTTCATATCGGCCACCAGGGACTGCTTGGCCTGACACTCACTTGTGTTGTGAGTGCATATCTTATGGCACTCACACCACTTTCTCATGTCCTTATTTGGCTTCATAGTGTTGTTCTTTGCTAGCAGCTTTGATAGGTTGTCTTGGGCCACCATGCCTTGGCTTTGTCCTTTGTTCTGCGGTTTGGGGTCACCTTTCGCTTGCTTTTGATTCACAGATCCAAAGTCTTGCTTGTTCTGTTTGAATTTTTTCTCAATCTTGGTAGCATACTGATATGTCGTACCAAGCGAGGAAAGGTCAAGGAACTCCATTTCGTCCTAAATTTATATGTGCAAAAAACTGTGGTAATTCAATACCAAAAGTTTCTCTGAATATTTGATACTCAACTTTTTGCACAGGTTATGGAACATATTCGTCAGCTCATGCACATCTTGATCCCTTTGCTGCCACAATGTAGTCCATTCTATGTATTTGTCCTCATATCTCCCCATGGGATAATATTATTCCTTGATGGCATCTTGGAAAAAATTCCAAGTGGGTACAACCGAGAACAGAGAGGGTTCACCCTCGTCCTTTTTCTCACAGTAGATTTCCCACCAGTTCTTGACATGGGGAGTGGCTTTGAGGAGTGCAAAAATAATCTTCTCCCAGTCGGAAAAGTCATGAAACAAGAAAATCCTTCTAATATATTCAACCATCTATTTACGATGTCTGCATCTATTTGGTGATCAAATATGGGAATTTCAAAGTTTACTTGTACCTTAAAATGGGTTGCACCTCGAGAGTGGCTATTGGATGCAGATGCGCCACTAGTGGGTATTCGTTGAAGGATCTGGGCAAAGTTATCCATCATTTCATTCCTTTGTTTTTCAAGGACCTCCTCGAGCAATATTTTTATAGGAAATCCTGCTCCCTCGTCTTTATTTTCGTCCCCCATGGGCAACTGTCGGGGATTGCGAGGCTGATATTTCAATGGTTCAACCAGATCGAGCCCTAACTCCTTATACCCTGATCTTGTTGGGGACATGAAAAGAAAGATCAAGAAAGAGTAGACCGCTCTGATACCACTGATCCAAATTTATGCAGAGTGCAACAGAATACACATATAACCATAAATATAAAGATGCATCGGAAATAACACTTCATTTCATTAATATCAAAGAACTGAAATTTGTTTACATACAGAATGGAAATAAACTAGTTAGGGCACTAGTAGCTTATCTATGAGAATAGATGTGGCAGCTACATGCTTCTGAACTCTTTGCTACAATGAGGCTCGAAGGCCTATATATTATTGAGAAACAATGGAAAACCATAAACATCCAACAACACAATTCATTTGAGGAGTTACCTCTTGGCATGAAATTTTGTGTTGAAAATAGGAATAATGAAAATACATTGATATTATTATACAACAATGCTAACATACACCAATATTATTCCCATCCATAAAACAATATTTTCATTTGGGGAATTTCATTAAATAGTTTGTATACAATAAATCATTAAACCATGTAGGCATTTATTCCAACACTTTGCATATGCAAAATAATATAGAAACTTCCTCAATGCATGTATCCAAAATTATAGAATTCAAATTTATGAAAATTGAACCAAATAGTCAATGAAATTTCCCTCCATATGGCCCAAGTTTTAGCTTATGTAACCTACCAGAAGAAAATTTATAATAAAAATTCTAACATGGCATGTTTGATGCTTGATTTTTATTGTAGCCAGGAAGCTCAACTTCCTCTGATAACATCTCCTAAAATATCACTATCTAAGATTCTAAAATTGGACTAGATGATCAACGATATTTCCCTTTGCTATGGTCAAATTTTGAGCTTCTGGAACCTCCTAGAAGAAAATTTATAACAAAAAATCCAACATGACCTATTTGATGCATGATTTTAGAAGAATCCAAGAAGCTCGACTTCCTCTAATCTTATGTTATAAAATATTGCAACCCAAGCCTTGAAATTTGGATGATATGATCAATTGTATTTCCCCTCAGTATGGTCCAAGTTTCAACTTTTGGAACCTCCCAGAAGAAAAATTATAGTAGAAATTCCAATATGACCTATCTAAAGATGTTTTAGGAACCCAGTTTCCTTAACCAATGTTGTTATAAAATTTAATACATATAAAATGCTAGAGGAAAATAGTATAAAAAATAATAAATAATCATGCATATCACTAAAACATATAGTCCATAAATATAATTAATAGAGAAATAAATATTTATATTGTATCCATTAAATACTGGAAACTGAAGTAGGGTGAGCCATGTTCCACCCCACCATATGCTGAGTTGTGTTACATTTTTTCTCAAATTAGGCCACCCCAATTCCAGATCTTGATGAATTGAAGAGAATATAACGCAAGAGTATTTCACACCCTCATATTCAAACTATATTTTAAAACTATAAGTGAAGGCTATTCTCCTTCACACACACACATAAGAAAACTTAGTGTTCAACCTTTCCATCTTTGACCAGGCTCACATTGACGAAAATACCATAAAAATCTACACATCACAATGGAGTCCTTCTTTGATCTCTACAGTCCCTCAACCCTCCCCTCTTTAGTGCTCTATGAGCCACACACAACCGAGACCATTTGTAGTCCTCATAGCCATATAGTCCAAAGAAAAAGAGTTGTAATACATTCATTTCCTATCAAGTAAGATGTCACTCATAACCCTTAAGTAGTCATAAGGGTGTAATCTCTCTCAGTTATGTCATAAATCCTTTTTCTAATTTAAATTTTCTAAGTGAGAGAGAGCTATATCGGAGAATAATAGAAGAGAGAAAAACTATAAGCTTAAGGACCAAGAGGAATAACCCCTTGATTTCTCTTCCCTCTTATTTCTATAATCACACCTTGGCTCTTAATCTTCCCAACCTTTCAACTTCTTGGGAAGAATAACCATCACATCATAGGGAAAGATTCATACAAGGTATATTTTTCCTCTTAAGTCAAATTCTCCCCCTCTCCAAGACATCAACATCTATTGGTTGTCCCATTTCTTTAGCTCTGAAATTTTTATTAATAAAAATAAAAATTACATCACATAATAGATTTTGACATCATAGCATGAATGTTAGCAGCCCAACATTATTTTTTCTTAAGTACATTACAAAATTGAGGGTGATTAAAGGGGGTTCACGCACACGGAAACCAATTGAACTACCCTGAGATTATAACAATGCTACTTATATATTCCTCCTTAAAATATTTTAATACCAATATATATTCATGTTAACCATGGATCATTTGGGGAATTTTGAGGTAAAAAATGGGTCTCAAAAAAAAAATGTACAAACAAAAATAAAATTTAAATAACCAATAGGATTTAAGATGACGATGTCATACCCATGGGAAAATATTTTGCACGAAAAAAAACTACATTTATTTCATTTTATTTATGGCTTATCTCCTTGTAGATAAGCCATTTGGATGTGAAATTAAATTCCACATCCAACTATTACCCACTCTGCATACTTTTGAGTAGACCCATATAAAAAAATGAAAATACATGAAAAAAAGTGTGAACACACTTTTTTCATGTTTTTTCAATTTTTTTTTTTTGATGTGGGTCTACTTAGAAGTATGAAGAGTGAGTAATTTTTGGATGTGGTACTTGATTCTACATCCAAATGGTGTGTATACTTCACGTTTGAGTAAATTTACAATAATATAATCAAAAAATACAATAAGAGCACGTTCAACACATTTTTTTCATCCATTTTCAATTTTTTTCAATGTGGGCCTACTCAAAAGTATGCATAGTAATTCCACATACAGTGAGTGTCTACAATTTAGAGTAGAAATTCCAGGTGCCATATGTCTTTACTAGAAGTGACTTGATGGAATGTTTGAGGATTAAACAACCTTGGTATAAAATTCCATGTCTAATAAGTGTTGACCTATTTGGGTGCAATAGATATACTATTTTTAAAGTAAGTAAAACATATAGGGTTCCTACTTCATACTTCCCTATGAGTAGTTTTTTAGGTGCTAATAAATTTTGTTTTAAGAATTTTGAGGGAAAATAAAACATTACTAGTCGAGTCTCTTCAAAATTTTCCAACATGGTTGTTGATTGAGTTTCTAACCCATACTAAATACTTGTTTTTATTTTTATTAATTTATGTGAATGGTTATTAGGATTTTCTAATATCTCTGGCTCTAATGACCTGGGATAATGTGTAATATTTTTGTGGTGGATGAACATTGTGCTTCTTTAGACCACTTTGCTTGTATATGGGAATTTTAACATGGTTGAGTGCTAGAAAGATAAGGGGTACTACTAGTGTGACTACAAACCATGGGAAAATAATCCTTGCTAGCTCTTCAAGTCTTCCATGAGTGATTTCACCTTACTAGGTGTCAATGAAAATTCAAAATAGATACTTGGTTCACTTATATATCTAGGAAAGGATTAGGGTGTATTTACTAGATATGTTATAGAGCCCTTCTCTTAAGTAATAACTCTTTTTGTTTTGATTCCTCTAAAGGTCAACTAGTCCATATTGTTAACACACCTAGTCTAACATATTGCTGCCAATATAGTTTATAGTGTCATGGGGATTTGAAAACATTCAAATTCCTCAAACCCACTGTATTCTTAATATTTTTCACCTCTTCATCCATAGCTCCGTAGTTTGTATTTATATCATACGGAATTTAATTCTCAAACCACATTGTGACAATGTCCCATAGAAGATAGCAGCAAGATGCCATCTCTATGATGGTATCCTATTTACATATATTGTTTATCAATAAAGCTTCCCACATTCATTACATCCATAATAAGGATTTTCTCAGCAAGTTCTAGGGTCTCAAGGAGAAATTACAATATGCACCCTACTACAAGGAAAATAAATAATTTGTTGCAAAGGTGAACCATATTATTTAGTTATGGGTCTTTTGAAGAGCCGTTGTCAATAGTGAGAGAACTAAATAACACAACACTAAATTTTCAACATTATCGATAAAGGTTGGGCCAAACCATAAACACGAGAGAGTGTCTATGATGAAGGGCCTCTCATCTCAATGATATTAGACCCTAAAATAATAAGAGAACCACTTTATAATTGTTCGCTCGAGTTCATAATATTCCAAAATTTTATGCATTATTTGTCGAATAAGAAGGGATTTATTGTCTATAGATTATAACTCTATTCTATCAATGCCTAAGTTAATCAATGTAGTGTAATTCCTAAAATTTAACTAACTAAAAAGATGAAAATGATAAGACAAGAGAAATTTTAACTCCCATAAATAATTTCTAAAAATGGTAATCTTAGAGACATCCAAATTTTCACAGTCAACTTTTATGGAAATCACACTACATATATAAGGTTGTAGAAATAATTATTGATCTATTGAATAAAAATCAATCGATTGCATCTTTGGATTAGGCCTTTACTAGAAAGTAGTAAGGTTTTGAATCATTGAAAACGAAACATCACTCAAGAAAATTTAATGCAAAAAAGTCTTTTTATGTTTTCTGAAACTTCACAATTACAATATAATTTCTTATGTTGAACTAAATTGAATCAAACACTAACACAATGGGTAGTATTATTATAACAATATAACACATGATTCTTACTTTCTCTGATTTTGTTCAGGATACATAAGAACCTTAACAACTCTAACCAAATTCTAAAACATAATTGTTATATTGAAATAACAAATTTTCCAAGAAAGTACTAACACACAACTTTTTAGAAATACCTAATGATGGAATGTTTTATCACTAGTAATGATATATTCATGAATACTATAATAATATTCAATATGTATTCATTTGGATCCTTCAAAATTCTACCTTAAAGTTAGTGCACAAGGAAAGAGGTCGACAACAAAAAAATAGACAATTTTTTTAGCAACTTACTAGGATAATTCTACATCACATGACATGGGTTCCACAAATAACAAGTTTTACACAACAAAACACACATGTTTCTACATTTTATAATAGATAAACACCCAAATTTACTTTGTACGATAATGTAGATTGTTAGTGCTAAACATACAGTAACTATTCAAACTCAATTATTTCATTGTAAATTCCTATAAACATTGATAAGTACATCAAATTATAGTAAAATTATAGACAAAATCATAGTGGTTATTATATATATAATAAATAATATGATATTGGTTACTATAAATGCTATGGTAAATAGTGCATAAAATGTTGTTTATAGATATTTCATTGGCTTTATATTTTTGTTTTTTCTTTGGTTGGTACCTAAAATTTATAATAAAATTCATGAAGATGAATTAAAAATTACATTTAAGATGAATTAGTATTGTTTTGTTTCATTCTTACCTTTATGGTTCTCCTTTGGTGATAGTTCTCTCTATCGACCGAAAACATAAATTTTTGATGGCAGAAGGAGTTCTGGTTACACATTATCTTTTATTTAGATCAAAGGTTAATTAATGAGATCCCCTTGTTTGTAAGATAAGGGGCCCTTTTCATGAAAGGAATCGACTACTAAGATTTACATCTCAGAATAGGTACCTACCCTAACTTCTAATGACTTCTTGAAAATACATATGTTCTTAATATTAAAGTGTTTTACAAATTTATTTCAAAATCCTAGCTTGGATATCATTTTATTGATATATTATGAAATGTTGTATAAGCTAATAAATTATAAAATATGATGTAATACAACTTTCCTACACAGAAATGTCATTATATAAAAAATTACATCTAATTTTATCTCTTTAAAATAATAAAAAATATTTTTATGAATATTATAACAATTGATTTTATCTCCTTAGAATAACGATAAAATTTAAATTAATATTTAAAGTTATATATAAATAAAAGATGGTACTACTACTCCAAAGTTAAATTACCCATGTAAGTGACTCATAAATGTTGGGTGTGTAGCCTGATTATCTTGTTTATTTTGTATCACTGCATTGGACCCATGTACCTTAATGGGGCGGCAACGCCGCCCATAATTAAATGTTGCCTGGGGCATCCAGGGGGGGTGGCTACAACTTTATGGAGCCTCCCCCCCCGAGCGAGGGGTTTCGGGGGCAGCACCCTCGAAGCTAAAAAAAGATGTAAAATTGCCTTGTAAAAGCATAGTAATTTCTAGTCAATATGGGTCATTCATTAGGTGGATGATCTGACAGTAGAAGTTATGTTTAGTTTAGGGTTTTTTTCCCTAGAAGGCAATCCCTCGCTTATATGAGGGAATTGTATTGCGGCTGTGTATTGTATGTGTATTCTCAGAGCGGGAAACATAGAGTGAGACTGTGAGAGAGAACAGAGGATATTACAACAGATTTGCTATAGGTTGTGTCTCTCCATTTTGCTGGATAATAGAAAGGAAGGATTGGCTGTTCGAGGTGGACGTAGCCCAAACTAGGTTAACCATGTATATCTATGTCTCTCTGGTTTTATGTGCTTTGTGTACTTGTGTTTTCCGCATATTTTATGTGTTGCATTGCTCTGTAATATATAATTTTCTAACAATAAATTTTTTATTTAACTCAATTTAAATTTTTATTAATATTTAAAATTATATAAAAATAAAAATAAAATTACACTACCCATATAAATGATTCATAAAAAAATTATTTAACTAAAAATTTAATAATAATAAAAAAATTAATATGTGCATGCATACTAACTATAAATTTCAAATTATTATAAACCTAAAACTATACCAACACTTAATTAATGTCATTGTGATAACATATTTAGGATAAGAAACAATATAAGCCATCACCAAAATAAATATATACTTTATTTGAATTTATATAGTACTTTATTTAACTTTACTATAAGTAATATTATGAATTTAAAATTATTATAAACCTAAAACTATACCAACTCTAAATAAATTAATATCATTGTGATAACATATTTAGGATAAGAAACAGGATAACCATCACGAGAATAAATATAAACCAATAAAATTTGAAATATTACCTAATAAGAAATCCAATAATATAAATGTAAACCAATAAAATTTGATCTATTACCTAATATGAGGTGATATATTACCGAATATGAGGTATGATGATAAGAACAATAGAGAAATGAAAAAAAAAAAATGAACATAAAACCTTCAACAAAATTGAAAATTGTAAACCCTAACCTAAATTGTGAAAGGTACATTTTTTTTTGAATTATCATAATATCAAGTAGAAATAGAAAACAACATTTAAGAAAGATATCTAGAATGGACTGTTGGAACTGGATTTGCAGGTAATGCTAAGGGTATTAAATTGGTTGAAGGGTCGTCAATATTGTTTTTGGTGACTTGTTTAAGTTGATGTTTGAGAAGTTATTTATACATTTGCAATGACAAAATCGTTTGCTTGAATTTGTTTTTTTTTTTTTTAATTATTAATAAAATCTCATTTTTCCACATTTAATGATATTATATTTTAATTGTGTTAATTTCAATTTAATTTTAATATAATGATATCAAATTTATTTATAATTGTGTCAAATTTAATCTAATTCTAAAATAAAAAATATTATATTTATTTATTGTTATGTTATAATTTATAAAATAATTTAAGTTATAAATTATTTGAATATTTAAATACATATTAAAAAAATTATGTTCTCCTAAAAAACCATAATTATCCTTTGGGTCTTTTTACAATTGTTTGTAATAAAAATTCATAATAAGTTTAAAATAAAATACAATTATATATCTATATATCTTTTTTCAATGTAATTAATAAAAAATTATTTTAACCTTATTTATGTTATATATGAGAGAAATCAAATTTCTCAATATAAAAAAGTGTTTTCATTTTAAAAGATTTAATATCTTTTAACTAGTGATAAATCCAAGATTAATATATATATATATATATGTTTTATCAATTAAAAAAAAAAAATCTTAATATTTGAATGGCTCTTAACTCATTATATATATATATGCTTTTCGAGTGAAAAAAAACCTAAATATACCATAAAAGGATAGTATACACGATGCAACTATGGGAAAGACTATTATAGACATAGGGTCTTATCAAAAGTTGTAACTTGTTTCAATGGGACTCACTTTAGTTCACCAAAAAGATATCTATATCATTATATTCAAACTACTACTACAAAATTATATATTGTGATGCATGCTTTAAAAGTGGAATTCCATCGTTTCCTATACACCCCATCTACTAGTTTTGATATTCCAAATGTATCACAAAAAATAGATTCAAACTACTACCATAGAATTATAAAATTGTAATGTGTGTTATAGAAGTGGAAATCCATTATTTCCTATTTATTCGTTATGATATTTCAAATGCTGGTAGTGAGAGAGTTCATAGACCTTGGTGTACAATTCCCTCATTAAGTGACCAAATAATAATAAAAAATTAAATTTCCTATTGAATGTCTTGAAGCAACCATTGGAGAAAAACATCTTCAACTAGTATTTTTTTCTTTACCCAGTAAATCAAAAGTTTTAAATTCCTATTTAAACCTGTAACTTTTTGATATCCTTCAAAGAGGTAATTGAGAGGAGAGTTTAGTGCTACAAATTATGTTATGTTATTGGTTCCTTGACCTAGTGCATTATATAATATGTAATAAAAGAAGAGGGAAACGTATACCACATAAAAGGGAGTTAAACCCATTTTGAGGCTCTATTGAAAATAGATGGATTTCTACTATTCTTCCACTTTGGGGAAACCATGTATTACTTGCAAATATTTTTAATGATTTCAAGTGTAATATCTAAGAGAACATTTGAGGATTTGAAGATGTTATAATTCTAAGCCCACCATATCTTTTAGATGAGAATACAAGAAAATAAAGAGTTATAAAGTTAACATTAAAATAATTCATGTAGTGTATATATATATATATATATATATATATATATAATCTTGTGTTTTTTTTTTTAAATTTTACTTTTAGGTTGAATTATATTTGTAACTGAGATAAACCCAGTTCGCCTGACACGTGAAATGTAACTACCAGTTAATATATGGGGAGCTACGATATGTTGTCCTCTTCCCGATAACTCATAACATGGGAGATTTATATGCAGATTTAACCGGGATTTCAACCTACGTTTTTTGAGTTTCAAAAATTTCACACTTATCATATTAACCAATTGAACTGCCCCGGGACACAATATCTCAAAATATGATTAAATAATTGAAAATTGTTATTTTTTAAAATTCATAATAAAAATATTATCAAATATCCGAGGTTGGAACAAGAGGGATTATTTTCGATACATGAAAAAAGAGAAATTCAATATCTCTCAGGTGTAAGAACTTCAACCAAACGACGAATATTTAACATTATGTAAGGATTAGACCACACAATTTCAAAAGAAATTCACCTCTTTCTGTATTCGATAACTTGATGATTTTTATACAAGAATTAATAAATCTAAATGAGAACCCAAAACAGACCCAAATCCCCATTTTGTATAAGATAAGTCTCGATAACTCGATGATTGTTATACAACAAGTAATCAAGCTAACTTTGAACCCAAGACAAACCCAAATCCCCATTTTGTATAAGATAAGTCTTCAAACCACCAAATTTGAGTGTGTAATTCTATCATATTAAAATACATATCAATTTACTAGTTGATCTGTTAGAAAATAAGGTGCCACATTGGATGAAGGAGAGTTGGTCTTGGACGAGAGAAACCCATACATAAACCATTGCCATCACAAGTATGAAATGGGAGGTGGTATTCGATGTCACAAAATGATTTAAGAGGTGGGACGTCTACTCTCCCCCTGTTAGAGTATTTGTAGTTGTATCTATATCTCTCACTTCCTTAATGCTTCGGAAACCTATCTTATATGCAGACAATTGGATTTGTATCCTCATCCTAGGTGCCCATGTATAACAAGCTCTATCAGTGGATATATGTAAGACATTTCTCAATGTAAATAAATTTGAAATGAAATGAATTTTTAATGTCCACGAGACTAAAAATAGTCTGTGGGACTATGAGTTCTCTGTTTTTCGCCTATTGCATTTTATTTCTTTTCTTATTCAAACTGATGATGAGCTGGCCCAACCTTGCAAAAATCTCATCACTGAAGAGACAATGCCACGAAACTGATGCTAACATATTCCCATAACTTTCCCTGATGTCTTTGAACACATCACATTCCAAAATGAAATGTTTTTCTGATTCCACTGCCCTGGACATGAAAAATGTACATACTTGTTCTTCCCAAGCTTCTTTAGGCATTTTCCATCGTCCTGTTTCACACCGAAGATGATGCAAGTTGGTTCTTGGTTGAGCAATAAGAACCTTTTCCCTCCATGAAATGTTAGCTCCAATGTACTCTTTTTGTTGGAGATCATAAGTAGGGTTGAATTCTTCAATGTAGCACTTCTTCTTTCTACCCAAATCTTTTCCCCATACCTTTTTACAAAACTTCTCCATAAAAAAATTCTTTAGCTCCTTGTTATTTGTGGGACAAGCATTGAGGTAGATACTCCATTTTTGCATCCATGTGTAGTTTTGTCTCATCCATGTTTTCTTTCTTTCACTCATGCCTTTCGTGAAGATAACATTAGGTCATCTACCTATTCCCATTTTCTTAATTATTTTTAGATATCTTATGATCCACACCATAAAAATTTCTTCGATGGGAGTTTCGCCTGTTTCACTCAACATTATCTCATAAGGTATCGAAATTTTTATTTTTAACTTGCTCATGATCAAGCGTTTTTGGATTTTCTCAATTTGCTTCCATTTTGAGACAAGGGTGCTGCTAGCCTGCAATTCACACCCATATAGCATCACTGGACAAAGCAGGAGTCCAAAAGGCACTCTAAACATTTTCCAATCCCATAACTCTGCCTCTCTACATCTGTTTTGAAGAGCATATAATTCTTTCCACCCTCCTAAGATTCTCTTTGTTCTACAGTCCTCTCAATTAAGTTTTTTATTGAAATTGATCCCGGGGTATTTGTTCATTTACTTATTCAAGAATGTTGTCTTCAAAGAAGAACATATGCTGACTTTGCTTCCTTTTATTAGAGAAAATCATTATCTTGGTCTTACTAATATTCACTTGCATCCCTATTGCTCTATAAAAATGCTCAAGGGCATATAGGTGCATCTACAATCCATGGGCCGATTTAGAAATCAATACAAGGTCATCAACATATAAAAGAATCTTTATCACAAACTCCCCCAACCTAACACCATCCCCACCTTGCAAATTTAGCCACTCTTCCAGTTTATCAATATATAAACCAAAAAGAGTAGGGGATAGAGGGAAACCTTGTTTGACTCCAATGTCACTTCTAAAGCTTTTTGTAATACCTGTTGAGGTTTTAATTTTGACTTTAACCTCTTCATAAAGTCTATGGACAAAAACTCTATAATGTAAAGGAATTTCAAGTTCTTCCATTCTACGCCAAAAAATATCTTTAGGGATTGTGTCAAATGCCTTTTTGAACTCAAAAAAAGAGCATAATACTTCTTCTGTAGCCCCCAAAACCTTTTCAATAATGTGTCGCAACGTGATGCCGTGATCCACTATAGAATACTTCGGAATTAGTAACTCCGCAATTGACATCCAAGAAAAATGCTTGAACTTTGCAACCGATGATATCTAAAGAAGAGTATGCTTCCGCTCTATGAGGACTTGCAACTCATAGACCAAAAGGCACCCCCTGATCTCTGGGAGAATCTTGTTAGAGTAGTTTCTTCAAAGTTATAATCTATGTTTTTGAAATTTATGTGAGCTTAGGAGTTTTTTTTTTAGAACATATATAGAAAGTTTGCTCAAGATTGGAATGCAAATAGAGAAATAGGAGAGTAAGTGTTTTTTGTTTTTTCTTAAATTTAGATGTAGAAGTTAGAGTCCATTATGTAAAAGGTTTTGACTTTCAAATCAAACTACATTAATAGAAAACTCATAATTATCTTTTAAAAAAATATTATCAAAATAAAGTGAGTTAGTTTAATTAATTTAACTTTCACCATGTCAATAATAATATTATATATTTATGATTATATAATAAATATTATTATATTGAAATTTAGAGCCAAACATATATATAATATTGTTTACTAAAATTTAAAATTCATATAAAATTTAAAATTTGATATGTATAAAAATAAAAAGATTCTGAAAATAAAATATAATTTGCACATGTTTATAATAATAATAATAATTTAATTTTAAAACTATCAATAGATTAGACATCACTTCATTATTTATGAGACATGAGACCCATCTCTACCAAACAATTTGATTATTAAAATTTATAACATAGATACTCTACACAACTTTAATTTTAAACCTATAATATTTTAAGATTAAAAATATTCTCATAACCATTAACATTTTTATTATATTGAATTTTAAATACTTCATCTTTTTAAATATAAAATAAACATAATTTTAATTTATTATTTTAAATTATAAAAACAATATTATCATTTTTAAATTTTATAATTAATTATTTAAATAATTATTAAAAATAAAAATAATACTATAAGAATTACACTCAATTGAATCCCTAATTATTTGTAAAGATAACAAGACCGACATATAAAGAAAGAAGTAAGATTGTCCTGAAAGGAACGTGTGACTGAAGGAATATGAGATCACTTTTAAATTTTAGTTATTAAATAATTATTAAAAAATTTATTATATAGATGATATTTTAGTAATTTGTAAATAATAATAAAATTTAAATCAAATGTTTATAGAGTATAGGAGAAATAGTCATGGAGTGTATGGAGTGTATTGTTAAGACACTTTATGATGTAAAAAGTTTACTAATTCAATATTGTGGGAATAAAATTTAATTCATGTTAAAGACTGGTGTCTTTTCTTAGTAATTTTAATGACTTAAATAGCATTGAGTCTTGATTTCTCAAATCAAAATTTAGTGTAAAATTATCCCAAAACATATATAACTTAGCCAATAAAATTTAAATAAATTATAATAAATTTGTAAATTGTGATGTTATTGAATTAATAAAAAATGTATAAAATTTGTAAATTAATGATGCATTTAAATAGTATGTCAATACAAATCAATATACATAGAATAATACTATTTAGATAATGCTATATAAAAAAACATTATTGTTTACAAGATGCTATAATGTTTAGATTTATAATTGTAAAATTTATCTCAATAAACTTTGATAAGGCTTGATTAATTTACATTTTTTTAGTTATATATATATATATATATATATATATATATATATATATATTAAATGAATTAATTTAAATTATAGTAGTATTAAAAATATAGTCATTTTAGTTTGGGGTAGTTTAATTGATGATAATTGTGAAATGAAATGTTATGTACAAGGAAGTTTTAGATTCAAATCTCACCAATTGATCATGTGTAACAACCCCATGCTTAAACACCTAAGAGTTATAAGAGTTATAGTAGTAGTAATCAATATTAACTAGTGCAACATAGTAAAAAACAGACCCACTTACTAATTTTTTTAATCATAAAATAAATAAATATTACAACCAATAAATAGCTTCAAAATTAAATAAAAATTGCTATTTATAGTAAACATCACTCAAAATACACATGAATTTTATAATATAAAAAAATATAACCAACTGCTTATATTACCATAGGGGTATTTAACATCACTTTATTAGCTTTCTATTCCTAAAAACTTGTCTAATAAATTGTAATGTAACCAAATGATGCTTTGTATCATAAATTACATTTAGTTTTTAAAATTTTGAAATGTGTAATCTATGTTTATATACCGCAACCTTAAAATAATATCACATTTACTTGGGATAATTAAAATAGAAATATAAATAGCCAATTCATTGACAGTGGAGTAGATATCTACCAATGTTTTATGGGCAAAATTTTCTTTTCCATCGGTCTCCCTCCAAGTGTGGTTTGAATATAAACACATGGATCTGTGGTTAATGCAATGACCTTTCCATTGAGAAACATGGATATGTAAATGTTAACTTGCAAACGTAGTAGGGAATGTGTAAAAGAAAGTTTAATGCTAACAGGATAGACAAATGGAATACCACCCACTATGTGGTCTATCATAATTGTAAGAGTCCAATCTCTGATTATATGCAGCAAAAATTCCATATTGTTTTTTATTTGAGGTTGGAATACGATGGTGAGGGGGCCAAGTGTTAATATGGTCAGAAGAGCCTTTCCACGTGGGGAGGAAGGACGCCAATGCGGCCGTCGCCTGTAGATGGTGCCAGAGGTGGGTCGGTGGGGGGAGGAAGGACGCCAATGTGGCCGTCGCATGCAGATGATGCCTGAGGTGGGTTGACGGGGGAATTGATATGACAACTCCCATAAGAGGTAATAAATGGCTTTTTCATTTTGTGATAAACAACTGGTTAATCGAGCGAGGATGTCAGGAGACCTTTGGAGAAAGTGCCAGACGAAGGTTAATATAAGCAGAAAGGTAAGTTGTTTATTATTTTGGATTTTTGGTGAAGTTGGTTACGTTTTCATTGGAAGACAGAGCCGAAGACGTCGGGTTCCTGTGCGGGTGGATACTTGGTATGTATTGTCGTTTATCCTCTCTGTAAAATTGCTGAAGGTTTCAAAATTTCGTTGTATGCAAAAAATATTCATGGTGTTTTTAGATTTTTTGTATAAATGGTGGTTTGTTAGGTTATGGTCTGTGCAAATGCCGAAGGTTTCAAAATTTTGTTGCATGCATAAAATAGCCAAGGTGTTTTTAGACTTTTTGCATAAAATTTGTTTTGTTTTGTTCTGGGAAGGATGTTGTTGTTGGAAATCTGTAAACATGGGAATGTGGTCGGATAATCTTCAATCTGTTTCCATCTTGAGCCTTCCAGTAATTGCATTTCACTCTATTTGGAATTTGGGAAGAAAACTGAATTATTTTAAGAAGAGACCGATGGATAATGATAATACTGTTGCACATTTCCCTGGGATTGTGAGCGTTGTTTATCGTAGTATGCCTTTTCTTAGGGCCTTTTGTTGCTATTTCTATAATGGTTTTTTCTTTCATGGGTTAGTTGTTTTGGCTTTTGGTTGTGGATAACTGGGAGTGAGTTAATTGTTTGGCTTTCGGTTCGTAGGGTTTCTGAATGGAAGAGGGTTATTTGTGGGTTGAACATATGGGTTGTTCCAGCGCTGCGTAGTTATATACCTGAGTTTCTTTGTTTTTTTTTTAAAGGTTTGGCTTCCGGTAATGATAGTCGATGCTGTGGTTAGATTGGGTAAGGGGAATGGTCTGCCTGTCAGCTTACAAAACTTTTCTCTTTCTAGATTTCTGATATGTATCTATCATGGAAATTTTTCTTGGTTGTTGGTATCATAAGAGCCTCTTACTGTCCTTCATACGATGGTAAAGAAAACTATAGGCAGGAAGCCTAATGGAGATAAAGGCAAACAAACCATCTCTCCTCAGCCTGCAAAAGAGGTAGGAAGTCAATAGAGCAACTCATGGAGCTGATAATTCAAACCTTCACAGTAGAAATTCCATGTTCTGTTAAACCTCATATCTATGGATGGGAAACAAAAGTTTTAAACAATATGGATGAAGAGGATGATATGGAATTTAAAGATCTGCATAATGTCGTTGCTGATCTAGGGCATTCCCGTAGACGTATTTCTCTATTCCAACATTCAATACGAACTTATTAGATGATAAAATGTTTGTTAGAAAAAGCTGTTATGTCGACTCAGGAGATAGCAAAGTCGAAGTTAGGGTTTACTATGGCTGATATCAATAGAAATATTCAGGAAATCAACCTCCGTCAGCTGCATCAGTGTTCTAGACTAAGCAGGATGGAGAAGGATATAAAAGCATTGCAACAAGTTGAAATTCCTAGTTCTAGCGCTAAAGATCTTGCCCCTGTGGAGTTAGAAGATGACTAGTGATATCAGTTATTATTTTTTAGCGGCTAGTTTTATTTTATGTAAATGTTAGTATTTACAGACTAAGATATCAAATATCGTCAAAATTTGTACAGGTTATTAAGGTTGTTTATGTTTTGGTTGACATACATTGCACTTAGATGGCCAACAAACCTGGGTTCCTTCGGGCAGGTTGAGGTCTAATTTTTGTATCTTTATTGCCCGATTTTTAAATTAATAGAAAATGGGAAGGATCTACCTAAGCTTACAAAAAAAAAAGAGGTTGGTCTCTAGTTAGTTTTAGTTATGCATATTATTATTTATTTAAGGTTGGTCTCCAGTTATCTTTAGTTTTTCTTAAAATGACGAGTTTAGTGTTAGATTTACATGTTTTGTGAGTTTGGTTTGTTATCTGTGTTTTTGGGATATTTTGGTTAGTTTGGTGTGTTATCTATGTGTTTGTTTGGTCTCTAGTTAGTTTTAGTTTTTCCTAGAATGATGAGTTTAATGTTAGATTTACATGTTTGGTTTGTTATTTGTGTTTTTGGGATGTTTTGGTTAGTTTGGTTTGTTATCTATGTTTTTGGGAACGTTTTATTTTGTTAGGCAAGTTTTATTTTATTAATTTGGAGTTTTAATCAAAATATGTTGTATCTTTTTTGGTCAAGGGTGTATGTATATATTCACTCAAATTGAATGGAATGGATATGTTTTCTAAATAAGTTTTTTTAGTTTGTAATAGATAACAATTTTTTTATTTTTTATTTTTCTTTATTTATTTATTTATTTTGGGAGAAAACCAAGTTTGAGAAATATTTTGAAATTCTTCTTAGTTCATAGTCTCTCTTTATGCTTGTTTATGATTACTAACAATATAAAGGGTTTGGACGAGTTCAACAACTTAGCTCTTATGTCAAACTTATCGCAATTGAAGGATTATTGTCCCCATCCACATGACTAAATGGGCCCCTCCATCTTTGTGACAGTTCCCGTTTAAAACCAATTTCAATGTTGTGCCCAATTATTTTTGAAATCCAAAGAGCTGGGTAGATGGGAATTTAATTAATACATTCTTCAGACCCTTCCACTATAGTTCCCCCGAGAAATGAATTCAACCCTCTGTTTTTAACTCTTCTGTTTCAATTTTTCCATGTTCAATTGGGAAGCCCAAAATTTATAGAGTGCAATTCACTAAATGGAAGTGGCCACAAAATCTGATAAATTCACAACCAATTACCACTACTGATCAATACACCAACCTACTTACTTTCTTGTTTTGATTTGTATCTTGGCTCCTCTTGTACTTCCAACCTACTTCCTTTCTCAATTTTCTTTGTTCCTTAGCTCCTCCTGGCTCTACCAACCATATCAAAAATATTGTGATAAATCTTTCTTTAATTTGTAGGGTTTCAACCCAAGGAGAATTGCAATCACTGTCACAACATGAATATCAACATGCATAGGAACCGCTTGTACAGTTCTCTCATCAACACCTTATCTTCCATAGCCTTGATAGCACAAGGATACATGCAACACCTTTATTGGCTTCCCAATCATGCTTTCAACCTATTCCTGGTTACATGTTCACCATTAACCACCATCAATTATCTGGATCATGTTCTGACAATAGAATACTCCAAGTATTTATGCATGCACATCCATTAATGTGTGTGCCTAGCATATCTTCATGCATTTAGCATATCATCATCTAATATCTATTCAATGAACATGCATCTTTGAAATATTTCATCTCTTTAATTTTTATCATGTTTATGCTATTATTCATCAACATATACAAATTATCAAAACATTAAAGAAAGTATTAAAACTAGCAAGAGATAAATGAGGATATCCCCCCTTATATGTATGGTTTCATCTCTTCCATAAAATTTTGCAATTATGTTGGACTGCTCTAGGAAATCTAGCCAACATCTTAAATGTTTATATTGTTGCATCAAAGTCAATTTGGTATTCAAGTAACAATATTGTATTCATATATACAGAAAAATAATTTCACATAAGTACACATTATTGCATAGATATTAATTTAAAACTTAAATTCATTCCTGTACTCTAGCCCATGCAAATTCAACATTGAACCTTAGCTCTAATACCACTTTGCCACACAATATCAGAGCTCCCATTTCGTTTATTATTGATCCCATTCAGGTCTAGTGATGAACCATTCTCTAAAACCACTTTGTAACATAAGAAATTCCATAATGCTCAATTAAGGACATGGGCTATTATTTTTTTTCTTCTTCATGACCTTAACAATAAACTATAATACCACTTTGTCAGATACCCAGTTCTCTTAATGACTTATAGAGTTTATAGGGTACCCAAAATTTTAATTTTTAATTTCTATTATATTTACAATAATTTGTGATACCACTTTGTCACATACACATACTAAATTTATCCTAATCACAATTGAAAAAACTTGATTTCCAACTCTGATAAATTTTGTCAAAAACTTTATATGTAAATATTTTTTCTAGTACTTTGTATAAAACAATTAAAGATTTTTTTCATGTATACATTTTGTCAACATTTTTCATGAAATATAATAAGAAACATTGCTCTAATTTCACTTGTAACATACTAAATGAAATATACCACTCAATCATTTAACATTTGATTCCTTTATTTAAGGTATTTTATCAAATAGTTTGTATCCAAATTGTGAGAAAATACCTTTAACACATTTATTCAAATGTTTTGTGTTGACACCCCCCCCCCCCCCATATAACCCTCCCCCATATACTCCCTCCGCCAATAATACCTTTGTCCTATACATATCAGATTGTAATTTTTACGCTAGACGTTCATTTTTTTACCACAAGAAGTGAAAATTTTCACAATGTATTGTTAGCACAATATATTTTTACATAGTACACATTCTTTAAGATGCATTCACTGATATCAATTATTGGAGTAGTCCTTTCTGGAAAAAAGAACTATCTTGAATGATCAAGGAATATAAAACACACACTCATTTTTAATGAGTTTTGGAGAGGAATCTATGAAGGAGAAGGAGATAACGCACTTGCAAATCCCACCTCAAATAAGAAGGTTTCCATTTTGGAAAATAAGAACAACAAGGCCCATGCCTTGATTGCAGCATCTGTAAATGAAGAGGTGAGTCACCATATTTCACCATTCTCAAATGATTTTGAAGTGTTAAAGAAGTTGAAGTAATTGTATGTCTCACACTATGAACTTGAATTTTTCCAATTGATGATTAAATTGTTCAGTCTTAAATTAAAAAATGATGACCCTCTTTCTTTAGCATCATAAGTAATATCTATTATGCATGATATAAAAACCACTGGTGTTGAAATAAAAATTCTTCTCATATCTTATTTCAAGGAACTATATCCCACTTATTCACATTATCCTGAGTCATTGCAATCAAGTGGAAACCTCAAGGAGATTAACTTTGACTCCCTTGAGAAGAAGTTTTTCGAGAGAGAAAATGTGGGAAGAAGAAACCACCTCAGTATTCTGAATAAGTTGTGTGTCTTGCACATAAAGAGAATAATCATGAAGAATATTCTTCTAGAGGAAGAGGTGGCCAAAGAGGAAGTGGAATAAGGAATTTTATAGGAACGGGGGTAGACGGTTTCAAGGAGAAAAGTATGTTCTTCATTGCATACTTTGTAATAGATATGGACATGATGCATCCAAATGTAATTTTCCTTGCGATGGAATTGAGCCGGAAAGGAATGAAGCCAAAGTTAAAACCCATGACAAAGAGAAGGGTCACTACAAGGAAAAGACCCTCTAGCAGAGGTTATAAAGGAGGTTTTTAGTGTTATAAAATTGGCCAAAATTGTGAAAAACACATTTTCTACAACATCTGTTTATGATTACGGAGGTTTTGGCAGAGATTTTAATGGAATTTGAACAAAAAAAAAAAAGGTGGTCGGAGGTTATCACAGATGTTTTTACATCGGTGCGCTACTAACGTGTCAACGCACCGGTGCGTGCCATCTAGAAGGTGGCTCGGGGCGGTCAAAGGTGCATGCATCGAGCCACCAAGGTATAAAACCGCACCGGGGTGCAATGTTAGTGATACAACGAATGGGGCCGTTCTAATTGGTTTTGATATTTGTGTACTGCCCATAGGTCGTCTTAACGCACCGATACGTCGAGTTATAGAAACGCACCAGTGTGCAGTGTCAGACAAACACACCATTTTTTCTAATTCGTGTTGGTATTTGTGCAGTGCCCATAGGTCGTACAAATGTATGAGCGCATATAGTCATATAAACGCATGGGTGCATAGGTGTACAAATGAATGGGTGCATATACTCATATAAACGCATCAGTGCGCAATATCGCAAAAACGCACCGAGATTTATAATTGGTATTGGTACTTGTGTTGTGCCTATAGGTCATAGAAACACACTGGTGCGTTGTATCATAAAAATGCACCGGTGTACAGTAACCGACACGCACCGATGTTCATTTTGTATTTTTTAGAAACATCGACCTGTGACAGTGCATTTTTTGTGATTTTTTAAAATTCATTATTCATCAAAAGTCGACACATCTTATAACATTATTCATATTAATTAAATTTTTATTAATGCATTTGAATGTGATATTTGGATTAATTTTATATATCATATCATAATTATTGTGATTTTTTCAAATTCATTATTCATCAAAAGACGACACATATCTTATAACAGTATTCATATGAATTAAATTTTTATTAGTGCATTTGAATGTGATGCTTGGATTAATTTCTTATATCATATCATCAAATTTCACATCTCTTCATTATAATATTTAATCATCCATAAATTCAATCAGTGGTGTTACATTTCACAGTGACAATGGAGAACGCAATAGAATAAATTAAAACACACACACACACACACAGATATATATATATATATATATATATATATATATATATATATATATATATATATATATATATATATAAGACAGTATTTTTCATACAAAATGGGACAGTTATTGGTATCCCTCTGTCTTTCAATTGGGACACTATGTCCATTACATTAAAAAAAATGTCCGATTTCACAGACAAATATTTCAAAAAATACAACACCTTGCTTTGATATCAAAACATAGTGATTGTTGTATCTTAAGAAAAAATCCCCTGGCTGTGGTAAGGAATCAATGCTTAAGACATATATATATATATATATATATATATATATATATATATATATATATATATATATGTCACACAAATATTATATCAAATGGTCTTTGCTTAATCACCTTTAGAAATTTAGTATTAAACCCTCAAGAATCTGATGCAAAAAATGCTTCACAATGCCATTATCTGCTGATATTAATTGGAGTGATAAGAAGAACATGAAGAAAGGAAGCCCAAACTGATATGTTGATAAACATAATCTATCACTTTCAACTTCAGAAGAATTTTATGAAAGTGGAATAGTTAAAATGAAGGAGTGCCCATTAAGGATATTTAACTCTTATTCACATATGTAAAAAGAGACTTGCAACTTCATTACTTCATTTCATTCATAGAAGGAAAATACAGAATGGAAACTGGGAAACATATCAACAACAACATATGCAAGAATCTTGATCTTCATTCATTAATCATTAGAAAATTGAGTACAAAATTTGCAGAAGTCTAAAGGTCCAAAACTCAAAACCTTTCTTTTCTTCGCTTTCTCTTTAAATACAATGTAAAGTAGTTTGTAACTGCTGTAACTACTCCTAACTGCTCAAACTACTTGAAACTTCTTAAACTACCTATTACATATCATCAAAATTCCTTATTACAATTTAACTCTCTTAACAGAGATAAAATAAAACTTAAATACTAATCTATTTGTTGAATATGAATTGGTCCCGTTGCTGTTGTATTTTTCTGATTGGTTGACTTGTCTTTCTTTGAAGTTGAGGGATCATTAGGTAGAACAGTCATCCAGGCTCTGCATTTCTTCCACAATTCAAGGTTTGTCTTAGGAGAATTAATCAGTATGTTTTACTCCATCCTAAAGGCAATCACCCCGTTGAATGTTGGTCGCTTTGTAAATAGGGTCTTCACCAACCATAATAACTGAAAATGTCTCTGAATAAAGTTAATAAATGTTGCTCCTTTTAGAATCTGAGTCTTCTCATGAGTGTTATCCACCTTGATTTTTGCTAATACCAGTAGTGGTTCATAGGAATCCCATGATAAAAGACTGCCTTTAAGGCCCTAGCATGATGGAAATCCTGCCCTAGTTCTTTTGTCATACAGATTGTCAAACTTGTTTACTGCTTCCTTAATCTCTGTCAACTTCTTCTCAGTGGTCTTCCTGCAAGTATTTTTAAAAATCAATTTGTTAATATCTATAGCATATAAAATCCTACCTTTAATCTCATTTTCCTCTAAGTCTTGATTAGTCTTAGAATCAATGAAATCAATAAATTTCTTTGCCCATATGGCTCTGTTAATAGTCTTCTGCTTGTCTGCCATAACTTTCTCCTCAAAATCTCTCATAACATTTTTATCTTCTGATACAATAGTGAGAGATCCCCAAACTTATCTCATTTCTTCAATGAATTCATTCCAAATTATATCTTTAGCCTGAATTAAAGTTATGTTTCCCTTCAATTTCTCCTTCAGGCTCTTGATTTCAGCATTAACTGTTTGAAAATTTTCCCTGTATTTATCAATTTCTCCATCCTTGGCCTACTTTATTTTCGTTATTGTCTCTAGATCATTTTTTGACTTTTTGAGATATTTCTCTTCCATCTTCAGTTCAGTGTTCAATTGGGATAATTGTGTTTCTAGATCATCATTTCCATATGGCAAAATGATGGTGTAGGAATGAGAATCAATCTGGTTTTGTAATGCCAACATAGTTTCCTTCAAATTAGCAATTTCTTCTTCTTTCTGCAAGAGCTGTTGAAGAAGGCTTTCTTTCTCACTTTCCACTTCTACCACCTCTGCTGCCATAGAATGCTCACCTGCAGGTAACTTCAACTTTTTCTTCAACACATAAATCTCTGATTCTGCACTTTGTAGCAGTTTCTGCACAGCAGACTTGTCATTTGGATCTACCCCAATCTTTATAATTATCCTCTTGAGCTCTTCATTTTGTGTTGTTAAAGCCTTAGAGTTGGCTTTCTCCAATTTCAGTTGCTTGATGACCTTCCCTAGCATGTTATCAGCCTTAAGAGCCATTGCATTAGTTTTGGTCAAATCATTCACTATCAGTTGACCTATTTGCATATGTAAATTTACTTTATCAAGCAAAGGAATTTTCGTTACATCAACAATTAAATTCACAGTATTGAAATTATTTGATGACCCTATAGTCATATAATAGGGGTGAGAAAGAGAAATATTAAACTTATCTTTTTCAAGATCCATGGAAGTCAAAAATATTGTTTGGTTTGGAGTTATTTGATATTCAACCTGTGCCTCCATGCTAGCCTTCATCCTTTGATTTCTTTCAGCAATCTTAGCAAATAATTGTTTAATCAAAGGTACTTGTTCTTGAGCATCTCTACGTCTTCTTGGTGAAGCTGAGACATTTTTCACAATTTTCTCATCTCCTAGTTGAAGTGAGAAACCAGGTTGAGCACCTGTTATGTATTCATTAAGTTTTGTTCTCTTTTCAGCTCTATGCTCTTCATCTTCTGAATCAACAACTGCCTCTTTAATCCTCTTTCTTGATTTATCAGATATGATAGGAGTTTGTATATTAGAGCCAACAGAACCTGCAAAACCCCTATTTGCTAACTTCTCTATGTCAGGTCTGCTTTCATGGACAAATGTTGAGTAACCATTTTCAATTATCCTATTTTAAATTACTTTATGGGGGTCATAAGCCCACTTATCTCCTAACGGTAAATGAATTCCATATAGATCATATTAACCTCATCAGCTGGTTCTCTCATGTTGACTATAAGTGGACCCACAGACATAGGTAATTTAAACATATGCCCTTTTTTCATAGGTACAAAATGTATTTGGCCAACATTCAGACTCTGCCTAATGAATTATAAGGTAAATAATCACATAGGCACAAATATAGAAAGTCTATATGGTTCTACCCCAGCCCCATAAAGTCTAATCTCTGAGTAGTCTTCATAAACATACCAACCTCCAAATTTACAATTTGTTCCCAACTGCAGAAACTCCTAAGCCTTTGGAAAGAAACATGGGGGAGAAACCCCATTCAAAATCTTATATGAAGTAGACATGAAATGATTTTCAAAATCAAATAGACTATCCTAATTTTTTTCCTCTCTCACTACATTATTCGAAGACACTACTGACCGCCTCTTTTTATTTACATCCATGATGTTTAAACCCAAATGCAAGAATTCCTCCACATTTTGATATAAAAAGAGGTAAATGATAAGAGAAGGGAAGTTGAATGACCCAATGAGTGGTAAACTCATGATTTGAGTATTGACAACTTCTTGCCAATATGAAGGAATATCCAGCACTACCCCTGGCTTCATCATCAATGCAAAAAGTCCCAGAACTGGTTTGTCAATTATGTTGTCGTCTTATTTTCCCAATATATTTGAAATACACCTTAGCACTGATTGAATTTCTGCGTCAAAAAAATCCATGGAGAATTATTTGCTGTCAGGTACAAACCGCTTCGTATCTGGCTTCAAGAAGAAGAAAAACTAACTGAATTCTTGACCTGGAAGACTATCATAATGCGATGTCAATGAATCGTTAGTGAATTGAACATAAGATTTTGACTCTAGGTAACACAAGACTTGAAGAATTAACAGGGCTGAGACTTGTAAGAAATTCTCTCGTAGAAAACTCATTACAAAGCATTTTCCAGGGTACATAACAGACACTAGATAGTGCACAAACTCAGGAAAAAGGTGCGTTCTTGGAATACATGTAGAAAATACACCTAATTTATCCAAGGCTAAGAAAATTGGACATGCTTTGTCATTTAGATAGACTTGTTGATAAAATTGGAGATGTTGTAAAGAGCACACAGTGTCTTGGATATCCCTCTTAGTGTCCATGAGAGGAATATGGTTGGATGAGCTGGAAAGAGATGAACGCTTAGCCATAATTCTATTTAGGGTGGCCAAAAATGACAGGGTGGCGGAAAATAATGGAAGACAAAGGTGCAATCAGGTTGACAAGAACAGAGAAATAACATTGGATTTGCGAAAATAAGAACCAATTTAAATAGGTGGCACAGGGTTTAAGAATTAAATGTTGAGTTGATGCGCCAAAATACCATTAAACAGTACCATGACATGGCTAAAAGCTATCGCCAACCAGTAACTTACGTCATTGCGGGAGGCCTCAAAGGTACAAAGCACTCACTGGGGCCCTGCCTCCGCAGTTAATCTTGACCGCAGATCTTGGTCGGCCCAGTAGTCAATGGGGTCAAATGCGGAGGCACCTTCCCCATTAACCCATGTGTTGAATGTGCCCATGGGTTATCTCTTTTATCTCCTGACAAAGAAATCTTCGGATCCTGCTTACATACATAGCTTGATCATTAACTAAACGCTGGGACCCACCTTCATGAATCTTTTAAAGTATTGAACTTTAAATTTATACAAAAAATTACATCTTTGAGTTAAAGTATGAGAAAATTGTACTTTAACATAGATTTTTTATATTTTTCCATTTTTTGTACTTTTGAAAAATTAAAATAAAGGATATTGCAAATGAGTCACAACATTTGGCTCCACCTAGGGATAGTTTTTTTTGCCACGAAACACTAAGAAATGTAGATTAGTGCCTTCACTTCAGGCATGGAGTCAAATGTTGTTTGATGAAATATGAACAATGAGAAAACCGAATATGTACAATGGTGGACCATAAAATCTCAATGCTAGAAATAATTTTTTAGATATTTCCCATTCACAGGAAACTCTATTGTTTCTCCATCAAGATTCTCCAACATGGATGTGTTATTTGATCTAACTTCAACAATATTGTAGGAGCCATACCAGAGTGGGTCAAACTTACCATACTTTCCCTTCTCTTCTCTTCTGTTATCCCATCTTAGTACCAAATCTCCAGTTTGAAAAAGAATCTCTTTTGATTTTCTATAAAAAATTGACTTCATCTTTTCTTGATAGGTGATCAAATTTTCTTTGACTTTGTTCCTGCTCTCACTTGATTCTATAACCTTATTCAACCTTCTCACTAATGCATTAGGTTCTTCTTGTGCTTCTTGATGAAAATAAATCAATGGTCTAGCCAAATGAGTAGGAAATAAAGCTTTAGTTCCATAAACTAGTTCATAAGGAGACTTACCTGTAGATCTTCTAGTAGTCACATGTAATGCCCAAAGAGAAAATGTCAATTTTGAATCCCAGTTTTTTTTATTTTCATTAATTGTCTTCTTAAAAATCTTGACCAATGTCTTATTGGAGGATTCAACTAGCCCATTCCCTTAAGGATGATATGCTATAGAATGAGATAGAATGACATTATATGTTTGAAAAAAATTAATGAATATAACTTAATTGAATACCTGGGCATTGTTAGTTACAATATTGATTAGACACCCAAACCTACTGAAGATGTTTTCTTTCAGAAACTTCATTACTACCTGATCATTAGCCTTTCTGGTAGGTATTTCCTCCAACCACTTTGTGAAATAGTCAGTGGTAGTCAGAATCCATTTGAACTGCCAACTTAACGGTGGATTTATTTCCCCAATAAAATCTAATCCCCATTTCCTAAAGGGTTCTTCAATAAAAACTGGGATAAGGGGTAGAGGTGTTAAAATTTTCTTTTCTGCAAATAACTGACATTTCTGGCAGCTTCTACCCAGTCTATATACATCAGCAAACAAGGAGGGCCAGTAAAAGCATGATTTCAGAATTTTATGTGCAGTAACCTTCCAATTGTGATGAACTCCACATATATTCTCATGATATTCTTTTACAGCTTCCATTAATTCTCCTTCTGTCAAACATAACAACAAAACACCAGCAGGATCCTTCCAATATAACTTAGCATCCATTATGACATATGGCTGGGATTTGAGCTTAAGAGATCTATACTTTGTTCTGTTTAATGAGGTCGGAAAAGAGAAAAAACATAAGTAATGAATAATATCCTTATACCAATTAGAGCACAAGAATTTGTGTTTAATTTTTGTCTTGGTACTGCTCTGACCGCTTTCATCAATAGCTTCATCTAAAGGTGCTAGCAAATTAATTCCCAAAGCTTGAAAATTTGACTCTGTCAACTGTTTTTCCAAACCTTGACCTTTGACCAACTTGGTAGGTTTGATATCTAAGTCATATTCATGGATTTTAGCTATCCATTTTCCTCTTTTACCTTCCACATCACTTTGAATCAATACATCTTTCATAGCAGATTTAGGCACATAAACAACTATCTGAGACTGCAGCACATAAGTCCTGAATGCTTTTAATGCTTTAACTAAATCATACACCTATTTTTCCAAAATTTTATATTTACGTTCATCATCCCTGAGAACTTTACTAAAAAATACCACAGGTTGTTCTTTGCTTCATTCTTCTACAACAACACAACAACAATGGTAGTAGGTCATGCAAATGAAAATATTTGAAAAGCCTTTTGATAATCTGGACTGGTCATAACAGGAGCTTCCTGAAGGGCTTCTTTAATCCTAGCAAAGGATTCTCTAGTATCGTTGTCCCACTTTACTTATGCATTTTTCTTCAACATATCTGTTATGTTTCTGACAATTTCGGCACAATTTGGGACAAATCTTCTCAGGAAACTTATTTTTCCTAGAAACCTCTAAATATCCTTTTTACTCCTGGGAAAGGGAATTGTCTGAATAGCTTCAACTCTTGTTGGATCAATTTTTACTCCTTGATTTGAAACTATATGTCCTAACAACTTTCCTTCCTCCAAGGCAAATAAGGATTTTTTGGGATTCAATGACAACCCAAAATTTCTGCATTTTAGGAAAGCCTTCTTTAAATGCTCCAAGTGTTCATCATCTGAGCCTGAAAAAATAGTCACATCATCCAAATATATGACTACAAACTTATCACCCAAAAATTCTATGTCCATTTCCCTTTGAAAAGTGGCTCCTACATTCATAAGGAAAAATGGCATTCTTGCACACATGAACATTCCCCATGGTGTGGTAAAATTTGTTTTCCTCTAATCTTCTTTTTCAATTTCTACCTGATTGTACCCGGAGAAACCATCAACCATAGACAATATATATGCTCCTGTCACTTTCTGTAACACATAGTCCATCTTAGGCAAAGGATAATTGTCTTTAAGTGATGCCCTGTTTAATTTCCTGAAGTCAACACATACCCTTATCTCTCCATTCTTTTTTCTCACAGGAACTAGGTTAGAAACCTAGTTTGAATATTTGAGTGGGACTATAATTTTTGCCTGCAACAATTTATTCACTTCCTTCTCAATTGGAGAAAGGAGCAATGGATTGATCTTCCTAAGTTTCTGTCTGTGAGGCTTGAACCCATCCTTCAATGGTATCTTGGGCTGGATAATATCTAGATCATATGTTTTCAAATCCTCATAGGACCACAGAAATACATCCATATATTTTTTGAAAATATCAATGTACCTTTCTTTATAATTCTTAGGGACACCCCTAAATAACTTGAAAACCTTGGGCTCCTATTGAGTTCACAGATTACAATCTTCCATCTCACCCTCTTGAGGTACCTTCTTTTGATCTATTGCTACATCACTTGAATCAAACAAGATTTCAAGAGGAGCTAATCCTATAGGCAATATATTATCTTTCAAATGGATTATTTTCTAATCACCTATTGATTGCTTAGGATTTTTCAAGTCTTAATTATGATCAGTCGGTTCACTTTCTTGATCTGTTTCACTATCTTCAAAATTTTCAATCATTGTCAAGAAATGATTTATCTACTCATCATCCTCAAAAACCTGCCAATGCTTAACATTGTCAGAAATGGAGGGTCTATGCCTCAACTCAATCTCATACCTCAGTTTTAGATTTATAGGTGGCTTGAAAGTACTAGCTACAACTGCTAGTGAATCTACCATTTTGTTTTCTTCTCTTGGAATGAATTGAAGACTCAAATCTTCAAAATAATTCTTAATCAGGTCCCATACTTCATTCCTATATGATATCAACCTTGGATGTTTGGTTTGAAAAAGAATTTTAATCTGTCTTATAATGAACTCAGAATCACCAAACATGGAAATACACTGGATTCCCATTTGTTTAGCAGTTTTAAGACTCAAAATTACTGCCTCATACTCAGCTACATTATTTGTTGATTCAAATTCAAGCTTAAAAGAAAAAGGCAAAAAATTACCTTCTAGAGATATCAGTAAAAATCCAGCTCCTATGCCATCTTTTGAATAGGCACCATCAAAATAACACTTCCAAATTTTGTTTGAATCTAGCTCATTATGTACAATTGTTGAAGAGAGCTGATTCTCCAAGTCTTCAACAAACTATACATCTTCATTCAGCATAAAACAAGAAAGTTCTTCCTTCTCTTGACCATAGATAGGGGAATTTCCTACATCTTTCTTTGTGGTATTTTTAAAAAATATTGTTTCTCTTTATAACCTTATTTCTTCCCCATTGAACACATGGATAACAACATATGTGAAGTCCAGTTTTAAAACACCTCCAAGATTCACTCCCCAAGATCTGGGCAAAAGCATACCAAATATTGTCGGAATATCTACAACCACTACATCCATCATGATACTTTTGGCTAGAATTTGGGCTAGGGATACCATCATGTCTTTGATAATCCCAACACACTTCACCCTTTTTGAATGAAATTAATATAAGTCTCTATAGGGTTTAGTAATTTTTAAATTCAATTCTTTCATTATAGATAATGACATGAAATTATGTGAAGCACCAGAGTCGAACATACAATTATGAAGAATGAAATCATGAAGAAGCAATGATATATAAAATGGGGGAACAGAAGAATCTACCTCCTCCAAATGTGGACCAAAAGTGACCACTATTTTTTCCTCTTGCAAATTCACAGTATCACCAATATCATCAGACTGAGAAAGATTAATGAATTCCTCAATCTCCTTGTAACCTGGTGTATTAGCTAGCTCAAGAATGGGTGCTTGGATTTTGACCTTTTGTAGCTCTTTGGATAGACTGAAGGTTTGATTTTGTTTGACAATATTCTTAGGTTATTCTTGATTTCTGCTAGGATTAGAAATCTGTTCAGACATAGTAACAACCTTCTCCAAATTATTAGTATCAATAGAATTATTTTGGGAAGACTCGGTCTGTTGTTTTTCAGTTCCACTTACTGGATTCATAGGTTGTTTCCCCTTATCTGATTTTTTTACTGAGTTCTTTGGTTGTCGAGTCGTCATTGGAGAAGGAATTGACTCTTGTTTTTGTTCTTCATTATCCTGCATCCTTTATCTCTTTCTTGATCTTAAATCATATTTCTTATGCAACTCTGCTTGCATAAAGTCTGTAAATTGAAAGGACACCTCAGCTTCTGTGTATTCTTATTCACATTCTTCTTCTTCTTCATCTTCTTTCATGTACATCGCAGATATTTGATCTTCAGCTTCCATTTTATCATATTCAATAGACTGTGAGGGTGCTGCTTCTATGTACAGTGGTGCTTGAACTTGATCTTGATCTTTTCTCTCTCTCTGCAAGATTTGTAGGGGCTGCTTTCTAAATTGAGGATTGAAAACTCCTCTGTTTTTCTATGCAGGCCTTTGGGAGTTTTTATTTTCTAACTCAATCTTCATTAACTTATTTGAAAAATTCTTGATAAAATTTTTCATATCATTAATCCTCTGATCCTGTGGCGATTCTTCTTTTGCCTTGCCTTTCTCTTGAACTGACTTCTTTTCTTGTGTTTTCCCAGTAGTAGTCATGTTTTTTTCAATTTTGGAAGCATCAGTTTGGATTTTCTCAAGAGTAGGAGATCTCCTTTCTCTTAAAGTGAAACTAAAATTTTACTCTAAAGCTCCAGCAAAAACTACCCTTGCTCCAACAGGAGGAGGTTTCATTTTTGTGGGTAAACTATTATACAATTTGTTGGATCTTTTAATAAAATCATTCAAGTTTTCATTAGGCTATTTCTTGTTTGAATTAAACTTAGTTAATGAATAACCATGATATCTTTTTTCACCCCATCTTTGGGTGAATTGTGTCTCTAATTCCTCCCAATTATTAATTGAGCCATTCGGCAAAACTTTAAACCATTTTCTTGCCTCTCCATTTAGAGACTCTACAAAAGGTTTCATCACTACATCAAGATGTACAACATTTAAATTCTCAAAAGACGTGCAAAAAATGGAAATATTTGTTCTATAGTCACTTCATCTTCACCAGTAAAAGGAGGAAGTAACTTGAGGTATTCTTGGGGCATGGCATTCATAGGTTGTGGAAGATTTAATGGTGCATACCTGTTCATCAAGAAAGCAGGGGCTACCAAGTTTATGCCTTGGTTAACCACTCCTTGAGTAGGTGGGGTTTCTGAACTAGTTTTGGATGTGGATGAATGGGGTGAAACAACTGATATGGGAAGGGGTTGATGAACAATAGTAGAAGAACCATCAATTTTATTTGGTTGAGCTTGTGTGAATTGGAATGAAATAGACTCAAAATAGTTTTCCTCTAGCCTTGGTTATTGAAAATGGATTGGTGGGGAAAAGTATTCTTGTTTTGAGAAAATTAGTTTCCAAGAAATATCCTTAGATGAAGGGTTATGTGAACTGCTGCCAGGTGCAGGCAATGTAGCATCAGGTGTAGAATTTTTTTTTGGTTTCTGAACTTTCCTGGAAACCAAATTTTCAAGATCTGACAGAATAGGAGCTTTCTGTTGCGAGGTGTCTGACCTCGTATGAAGGCTTTTATAAGCCAGAATTATGAAATAAAAACACAGCCTGATATTTCCTCCTCTCTGAACAACCAGAGGAAATATGACAAAAACCCAAGGAGTGAACTTCACTTCTTTGTCCCCGGCAACGATGCCGAAAAATGTTGTATCTTAACAAACAATCCATTGGCTATGGTAAGGAATCAGTGCTCAAGACATTTATATATATATGTCACAAAAATATTATATCAAATGGTATTTGCTTAATCACCTTCAGAAATTTATTATTAAACTCTTAAGAATCTGATGCAACAAATTCTTCACAATGCCATTAGATGCTGATATTAATTGGAGTGATAAGAAGAACATGAAGGAAGGAGGCCCAAACTAATATGCTGATAAAAAAAATCTATCACTTTAAAATTCAGAAGAATTTTATGAAAGTGAAATAGTTAAAATGAAGGAGCGCCCATTAAGAATATTAAACTCTTATTCACATATGTAAAAGGAGACCTGCAGCTGCATTCATAGAAGGAAAATATAGAATGGAAACTGGGAAACATATCAACAACAACAGATGCAAGAATCTTTATCTTCGTTCATTAATCATCAAAAAATTGAGTACAAAACTTGTAGTAGTCTAAAGGTCTAAAACTTCGAACCTTTCTTTTCTTATCTTTCTCTTTAAATAGAATGTAAAGCAGTTTGTAACTGCTGTAACTAATCCTAATCTCTCAAACTACTTGAAAATTCTTAAACTACCTATTAAATATCATCAAAATGTCTTATTACAATTGAAATCCCTTAACAGAGATAAAATAAAACTTAAATCCTAATCTATTTGTTGAATATGAATTGGTCCCATTGCTGCTGTATTTTACTGATTGGCTGACTTGTCTTTCTTTGAAGTTGAGGGATCATTAGGGAGAACAGTCATCCAGGCTCTAAATTTCTTCCACACTTGAATGTTTGTGTTAGGAGAATTAATCAGTCTGTCATACTCCAGCCTAAAGGCAGTGATCCTGTTGAATGTTGGCCGCTCTGTAAATAGGGTCTTCACCAACCATAATAGTTGAAAATGTCTCTGAAGAAAGTTAATAACTATTGCTCCTTTTAGAATCTGAGTCTTCTCATTAGTGTTATCCACCTTGCTTTTTGCTAATACCAGTAGTGGTTCATAGGAATCCCAACATAAAAGACTGCCTTTAAGGCCCCAGCATGATGGCAGTCCTTCCCTGGCTCTTTTGTCATATAGATTGTCAAACTTGTTTACTGCTTCCTTAATCTCTATCAACTTCTTCTCAGTGGTATTCCTTCAAGTATTTTTAACAATCAATTTGTTAATATCTACAGCATATAAAATCCTATCTTTAATCTCATTTTCCTCTAACTCTTGACCAGTCTTAGAATCAATGAAATCAATAAATTTATTTTCCCATATGGCTTTGTTAATAGTCTTTTGCTTGTCTGCCATAACCTCCTCCTCAAAATCTCTGATAATGTTTTTCTCTTATGATACAATAGTGAGAGATCCCCAAGCTTCTCTCATTTCTTCAATGATTTCATTCCAAATGATATATTTAGCCTGAGTTAAAGTTATGTTTCCCTTCAGGCTCTTGATTTCAACATTAGTTATTTGACAATCTACCTTGTATTTATCAATTTCTCCTTCCCTGGCCTGCATTATTTTCGTTACTTTCTCCAGATCGTTTTGTGCCTTTTTGAGATATTTCTTTGCCATATTCAGTTTAGTGTTCAATTGGGATAGTTGTGCTACTAGATCATCATTTCCAGATGGAAAAATGATGGTGCAGGAATGTAAATCAATCTGGTTTTGTAATGCCAGCATAATTTCCTTCAACTTAGAAATTTCTTCTTCTTTCTGAAAGAGCTATTGAAGAAGGCTGTATTTCTCACTTTCCACTTCTGCCACCTCTGCTACCACAGAATTCCCACCTGTAGGTAACTTCAACTTTTTCTTCAACACATAAATCTCTGATTCTCCACTTTGTAGCATTTTCTGCACAATAGACCTGTCATTTGGATCTACTCCAATCTTTACAATTATCTTCCTGAGCTCTTAATTTTGTGTTGTTAAAGCCCTAGAGTTGGCTTGTAATATCCCAAAATAGGGAAATTCTACACTATCGAGAATATATTAAGATATTCCAAATGTGGCGACCCAACAATATGCAAACACAACAATGGAGTAGTAGTGGCACTCAACTCATAGAAATGTGAGAAAGATCCATAACCATCTTATTAAGTAATAGCAACAATAATGAATACAAGATCTTGAGGAAAATGTTACTCAAGATAGGCAATGCTCAGCCTCAAGAGACAAGTACATAAATCATGATAAAACACTGCTACACAAGTGTGCCAAAGCTATGACTGCACAGTTTTATAAGAGAAACTGCATGATAACATATTTAAAATACATATATATACAAATATATGGCCCATACAACATCGAGAGTGAAGATCTCATCTCCCAAAGACTACCTCAAGACAATCCTGGAAGGATCGGTTGCAATATACAAAATATGCAAAATGCCAGAGTTGCTGGGTAGTAGCAGCAACTCAAGAACTAGAAATGAGTGGAGAAGGCTGAAGATGTTGCATCTAATGTAAAGACCTCCTCCAATGGATTTCTCAAGTGAAAGACTTATCCTATCACTGAGGATCTCACCCTCCAAACAATATGCAAAGCCCCACTTCAAATGCTCACTAGAAATAACGTAGTTATTGAAGGAAACTGCGCTATAGGGGCAAGGGAATGAGTTGGGAAAATGCCAAGATCTGCAATAAGATCCAAGGGCTCCCAAATTGATCTCCAAAAGGAAAGAGAGGCTCCTCCCCTGAAAAACAAGTGATGGAAGTGGTGTTGTGTACCCTCATTGCAACACCTAGCAACACAACATTATTCTGCTATAGAAATAATTCTTTATTGGAGGAGGATGCTTAGCCTCAAGCCTGGATGTGAGGAAAATTAGTACAACTCCTTCAAGAGGCCTCTCAAGAAAGGAGAAGGATTCCTAATCAGGAGATCCTTGTGCTAAGAAGCACTTTAACTCAGCTAAATAACTGGAGATTGCACAAAGTCTGAATAGACCATAAAATCAATAATACATAACATGAATAACAATGGATGCCTTGCCCTCATTTTAAAAAAGTGAAAGCACTCTCTCCATGGGTCCCACTCATGAGGGTTTCCTCCACCAAATAACCCTTTCCCCATTCATACTGCGCTATCTATCAAAGTGTTCTCCACCTCGTCTCCCAGCGCTGTTGACTTGGTCAAACTTGACCTTGTCTCCTTGCAAATGTCTTCTTTCACACATAGGGGTGTGAAATCCAGCTCTTATGATTATCCATTTGCACATTTGAGGGATTTTATTCATTTTTTAATAAGCATGGGTCTCCTTACCCAATTATTTATCCGTCAGGTGATAAAAACAAAATTTTAATATTCCATTTAGTTGTGTGCTAAAATGGGAATATTACAGTCCTCCCCTCCCAAATGTTGCTTGTCCTCAAGCAACTGCAAGGATAGAACTGGAAGGTCTCCACCCAAGGCATGGAGTCTGAAATGTGTTGAGGAAAATCTTCCTCATGTAGATCCTCCATCCCCCAAGAAATCATCCATACAAAATGAATTACCTCCCAACATGGCAACTCCTGAAGATCATCTTCCACCTCTGGCTCCTACAATGTAGGTGGGCTAAAAATCTGATCTTGGTAGACGAAATAGCCTACCCCACACTGTCCTCCTCTCCACTTAGGATAAGTACAGATTATATGATGTTCTTGGGTTGCAATGATATTTCCCTCAAGTGGCAGGATGAAGACTTGACCTCCAAGGATCTCTCTTCCAACGTTACGAAACATGTTGGCCCAAATCATCTCATATGTGATGAGTTGTAAGTCACCATCATATGACATCCAATCAATCATATGGCTCACTTCAAATGGAAATGAGTGTTTTGCTCTAGTGGCAACATACTTTCTCATGCTCCCATTAGAACATGCAATGCAAACAATGTGGGAGATATCTCCCTCAAGGGACACATTCACCCAATGTGCCATTCCCCCAATCATGCTCCCAACAAAAATAAAAACAACAGCAACATAAGGAACCATAATGAGAACCATGCTTGTTGACATAAGTAGTAAGGGAGAAGGAAAATGGTCCCTCAAATGTAACCAACGCAGTTTGGCCCTCAACTGCAAAAGAGTGTGAAAAAAAGTGTTGTTTCTCAACCACTTTCTTGCTATCCTAATCTCCTCATATGTTTGGATAAAGTGAATGATGTATGGTGCAAAGTGAGCATGTTCTCCAAAATACATCTCCTCCCCAAGTCCTCCTAGGGAGTGATCAACAATACTGTTCATGGCCTCAAGTAAACCATGAGGTCTAGAAAAAAGAATTCTCCTCCTCGGGGAAACATCCTGCACATGTATGGTTAAGGGATGCATATATACATCATACAAATCATTATGCAAATAAACAATACCCTTACCATATGTCTTGCTCATGCAAATGGAGTGCCTCATAGATGAGTCTCCTCTCATCCTCAAAGAGAAAAGAGGTGGATGTGCTAACTCTTAAAAATATTTGTGTATGTCCTCCATATTCACATGATCCATGCATCTTCTCATATGTTGATATATCTCCTCCTCAAGCCCCTTCCAAAAATACCCCTCCATGATGGTGTGGTATGCTCTCAAAGAACAAGTATGGTTGAAAATAAAATCCTCATAAGCTGCTTGTAGAAACTTCTCCTTGAGCTTGGAAGCTCCAGATGAGAAGATCCTACCATGATAGTAAATGACCCCATCTCTGACTCAATATCCCTCCTCATGCAACTGGTCATCCAATATCATGCAAGTGAAAAGATCCTTGGAATACTCCACCAACAACTGGGAGTTCCAATATGGATCTATCCTCCATAGTGACAATGCTGATGATCTCTCATGAAGAGCATATGTCATATGGTCATCCTCCTCTTTGACATCTCCCATGCCAAAGATGAAAGTTGGAAGGCTTCTATCCTTCCCCTGCTGCTTTTGCCACAACGCAGAACCTAAAATGAGAGTGGGTAAAAATGCTGTTGAGAGAATGCCTCTCTCCTCCTTGAGTCTACCCAAGACTCTCAGCGCTGTAAAATTACCTCCCAAGGTCTCCACTCCTCTAAAATCAATGGATGGTGCCTCAAAATGTGAAGCATATCTCATCATCTGCTGATTTGGTGGTCTCCTTGGTGAAATGTCTCCATGCAATGAGACATGATCATCATGAGTAGACTGCATATATGAATGGACAGACTTGTCCCTGCTCTCATTGCGCAATCCAGTCTCCCTCTTAGGTGCATCAACCTCATGAAATAGACAGGGATGTGTGCTCCTCATCACATGATTTTGGTCATCCTCCCTATCTCCTCCTTGTATCTCCACAGTTCCACACCTCATTATTAATGGCACATGTAAAGCATGAGTTGTGCCTTGGTCTCCACACATGAGACATCAGGGACTTCTTTGCAAAGATGCAAGAATCCCTCTAGTTGGAGCAAGAGCTCCTCCTTCCTCTACATTAGGTGCTAGATCAACTCTAGAAATGACAACGTTGTTTCCCTTAGCCTCCTCAACATGAATGGGCAACCCTCCAATGATTGGATCCTCTTTTGGAAAAGGGATCTCTTTTCATCCTTGTGCCAAAATACAAGATGAATGTCTTACCTCCAACAAAGTATAATGCAAGATATCAGCCTCCTTTATGGTTCTCTGAAGTGATTTTGAGTCTATGGTTTCCGCCATCACATGCAAGGGTTTTGTTTGTTTAGATGTGTTTGTTTCCTCCACATGTGTTTCAGAATTCTTCTTACCAAATATTTCCATCAAAGTTTTAATAAACCTTGCATAGGAAGAATTATTTGCATTCTTTAAAGTAAAGGACTCAAATAAACACCATGCATAGACTTTACCTCCAAAGTGCAGTGCTGCTACTTTGATGGCTTCATCTTCGGAAATCTGATGCTACTATAAAAAAATATCTAGCTCTTCCACCCAAGCCCTGGCTGAACATGTAGTGGAATCATCAAAGATAGATAGGAGAAATATATCTGTATTATGTTGCTTGATCCTCCTCACCTTGACCTTGCAAAACTCTAGAAAAGTGATATGATCTCTAAACTTCTGAGTTTGAGATTCATATTCATGCAAGAAACCACTAAGGGTTCCCCTCTTAGGCATTCCTTCTTCCTCCCTCTCCCTCATGGAAAAATTGGACATGAGACTGCGCTGTGCATCATAGGGTGTGGCTGCATGCTCACACTCCCCATAATAAAATATAAATTTTGACTCAGTTTCAAACCATCTTGGAGATCTTGTACATATCGCCCTCTGTATATTCTTGAAATCTTCATGAATGCTCTGTACAGATCTTGGAAGAAGCTTTGTAATATTATCTCCCCTTTTCTCTTTACATAATGGAGTCTTCATATTCTCTTTTTTCAATAGAATCATGGCTGAGATCCACAATCTGAGCCAATATTATGCTCTGATACAACTGTAATATCCCAAAATAGGGAAATTCTACACTATCGGGAATATCTTAAGATTTTCCAAATGTGGAGACCCAGCAATATGCAAACACAAAATGGAGTAGCAGTGACACTCAAATCATATAAATGTGAGAAAGATCCATAACCATATTATTATGTAATAGCAGCAATAATGAATACAATATCTTGAGGAAAATGTTACTCAAGATAGGCAATGCTCAGCCTCAAGAGACAAGTGCATAAATCATGATAAAACAATGCTACACAAGTGTGCCCAAGATATGAATGAACATTTTTATAAGAGAAAATTCATGCTAGCATATGTCAAATACATAGATATACAAATATATGGACCATACAACATCGGGAGTGAAGATCTCAGCTCCCAAAGACTACCTCAAGACAATCCTGGAAGGATTGACCGTAATATACAAAATCTACAAAATGCCGAAGTTGCTGGGTAGCAGCAGCAACTCAAGAACTAGAAATGAGTGGAGAAGGTTGAAGATGCTGCATATAATGTAAATACCTCCTCAAATGGATATCTCAATTGAAAGGCTGATCTTATCACTGAGGATCTCACCCTCTAAACAATATGCAAAGCCCCACTGCAAATGCTCACTAGAAATAACGTAGTTACTGAAGGACACTGTGCTGTAAGGGAAAGGGAATGAGTTGGCTCAATTCCAAGATCTGAAATAAGCTCCAAGGGCTCCCAAACTGATCTCCCAAAGGAAAGAGAGGCTCCTCCTCTGAAAAAAAAGTAATGGAAGTGGCGTTGTGAACCCTCACTGCAACACCCAGTAACACAACATTATTCTGCTGCAGAAATAATGTTGTATTGGAAGAGGATGCTTGGCCTCAATCCTGGATGTGAGGAAAATCAATACAACTCCTTCAAGAGGTCTCTCAAGAAAGGAGAAGGATTCCTAATCAGCAGATCCTTGTGCTAAGCAACACTTTAACTCAACTAAATAGTCGGAGATTGCACAAAGTCTGAATAGACCATAAAATCAATAATGCATAACATGAATAACAATGGATACCTTTCCCTCCTTTTAAACAAGTTAAAGAAATCTCTCCATGGGTCCCACTCATGAGGGTTTCCTCCACCAAATAACCCTCTCCCCATTCATACTACGTTGTTTATCAAAGTGTTCTCCACCTGCTCTCCCAGCACTGTTGACTTGATCAAACTTGACCTTGTCTCCTTGCAAATGTCTTCTTTCACACATAAGGGTGTGAAATAGAGCTCTTATGATTATCCCTTTACACATTTGAGGGATTTTATTCATGTTTTAATAAGCATGGGCCTCCTTACCCAATTATTTATCCATTAGGTGATAAAAATTTTTTTTTAATATTCCATATAGCTGTGTACTAAAACTGGAATATTACATGGATTTCTCCAATTTCAATTACTTGATGACCTTCCCTAGCATGTTCTCAGCCTTAAGAGCCATTGCATTAGTTTTGGTCAAATCATTCACTATCAGTTGACCTGTTTTCATATGTAAATTTACTTTATCAAGCAAAGGAATTTTCCTTACATCAACAGTTAAATTCACAATATTGAAATTATTTGATGACCCTATAGTCATATGAGAGGGATGAGAAAGAGAAATATTACAATGATCTTTTTCAAGATCCATGGAAGTCAGCGATCTTGTTTGGTTTAGAGTTATTTGATACTTAGCCTATGCCTCCATGCTAGCCCTCATCCTTTGATTTCTTTCAAAAATCTAAGAAAATACATGTTTAATCAAAGGTACTTGTTACTGAGCAGCTCCATGTCTTCTTGGTGAAGTTGGGACATTTTTCTCATCACCTAGTTGAAGTGAGAAACTAGGTTGAGCACCTATTATGTCTTCATTAAGTTTTTTTCTCTTTTCAACTCTATACTTTTCATCTTCTAAATCAACAACTACCTCTTTACTCCTCTTTCTTGATTTCTCAGATATGATAGGAGTTTGTATATTAGAGCCAAAAAAACCTGCAAAACCCCTATTTGCTAGCTTCTCTATGTTAGGTCTGCTTTCATGGACAAATGCTGAGTAACCATTTTCAGTTCTCCTATTTGAAATTAATTTATGGGCATCATAAGCCCACTTATCTCCTAACAGTAAATGCATTCCATCTAACATCATATTAACCTCATCAATTGCTTCTCTCATGTTGACTATAAATGGACCCATAGACATAGCTAATTTAAACATATGCCTCTTTTTCATAGGTACAAAATGTATTTGGTAAACATTCAGAATCTTCCTAATGAATTCTAAGGCAAATAATCTCATATACACAAATATAGGAAGCCTATATGGTTCTACCCTAGCCCCATAAATTCTAATCTCTGAATAGTCTTCATAAACATACCAAACTCCAAATTTACAATTTTTTCCCAAGTGCAAAAACTCATGAGCCTTTGGCAAGAAACATGGGGGAGAAAACCCATTAAAAATATTATATGAAGTAGACATAAAATGGTGTGAAAAATCAAACAGACCCTCCTCATTTTGTTCCTCTCTTACTACATCAGTCCAAAACACTAACGACTGCCTCTTTTTATTTACATCCATGATGTTTAACCCCAAATGCAAGAATTCTTCCACATTTTGATATAAAAATAGGTAAATGATAAGACAAGGGAACCTGAATGACCCAGTGAGTGATAAAATCATGAGTTGAGTATTGAAAATTTCTCGCCAATATGAAGGAATATCCAGCACTACCCTTGGATTCATCATCAATGCAAATAGTCCCAAAATTGATTTGTCAATTATGCTATCGTCTTCTTTTCCAAATATCTTTGAAATACACCTCAGCACCAGCCGAATTTTTGCGTCAAAAACTTCCATGGAGAATTATTTGCTTTCAGGTACAAACCGCTTCGTATCTGGCTTCGGGAAGAAGACAAACTGATTGAATTCTTGACCTACAAGACTATCATAATGCGATGTCAATGACTCGTCAGTGAATTGAACATAATATTATGACTCTTGGTAACACAAGGCTTGACGAATTAACAGGGTTGAGACTTGTAAGACATTTTCTCCTAGACGATTCATTACAAAGAATTTTCCAGGGTACATAATAGACACTAGCCAATGCGCAAACTCAGGAAAACGTGCGTTCTTGGAATACATGTAGATAGTACACTTGATTTATCCATGGCAAATAAAAGTGGACATGCTTTGTCATTCAGATAGACTTGTTGATAAAATTGGATATGGTGTAAATAGTACACAGTGTCTTGGATATCCCTCTTAGTGTCCATAAGAGGAATATGGGTGAATGAGCCAGAAAGAGATGAATGCTTAGCCATAATTCTATTTAGGGTGGCGAAAAATGATAGGGTGGTAGACAATAATGGAAGATACAGGTGCAATCAGGTTGACAAGAACAAATAAATAACTTTGGATTTGCGGAAAATAAGAACCAATTTAAATAGGTGGTGCGGGGTTTAAGAATTAATTGCTGAGTTCATGCGCTAAAAGACCATTAAACGGTATCATGATGTGGCTGAAAGCTATCGCCAACCAGAAACTTACGTCACTACGAGAGGCCTCAAAGGTACAGAACACTCACCGGGGTCTTGCCCCCGTAGTTAATCCTGACTACAGATATTGATCGGCCCATCAGTGAAGGGGATCAACTATGGAGGCACCCTCCCCGTTAACCCGTGTGTTGAATGTGCCCGCGGGTTGCCACTTTTATCTCTTGACAAACAAATCTTCGGATCCCACTCACATACTAGCTTGATCATTAATAGAACACTGGGACCCACCTTCACAAATATTCTGAAGTATGGAACTTTAAATTTATACAAAACATTACATCTTTGAGTTAAAGTATGAGAAACTTGTACTTTAACATACATTTTTTATGTTTTTCCATTTTTTGTATATTTGAAAAATTAAAATAAAGGATATTGCAAATGAGCCACAACAGTGATCATCATTCTTTGCTTGAACTGCTGTCACTGCTAGAGCTACTTCCATGACTTCGGTTATTTTCAGGAATCTTTTGTTCATGGTGTTGATTGTTTTCTTCTTCTTCACCTTCCATATACAAACATAAAAATTAACTATAATGAGTGTATATACATTGGTGATAATAATGAAAATTGCAATAAATAATATACATCAATGTAAATAAAAAATAAATGACGTACCATAGCAACAATTGACTCATGAACTATTCACATTCTTTCAAAACCATGTAGTATGCCATCTTTCAAGATTTCAACTATTGGCACAATTCCATACTTTGTTTCCTGCAAGTTTTATACCCCATAACAAATCATATATTTAATTTAAATATTTTTTTGTTCTATTAATTATAGATGGAGCTAAGTAAAACAACATCGATAGATGCTTACACATTCCACAATTAATTTCTGATATGCCAACATATAACAAATTAAATTATAAATTATTTAAATATTTTCACAATATGGAAATCAATCATGATGAACCATGGTCCAACATGAAATTACTCACAACCCATATTTAACCCAATGTCAATCAATTCGTCTGATGGTTCTTCTTTGTATGTTAGCACCTGTTTGATGATGATTTTTGTAAAACAACTTAAAAAATAAAAAAAATGAAATCTAGTTAAGTTGTTTCAAGGAAGTAAAAATTACTCACAAAATTAGATATCAACCCTTTTCTTCCTTGGCATCCTATTTTATGTGCTGAATGGGTTCCATTTTCGTTTCTTTTATGCAAGAAAATACTTGAAAATTAATATTTAATGCTAAATTGTTTATTTATTGTACCTAATGATCGAAAAATTCAATGATTACATATTCCATTTGAATCACGTTGTTGTTGAGATGGCTCCTCTTGCGATGCAATTATGTCCATTTATTTTACCATCTCCTTATACACCTTTTTGGACATTCCTTCTTGCATATTTTTATTTCATCTCGTTCATCTTTTGAGATTTTCATAATATTCCTGAAAATGTAACATGACAATAAACTATTTAATTTTTATATTGATATATGAAAATTAAATATAACAAAAGTGACATGTGTAAATGATATTTATAAATAATTCTAGATAAACATTTAAAGGAATATTACTTTTTCATTCCTTCTTTTTTGTTGTTTTATGTTTTTTCTTTTAAAAGTCTAACATGCCTCATTGACCAATTCTCTGGAAACTCTTCTTGTAGTTGAGATAAAATTTGGTTCTTGGAAACATTGGATTGATTTTTGTATTGTAAGTGGAAAAAACATCTATACATTCATTCGACTAGATCCCTCAAACTTTTGTAAAAGTTTTTCCCCCTTTTGTCAACCTCCAGCACCACTCCAGATGAGCTAAGGAGCAATTCATTTTCATTTGCATGGTCTTTTTTCTTTTTTTCTTTTCTTAGAACAAGATTCCTTTTCAGAGTTGTTGGTCCCTCTAGAAAATTAAACAAATGTGAATTAATATATTGTTTGACACATTTTATCTAATAATTTTAAGTATATTATTAATGAAAATTAAAAAAAGAAACTCATATTGGATCGATAGTATTTTTTCATTCACCTGATTCATTCTTTTGCAATTTTTCCATCAAAATTTTACGCCCCTCTAGTCCTAGATCAGAAATAATATTATCAAGCTTCATCATTTTGTGGCTCTGCATGATACACAGTAAACAATACATATTAGTTAAACTTACATATAGTTCAAAAATAATATTTTTTGTAAAGAATTTACAAATAACTTGCCTTTTTTCTTTTCTTGATGTGTTATTAGTGTTTTTGTTACTTGATCTCTTGTTATCCATTTCTTTATAAACATGAAACCTGTACCATATCATTCATTGAAATATTTTATGAATAAATTGTCAACTTTTCAGTTAAAAAAAAAATCTCAAGAAACCAGTGCGCCATTTATGGTGTACGCACCAACGTCGGTGTGTAGTGGTCTTATATGTTACAAGGAGCACTGGTGTGGTGCGTTATATGTTACATGGTGCATCGATTAACATAATAAAAACATTTTTTGCGGAACATCACGAGCGCAGTGCGACATAATGAAATAGCGCATTAGTGCCCTATTTTAGATATGGTGCACTGATTAATTTTTATTTTTTTTATTTTTATGACACAGTACTTCTGCAGTGCACTGGGATAATCTAGTGCACTAGTGCACTAGGTTACACAGGGCGCATGGATAAAAAAAATTCTATTTTTTTAAATTCACGCAAGGGTTGACATGCATTGGGATCCAACTATGCAAGTCCTCTCATGGGTTGGATGTCTTAGGCCTATATATAGCAATACAAACCCTATAAATCTAAAATGAAAATCCCTAATTCTAAAATTACAGAAACAGGGAAAAGAAAGGGCATAAACAAAAAAAAGTAGGGTTTAGGGTAAAAATAGATTTTATTTTTTATTTTTCTTCTGAAAATGAAAAAAAAATTGAAATTGTTTTCTTACTGCGTAAAAAAAACTACAGAAAAAGTAAAAAAAAACCATAAACTTTAATCACGATATCGTTTGAAATTCTATGTTATAGGGTTTGAATCACTAGAAGTTTGGAATTCTGATTGTCTGAATACTTTTGTTTGAATGTATTTCATTGCTCCACAGTGCTCTCATGATCTCTTGCTCCAGGTATGTCTCCTGCAAATTTCTGGCTGAATTTTTTTTTTAAATAATGAACTAATGAAAAGTGTTGAGTATTTAATGAATTGTTTTATGAAATTAGATTTTCAAAAATATTTTGTCGTCCATTTTTCAATTTACCACTTTTTTTCACTTAAAGAAAATAGAGTTGTGCTTTTTTTTATTTGCGGTTTTTGTCACCGGTTGTCACTTAATAGCACCACATCGGTGCGTCCATTTATAACATGACACCGGTGCACAGTAACTAAAACGCACCGGTGCGGTGATCTGTAATTAGCACCAATAACAAGAAGTCCATTTTTAAGGCACCGAAATTACTTTTAGGTGTGTGAACCAAAATTTATTGTTGATTTTTCTCAAATGCAGGGAGAAAATATCATAATTATATCGAATGGAAAATTCTTCAAAATCTAGCTCGTTCCATAATATTTCTCAAAGTCCATTGCGGAGTTCTCCCTATCGATATCGAGACGTAATATTTACTTCAGATTTTATCTATATTTTCATTATCTAATAGAATTGATGTTTTTTATCCATGTCAACCATGTACAGCTTAATTAAATTTATAATGTATACAAATTTGCAGGTTCATGCAGATTCATAATCGAGTTCGAATGCACAAAATATTCAAACAAATCCAAAACGTCGAAAGCTCTTATCAGGAGCATCATACAGCAAGGGGAATTTGGTAGATAAAAATGGATAGCTGTTTCACCCTGCCAATTGTAACAATATTGCATCTTCTAGCCACAATCTTGGGACAATGATGGTAATAATTATAATTTTTTAGTATATTGATTAATGTAATTATTTCAACGTCAAATCAATTAATGATGCAATATTGTCAATGTGGTTACTAATTGATATCATATATTTTGTAATAATCATGTTAAAATATACTTTTTTAAATTATTAGGATTCTAGTGATGAAGAGCGACCTACCTGCCATCTTCCGTTGCACCCCACGAAAATTTCAAATTGAGGGAAGACTAAATTAAGAGAAAAAATCAGAGAGGGATGATACCAAGAATGGTTGAATCAACCATCGATTCAATTCCCGCTACATCCAGATTCACCAATTAGGAATGACTACAGCAATAATAGTTCTTCACAAGATGGCAATGGAGGCAATCAAATAGAGGTTGATATGGATGATTACTTACTGGATGTGACTTCCATGGAGACAATGTTGTTAGATGCATTCCAAAACGATGATCAGCTAGGGGATGATGCTCATATCATTGACACCTTTTTTGAAAGCCTTAAATTTTCTTCCACCACCCCTCTCTTTGGACCTGGCAGTCAGTCAAAGTTTTGTTGGAAATGTTGTCATTGATGGAAAAGGAGCACAAAGGAGCAGCACTTGAACCAGCAATAAGGAAAAGTAGAAGACAGGGAACAGAGGCAGAAAAGAGGTAGCAGAGGCAGCAAAAAGCTAAGTAAGGAGCAAAATTAGTCAAGGAGTAGAGGAGGCAAAAAGAGAGGCAGCAAAGACAACAAAAAGAGAAGCAGCAGCATCAGTCAAGGAGCAGAGGATAGCAAAGAAGAAGAGAGCTATTCAAGGTGCAGAGTAGTAAGGACAAAATGAGGGCCATTGGATTTTGAAAAAGGGGCAGAGTTAAGAGAAGAAGATAATTGGGAGTATAAATGGCTCCTATGCACAATTGAATGTGCATGGATGATTATGAGTCTATCAAGGTTTATAAACAGAGTTGAATAAACCCTATGGCAAAGGAGAATTACCTGAACCAGCAATAAGGCAATAGAGGTAGAAAATACAAAGATAGACAAAGGAGGCAGCAAAGAAGCAAACAAAGGAAGCAAAGGAGACAGGTGGAAGAAGAATGTCGAAATGTAACAGTCAAACAACAGAACGGAAGCAATGACAGAGATAGAGAAAGAAGCACAACTAAGGTAGAGGCAGAGGCGGTGAATATAGTGGCAAAGCCATTATCACAACAGTTGAGGCAGAGGTCGAGCAGCAGAGGTACATCGAAAGCAGAGGCAAAAGCATCGAAGGTAGAAGCAGAAAGGCAAAGGCAGAGGCAGAGGCAGAGCTGTTATTCCGAGAATCACTACCCCAGCTGGTAGATACACTAAACATAATATTCCGAGAATCATTACCCAGCCGGAGGATACATAAACTCAATTCCAGGAATCTTAACCCAAGCGGCAAACTATATATATATATAAACCTCATTCCGGGAATTGTAACCCAGGCAGGAGGATACATAAACATAATTCCGAGAATCTTAAACTCAAGCAGCACAAGCAAATAAAGTATATATATATATAAATTCCGAGAATCTCTTACCCCGCTGGAGGATACTCTAAAGCTTAAACATAAAACTTATATATATATGCAGCGCCTTATATATAAGTTTCATATTATTGAGCCTGAAATAAAAAAGAACCAAAGTTATCAAAGCCTTATATGGTGAGACCCTTAAACAATCGCATCGAAAAATTGACAGCGGAACAGGTTAACAACAGGTTGCGATTGCGATTGAAAGCCCAGACTCGATGGGCATATAAACTACAATTCATATATACTTGAGTTCCGATGAACAATGACTGATCGCATCGGAAAAGGGTGGAGTATCGGAACATGCAACTGGGAGTTGCGATTGCGATCAATCGCAATCAGAAGCAGTCGAAGCATCGGAGAAAAACTGTGCAACGGAACATATAAACAAAGAGTTGCGATTGCGATTGGAAGTTCAGACCCGGTGGACTTATAAACTATGATTTATACAGGCTTAAGTTCCACGTCAAAGAAAATGATTCATCGCATTGGAAAATTTGAGTGAACAGGGTATCAATCACATTGGAGCAAGGCAGCTTGCAATTGCGATCAATCGCAATCAAAAATCTGTGGAGGGTATCAATTGCATCAGAGCAAGGCAGCTTGCGACTGCGATCAATCACAATCGGAAACCTCTGGAGGAGAAATATATCGCATTGGAAAGCGTGGCAAGTGGGCCCGAAAGGGCATCTGTTAAGTATTAACATGATTCTTTATTGTTATAATGGAAGTGGCAGTTTGTTTGTTAAAACTTTATATAAGTATGTCGAGTATTGAAATGTGCCGCGTGGTCTGTGGACCCACGGGCCTCAGCTTAAGGTGGAGGGCGATTGTTAATATAAAATGATTTCGATGTGTGCAATCACATCAGGCCATAAAACAAAGGTCGTGGTGTATGTATGTTCCACTTGTGGAACTCACCACATCAACAAGACACTTGCTATGTGTAAAGCGTTGGAATTTTCCCAGATTTAAAGTCAGCAGCTACATATATATATAAAAAGCGCTGATATAAAAACCACAGTTACAAATGTATGGCATATGGCCGTTACCCTGCAACAGTGAATAAGGAAAAAAATAGAGCCGAAAGGGACAAAAACACAGTCAAAGAAAAGACAAATGCGCAGCTAGCCAAGAGGCTGAATGAGTGAGCTGGAGTTCTCATTGTAATTGAATGTAAATAATTTTAATTTATATTGTTGTGATGCATTGGCAAGTCTCCGGAAGAGAACAAATATCCCACTGTAATGTTAAATTGGTACCTACAGTTATATTTTCTGAATGAGCGGATAAAAGAGATGAGAAGGCAGAAGGCAAAGAGACATGGTTGTCCATTTCGAATTCCCAGTAGAATACAAACAACCATGAAGCTATTTTGTATAAAACAGGGTAATATCCAAGGGGAGAAGGTTACGAAAACAGAGTGAGAGAAGAAGAGAGTGTGCAGCAGAATTGAAGAGAGTTGAAGAAAATAAGAAAGCTGCAAGAGGTGAGAGAGAGTGAGCATAGAGAATGCTGAGTATGGAATTGAGGCAGAGAAGAGAAGAAGAAGGAGGAGCAGAACAAGATGTTGTGAAAAGTTAAAGAATGCAGAAATGAAGCAGTGAGGCAGAGAAGAAGGAGGAGGAGCTGATAGTGAATATGAGAAGATGCAGAAATGATATAAGGCAGATATGAAGACTGATGCACAACAGTGAAGATGATAGAGACAGAGCTGATATCCAAGGTAAATCAGCAAGTGTTTTCCTTTTCAAAGAGTAAGGAAGTTGGAGCTTCCCTATCAAGTTGTAGCTTGATAAATGTCAGTTGTAGCTGACTGAGGTTGGAGCCTCTTGTAGGTTGGTGCTTGTAGAAAATAGATGAAAGTTGGTGCTTCCACATCAAGTTGTAGCTTGATAAAATGTCAGTTGTAGCTGACTGAGGTTGGAGCCTCCTGTAGGTTGGTGCCTGTAGAAAATTGTGGGATTTGGAGCTTCCTTGCAAGTTGTAGCTTGCAGAATTGAGGTAGGAGCCTCCTGTAGGTTGGTGCCTACAGAAAATCAGTGGTGAGAGGGAGTTGGAGCTTGCCTTTGCATCACAACAGTAATAAAATGTGGTTTTCTCCCTTTATGGGTTTCCACTTATGTCTGGTGTATCTGTGCATGATTTTTATGTGTTGATCTGGTTTATAACATCTGCTTAATACTTGCTGCTCTCATATTAAGTCTACTGTTACTTTATATTAATGCTTGTTGCTCACATTCTAAGATTACTCACTTGTTAAATTGAACATGAAATGAAGGTGTAAACAAGTATTAATGAAAAAGTTTTAAAAGTCCATGAATGTGTTAAACTGATTCACCCCCCCCCCCCCTCTCAGCTTAACTAAGGGTTTAACAAGTTTACCCAGTTGGGGACAACGATGTTACTGTACAACTTGAAAGAAAATTTTGGCTTGTCAAATGCATGTTTCTCGAAAATTTTGAGGTAAGTTAACTTAAAGTCCTCCCTTATATAAATTTGAGAAATATAATTAGTACACAGTGAACATTACAAATGGTAAATTTTATGAACGTTAAAAATTATATCGACATTAATGTACATTTATTAATATATTTTTCCATGATCACCAACTACAAGTTATTCAAAGATGTAATATTCCCAATTAGCCCAACCTAATGGGAATATACAATTTTGCTTCATTTTCTTGTTGCATGAATAAATCTGTAAAGGAGGACAATAAAAAATCCTAAAACAGTGAATAAATCAATGCCACATGTGAACAAAGCTAAATATGGGCTATCTAAATAAACACCCTTATGTGTGAAAGGGATTGAGCCATTTGAATGGGTCAACCATGACCAAATCAACAACTTTGTCTAGAATAAGTGATCCTCATTGATGCACAATGCAATCTTAGTTGGAGGTGGCACATATGAAATAATCTAAATCATTGAGATTGTTTAGGGTTTTGCAAGATTTCTATCTTATAAAAGGAAGAGGAGGACAGCATGAGAAGGTTTTTGATTATATTATATTTCTGAATATATTTTCTATTTAGACATATATCATTATCTTGGATGTTTAGCAGAGAATAAGGTTGTTTAGCACTAGGTGTTCCTGATCAGGGATCCCACCTCTTTCCTTGAGAGGCCTCTTGGAAGAGTCTTGCATGTATTTTCTACTATTAGGAATTTTTCCAAGCTTCATCTTACACATATAACATAGATCCTATTGAAGGTTTGGTTGTCCTTGTAAGCTGCAGCAAGTGGAGGCTAGATCTACTCAGATCTAGGCCATTCTAGTGCCTCTTTTCAATGGGAAATTCTTATCTCCCATTGGCAAGGGTGTATTGGAACTTTGGAGATTCATTTTCAGATCTTGGCGTTAGGCCAAACATGTACTAAATCCTACATCGTATTTTTCCTCCCAGATCTACTTTTTTCCTGTAGGTACTATTGCAGGGTGTTCTAGCACACCATTTGGGGAGCTGGGCTTCAAGTGTTGGGGATATGCCCATCACATTTTGAGATCTATTGGAGAAGATCTAATTCATGTTCATATCAGATCTAATATACATATTGTTGTACATTTCTCAATCAATTTCTGCAGATATGTAACTTAAATCTCATATCTACTTCATGTACATGGTGTTTTTCTCAACACCCCAAGGGGAATTGAAAGAGGAGCCTTTATAGTGTATGGATTTGTCATAGATCTGGTGTTTCATGCACTTATATGCTCTATATCTAAAGTGTAATCTTCAACTGTTGTATGCTCTATAAAATAACAATGTCAAGCCTTTTGCAGTGAATACATGTGATTGCAACGCCTCTTTTGAGGGTTTTCCTCTATTTAAGTATTCTATTTCCTGTTATACATTGTATGGGCCTCATTGTAAATCTGATTTGCTGATGTATATGTAAATATTGAGCCTCCATATTGGCCTCCTCCTCTTACTTGGATGAATTGCATTATTTTTTGCAGTAGTGTTTACATATTGTTGCAGTCCCATTTTGGGGATATTACAGTGGTATCAGAGCAATCATCGTAGCACAACCTGTAAGAAGCCAATATGTATTCAGAATAAGAAGAGCCTCTTACTGACAGAGAGAAGAGGTATCTAAAAATAAGACAGAAGAAATTTGATTACACCAATGATGATAAAGCCAAGGGTAAAGCCCCTGAATATGGAAGTGAAGAAGAAGTAAAAGATTTCCCCAAGATCCTTTTGAGAGCCATGCATGATCTTGCTAGAGAGATCAAAGAGATGAGCTTGGAAAGAATCAAGGAATCTCCTAAGAGATTTCACCTTGGAAAAGCTTTGGCATGTCTCATCACTGGAATTATCAACGAGTGAACCAACCACTAGTTTCATAGCGCTCTACCATGCCTACTTTTTTGGCTGTGGAAAATGAAGGGCCTCAAGAGCAAGCATCCCTTGAAGACTATTTTGAATAATATGAGTCTCAGAATCAGAGATTCAAATACCACTTGATTTTTCAAGGGTTATGTCACCTGAAGGACAAGAGAAGACCAAGGCATCAACATAGAGATAGTGGATTCATTCAGAATCATGATTGACATCACTCTATGGGAAGATTATTTTTACCCAAGTTTGATGGGTCATCCAACTGTTTTTTCCAAAGAATGGGTAGAAAAATTGGGCATCTACTTTTAGTTGAACAAGGTCCCAAATATGGAAGCTATCAATATTGCAGTGTTTCACTTTGAAGGTGAAGCACACAACCAGTGGTGCCATGGCTTGGCTACATTGGGTCATGCCAATGTGACTGCTTATTATGCGTTTACTAGAAGGCTGGTGGAAAGGTTTGATAGAAGAGATCCAGGGGCACCATTCATGAGCCTTTCAAAGTTGAAGCAATCAGGTAATACAAAATCTTATATTTCTGAATTTTTGAGATTATCTGTTATGGTTCCTGAATTGTGTGCAACAAGAAGGGTGTACATGTTCATCAATGGACTAGATGAACCTCTTCATGGGTTGGTAAAATATACCAAGCCCACTACCTTGCATGATGCCATTGAGAGGGCTAGCAGCCTTCAAGATGCCTTGCCAAAAGCAAAGGCAAACTTTCAGCACAAGCACCCTTTTCCTTCCAAGGGAAAGGAAGAGAAAGTTGCTCCCTCAAAGGAGAGCACATTCAAGAAGCTTCTTGATATTGAAGTCTGGAGAGATCTAAGAAATAAGAAGCTATGCTTCACTTTCCAAGAACCATGGGTACCTGTACATAGGTGTGCTACTCTTAAAGCACATTATGTTGGTTATATGATGCAATGTGTTGTCCTTGATGGCAACCTACTTGATGAAGTTTTCCTTGATGGAAACTGCCTTGATGAGTTGTCTTTGGATAAGCAACCTGTATCAAACACCATCATGGTTGCCATCAAGTCCAAAGGGGGGGATTGTTGGTTATATGATGCAATGTGTTGTCCTTGATGGCAACCTACTTGATGAAGTTGTCCTTGATGGAAACTGCCTTGATGAGTTGTCTTTGGATAAGCAACCTGTTTGTTAATAATGTAAATATGATGTATCTACAGAGCAGTTCAGAAGTAACAAAGAAATAAATTCTAGTAAGTGCCAGAGTAATGATGAATAAGATATGTCACAAAGCATACACGGTTTTGTAAAGGCAAAGTAGCGTATGTACACGGAAAAGTACATACCAAGTAGCGTATGCCTATTTGTGCTCTGAATTTATAAAACCAGGGGACATTACCATGGTATTGGCCCACTGTATTGAGCACTGGATTATCTATTTGATCCCATCCACGAATACCATCAGCGGTTGAGTGTTTTTGACTCATGGTATTGAAAAAGGCTAAATCTATATAAGGAGAAGAATATCATAGTGCAAGGGTGTGCATGTGTAAGGGTTGTTAATAAATAAATATCTTTAAGAGATGTCTACATGGATGAACTCTGTTCTTAATTGTTAGATCTGAATCTATGATGCACCCATGGATATAATGATGGTTCAAGATCTCTAGATCTGATGATGATGAATCTCCAGAATGACCTACTGAAGGGATGGTGAAGAACTGGCGCAAGTCTGCTGAATTAAATGAATAAATCTGGGTAAATTTTATAGATCTGGTCTGTTCTGCAAAATTTATTTTTACAGATCTATACGCTAGTTGGTTTCAACAAAAGTGTGTATATACACGGGTTCTCTACATGAAAAGCGCGTATGGCAGTTAGGGTTTTTGAAGAATAAAATACACAGAAGTATACGCGGGTTGATGTGCAGGAAAGCGTGTATGTATGTGGCTTCAGTAAAGAAAAGTAGTGTATGCTATTTGAATCAATGTCTGTTCAGGGTTGAGTTTGTATCTGCATATCTATTCTGAAGTCTGGGTTTTAATTAATACTTCACTCTGAAGTATTTCTACATGCAAAGGGATCTCTAGATCTGAAATGACTATGTGTTTTCTAGATCTATTTATGGAATGTTTAGATCTGTGATCTGGTGAATCTTTGCTGAAGTAGAGGGTGAAATCTGAGTTATTTTTTCTGAAGAGCTCTGAAAAGTTACAGATCTATACGCATGTTCATCTTAGAAAAAGTGCGTATATACGCAGGTTCGTTTCAGCAAAAGCGCGTATACGTAGGTTTGTCTCTGTAAAAGTGTGTATATACACAGGTTTAGTGAAGTAAAAGCACATATAAAATCTAGGGTTTTGCTGAAGTGTGTGGAATGAAATGTCTGAAATGTTTTGCTAATTTACTGCTATCTGTCAATGATGTATTCATACAGTTCTGGGTTGTTTGAATATATTGCTGATTATGTTGATTGAAGATCAAGTTGTTGGTTGATTGGTTGATGGAGTTATAAGTTTCAGTTTGATGTATGGAGTGGGTCCAGTCTGAAAATCTGATGAAAAGTGGCCTATAAGGTATGTTGTGTGGAAGCTGTTGGATCCAGTATGAAAATTGATGAAATGTGGTCCATGGTGGTGCTGAGGGTCGAAGCCTTTAGTGAGGGGGTTGGAGCTCCCTTCCAGTAGTGGCTGGAGAACGAGAGAAGGTTGTAGCCTTATGCAGGTGGGTGCCTGCGTGCTGGTATGAGTCTGCACCAGTACAAAATTGTAAGAAGTTTTCTTTATAATAAATATTGAAGACAGAGATGACAGCAGCGGTGGTTTTCTCCCGAATTGGGTTTCCACCTTAAATATTGGTGTTCATGTGTGTTGCTTATGTGTGATGGTTTATTCTGTTATTACTGCACATGCTTATTGCTTACTAAACATATGATGAATGAATGATGCAATGATCTAAGTAAAGAATTAAATGCATAATAAGATCTATGGACATACGCATGTTTTCTTAAGGAGATCCGCGTGTATACGTGAGTTAGGTTCAGTAAAGTAGCGTATGGTTTTAAGAGAAAGAAAAAAAGAAAAATTTTTCACGTATCCAAATACCGATCACCCCCCCCCCTCCCCCCCCCTCTCAGTATTTTTCCCAGTAATTGGTATCAGAGCAGGTCCTTCTAAAAAAGCTTTGCCGCTAGAAGGAAGATAAAACAAGATGAGAAATCAAGATGGAACAACATCTATCATGCCTCCCCTCTTCAACGGGAAAAATTTAATCTTCTGGAAAACAAGGATGAGATCCTATCTTCAGTCTCTGGGAGCAGATGTATGGGCTATTGTTGAAGTAGGATATCAATATACAGCCGCAGTACCAACAGATCCAACGGAAATAAAGAATTATGAAACAAATGCAAAGGCGGTCAATGCTTTATTGGGAAGTCTAACTGAATCAGAATTTGTCAAATTCATGCAGCTGGATATAGAAAAGGCAATATGGGACAAAATAATTCTAAGTTATGAAGGTGATGCAAAGGTAAAATTGCTAAACTCCAAACTCTCAGAATTCAATATGAGAATCTAAAAATGCATAATGAGGAGAGCATTGCCAATTTCTTTTTACGTCTTGATGATATTGTAAATCGTATGAGAAATCTGGGAGAAACAATAACAAAATCTACTTTGGTTGAGAAAGTTTTAAGATCACTAACGGAAAAATTTGAGTCAAAAGTTTCTGCTCTTGAAGAAAAGCAGGATCTTCAAAATCTTACTGTGGTGCAACTTCATGGCATACTAACTGCATGTGAAATGAGAAGAGGAGGACCATCTAAAGTTAAAGAAGCCGTCTTTAGAGCTTCTACAAAAGGGAAAGAAGTACAAGAGACAGAAGGATCAGGGTATACCTCAGAAGAAGATGAGGTAAATTTTGTAAAGAAACTCCAACTTGGCACAGGATGGTTCAAAGGTAAGCTTCCTTTCAAATGTTTTGCTTGTGGAAGAGTTGGTCATTATGCTGCTAAGTGTCCTCATAAAGAAACACATGAAAAAGGGAAAGAATTAGCAAGAAGGAATAAGAATTGGTTTAGCACTAGAAAAAGTTACTATACTCATGAAGACAGTGATGGGTTATCTGATAGTGAGGAAGAATGTGAACAAGATCTTAGACTTCTCATGGCATTTGAAAAGGAATCTAGAGAAGAAAAATATACTTTTATGGATGCATTAGAGGACAATTATTTTCTTGATGAATTCAATCAACTCAAAATATGCTTAGAATAAAGTAAAATATCCATAGAAACTCTGAAAAATTAGCTTGAAGAAAAGGAGAAACACAATGAGAAATTTGAATGTGAAATAGTAAGTCTAAGAAAAGAAATTGAGAAATTAAAGACTTTGAATCTTAGATTTGCTAAAGGATCTGAAACCTTGGATGAGATTATCAAGGTACAACATTCTCCTCTTATAAAGACAGGTCTTGGATATATTAGAGAATCTTCTTAGGCTTCAGCACCAAATTATCCAAAAGCAGCTACAACTAGTATACATCATTCTGCCACTCAGGAAGGGAATAAATAATATTTATAAGTAAAGCATGATCATCTCAATTCAAAGAACACTAACAAGAATATATTTCAAAGAAACACCAATCAACAGGTAAATTCAAGTAGAATATTTCATGATCACATAAATTTCTTCTTCAATGGACAATGTTTCTCATGTCACAATTTTGGTCATAAATTTGTTCAATGTGTTGCTTATAAAACCATCATGACAAGAGAAGCAAGAAAGAAAAGGATTGATATTGGAACAAAGAAGAATACCTATAACAAATTTTCTCCTCTTGAAAATGAAGTTGAATGTGCTTATTGCAATAACTTTGGCCATGAAGAATCTGAATGCAGGAGCAAAGTTCAGCCAAAAGAGCATTTTCCTTCAAGCTCCAAAGTGTGGAAAAAGAAGGAATTACAGGTTGAAAAATGTGGCATAGATTTATTTGCAAAAGGTGAAGAAAACCAATGGTACATTGATAGTGGATGCTAAAAACACATGACAGGTGACAAAAACAAACTTCTTGAATATAGTGCTGTAGAAAAAGAAAAGAATGTTACATTTGGAAATGATACTCCTACTGTCATTAAGGGAAAATGGGTTGTTTTTCTAAAAGAAAAGTTGAAAGCTAATAATGTCATGTATGTGGATGGATTAAAGCATAACCTGTTAAGTGTAAGTCAAATGTGTGATAAAGGAACTAAAGTTGTCTTTAGTTCATAAGAATGTGTGGTACGTGATCTTGATACAGGTAAAACAATTATAAAAGGAAAAAGAACTCCAAGCAACCTGTATGTATTGAAGAACTGCAAAGAACAATGTTACTTGAGTAAATATTCAGAAAACTGGCTATGGCATAGAAGGTTGGGGCATCTAAGCTTCTCTCAAATCAACAAATCAAGCATACTTAAAGCTGTTCGTGATCTTCCCAATATTACTCTACCTGAAAGTATCATATGCAAATCTTGCCAATTCGGTAAGCAAACCAGAGTGCAATTTAATGCCAAGGAAGGATCATCAAGTAAGCCTCTTGAACTCATTCATATTGACATATGTGGACCTATGAGGAAAAAGTCACCATGTGGTGAACAATACTATATCTTATTTATTGATGATTTCTCTAGAATGTGCTGGATTGGGTTGATTAAACACAAAGATGAAGCATTTGAGAAATTTCAGATCTTCAAAGCACTGGTTGAAAATGAATTAGATCTAAAAATCAAGTGTCTTAGATCTTATCGAGGAGGAGAATATACATCAGATGAATTCCTTGAATTTTTTGAACAACATGGCATAAAAAGACAGTTTTCTGTAGCTGGCGCTCCACAACAAAATGGCGTAGCAGAAAGAATGAATAGAAAAATTCAACAAATGGCTAGAGCTATGCTTGATGATTCCAAAACACCTGACACATTTTGGGGAGAAGCAGCACATACAACGGTAAATATTCTTAACAAGGCACATGTTCATGTAAATAGTGATAAAACTCCATATGAACTCTGGTATGGTAATCCTCCCACTGTGAATCATTTTAGAGTTTTTGGAAGCAAATGTTTCATCAAAAATAATGATGAAAAAATTGGCAAGTTTGAACCCAGAGCAGATGAAGGAATACTTCTTGGTTACTCCTATAGGAGTAGAGCATATAAATGTTACAATAAAAGACTTCGGAATATTTTTGAATGTATTGATGTTGTTATTGATGAGTCTCCTGCAGCTCCAAAAGAAGAAGAAAAAACAACAGACGAAGATGATGGTGACATATATCCTTCTACATCAAATAGAAATGATATAGACAATGAATCCAATGAAGAACCCAAAGATGATTTATCTGAAAAAGCTCCATCCATATATGTTCAAAAGAATCATCCAGAATCTCAAATTTTGGGAGAAAAGGGATCAGGTGTACAAAAAAGAAGGAATCTTGTGGGATATTCTAGCTATCTGGCATTTCTATCCACTATTGAACCGCACAATGTCAATCAAGCTAGCAAAGATGAATTTTGGATTCAAGTCACGAGTGAAGAGCTTGATCAAATTGAAAAGAATCACACTTGGGAATTAGTACCAAGAACTCATGACAAAAATGTCATTGGAACTAAATGGATATTCAAAAACAAGTTAAATGAGAATGGGGATGTTATAAGAAATAAAGCTAGACTTGTTTGCAAGGGGTATGCTCAACAAGAAGGTATAGACTTTGAAGAAACTTTTTCTCCTGTAGCTAGACTTGAAGCCATAAGAATTTTTCTTGCTTTTTCAAGCTTCCAACAAATCAAAGTTTATCAAATGGATGTTAAATATGCTTTTCTCAATGGTGACCTAGAAGAAGAAGTTTATATAGAAAAACCAGAAGGATTCATTTTGGGAAATGATGAAAAACTTTTTTGTAGACTTAAAAAGGCTCTATATGGTCTCAAACAAGCTCCAAGGGCATGGTATTATCGTCTTGACAAATATCTTCATCAACAAGGATTTTCAAAGGGGTCTGCTGATAGCAACTTATACACAAAAACTGAGAATGATAAACTATTGATTGTGATTGTATATGTTGATGATATCATTTTTGGAAGTAATGAAGAGTCCATGAGTCAAAAATTTGCTTCTGTTATGTAGCAAGAATTTGAAATGTCTTTACTTGGGGAACTAACATTATTTCTTGGCTTGCAAGTGCATCAAGCAAAAAATGGAATATTCTTATCACAAGCAAAATATCTTAAGCAAATTCTGAAGAAGTATGGCATGGAAGAGTGCAAACCTGTAAGTACACCAATGATAACCGGATGTAATCTCAGTTCTCATGATGATTCTCCCACGGTGAATCAACCAGAATATAGATCTATGATAGGAAGTCTACGTTATCTCACTAGGACTAGACCAGACATTATGCATGCAGTTGGGATTGTTGGACGATTCCAAGCTAATCCAAAAGAGTCTCACCTTCAGGTTGTCAAAAGAATATTCAAATATCTACAAAGACTTTGGACTATGGTATCGAAAGAATGATGATCTCACTCTTCATGCTTACACTGATGCAGATTGGGCTAGAAATGTTGATGATTGGAAAAGCACTAGTGGTGGTGCATTCTATATGGGGCCCCGGTTGGTATCTTGGTTCAGTAAGAAGCAAAGCTCCATTGCCTTATCTACAGCAGAAGCAGAATATGTGGCTGCCGCATCATGTTGCACTCAACTTCTTTGGATGATGCAAACCTTACAAGACATTCAAATCAAATTTTCACCTCCTATCTCCATTATGTGTGATAATACAAGTGCCATCAGTATCTCAAAGAATCATGTTATGCATTCCAAGACCAAGCACATTCCCATCAAGTATCACTTCTTACGTGAACAAGTGCTTGAACAAAAGTTGAAGTTGGAGTATGTTCCCTCCAAAGAACAAGTTGCTGATATATTTACCAAACCTTTACCTAGAGAAGCGTTCGAATATCTCAGACAGAAGTTGGGAGTAGTCTCTGCCATGCAAAAGATCAGATCTACTTAAATACAAAATATTAAATTGGATACGCGGATTTTCTGAAGGACAGTCGCGTATATATGCGAGTTTATACACAGAAAACTGCGTATGGGTATTTGCTAACAAATTTTTTTCTGGGCCAGCATTCTTCAGCACAGCTACCATGTTGTTGGGTATCTCTGGTGATGTTCCAGCTCTCATATTTCTGTTTCATTCTCTAATGCTTCTGATGAATATGCCTTGATGATTTGCTGTTGAAAGTGTTCAGGATGCACAAGCTAAGGGGGAGCTTTGGTCATATGGAAAGGATGCATTGTTGGCATTCTAATTATTTGTTGTGATTTGATCTCATGCTTGAGATTCTTTGGTCTTGATTGTATAAGTTATTTCTATATTTTGATGAAAAGGTTATACCTATGATGTAAATTGTTATATTTAATCATGTAAGGACTTCTTCAAATTTGTAAACCCACTTGGTTGGGTAATTGAGTCAAAATGTGTAAACCCACTTGGTTGGGTACTTGAGTCACATATGTAAATCCACTTGGTTGGATCATTGATGTAAGTATGATTCCTTGGTGATCAGAAAGGTTATAGAGTCATGTACTTCATTGAAAAATATGTTTGAAGATTCAACATGAACTCAGGGGGAGCAAGCATGGTAACTTCAGTGCACATCAGATCTACAGAGCTCCTCTTTCTATAAGAGAAGAAAAACCTTCTTCGGTTATGGTAGAGAGGAATAACCTGTTTATGAGTTTAGGGTTATTAGAAAAACTCAGAAACAGGTTATTCCTCTCTACCATAATCTATTTCACCTGTATGGATTCTCTCTTTAAAACCCTGTTTGGTTTTGATCCACCCTTTGCCCTTGATGTCAAAGGGGGAGAGTATCATGGTGTTTGAATAATGGTTATAATCAATGTATCTATTTGTTGTGGTGATCAAACACCATCATGGTTGCCATCAAGGCCAAAGGGGGAGATTGTTGGTTATATGATGCAATGTGTTGTCCTTGATGGCAACCTACTTGATGAAGTTTTCCTTGATGGAAACTGCCTTGATGAGTTGTCTTTGGATAAGCAACCTGTATCAAACACCATCATGGTTGCCATCAAGTCCAAAGGGGGAGATTGTTGGTTATATGATGCAATGTGTTGTCCTTGATGGCAACCTACTTGATGAAGTTGTCCTTGATGGAAACTGCCTTGATGAGTTGTCTTTGGATAAGCAACCTGTTTGTTAATAATGTAAATCTGATGTATCTACAGAGAAGTTCAGAAGTAACAAAGAAAAAAATTCCAGTAAGTGCCAGAGTAATGATGAATAAGATATGTCACAAAGAATACGCGGTTTTGTAAAGGCAAAGTAGTGTATGTACACGGAAAAGTACGTACCAAGTAGCGTATGCCTATTTGTGCTCTGAATTTATAAAAATAGGGGACATTACCATGGTATTGGCCCACTGTATTGAGTGCTTGATTATCTATTTGATCCCATCTAGGAATACCATCAGCGGTTGAGTGGTTTTGACTCATGGTATTGACAAAGACTAAATCTATATAAGGAGGAGAAGATCATAGTGCAAGGGTGTGCATGTGTAAGGGTTGTTAATAAATAAACTCTTTAAGAGATATCTACATGGATGAACTCTGTTCTTAATTGTTAGATCTGAATCTATGATGCACCCATGGATATAATGATGGTTCAAGATCTCTAGATCTGATGATGATGAATCTCCAGAATGACCTACTGAAGGAATGGTGAAGAACTGGTGCAAGTCTGCTAAATTAAATGAATAAATCTGGGTAAGTTTTATAGATCTGGTCTGTTCTGCAAAATTTATTTTTACAGATCTATACGCTAGTTGGTTTCAACAAAAGCACGTATATACGCGGGTTCGCTACATGAAAAGCGCGTATGGAAGTTAGGATTTTTGAAGAATAAAATACACAGAAGTATATGCGGGTTGATGTGCAGGAAAGCGCGTATGTACGCGGCTTCAGTAAAGCAAAGTAGCATATTCTATTTGAATCAATGTCTGTTTAGGGTTGAGTTTGTATCTGCATATCTATTCTGAAGTCTGGGTTTTAAGGAATACTTCACTTTGAAGTATTTCTACATGGAATGAGTAACATTTTATTGATTGATCTGAACTAATAATGTACCTATGAAGAAAATGATGAAAATGGATCTCTAGATCTGAAATGACTATGTATTTTCTAGATCTGTTTATGGAATGTTTAGATCTGTGATCTGGTGAATCTTTGCTGAAGTAGAGGGTGAAATCTGAGTTATATGTTCTGAAGAGCTTTGAAAAGTTACAGATCTATATGCATGTTCATCTCAGCGAAAGCGCATATATACGCAGGTTCGTTTCAGCAAAAGCGCGTATACGCAGGTTTGTCTCTGTAAAAGCGTGTATATACGTAGGTTCAGTGAAGTAAAAGTGCATATGGAATCTAGGGTTTTGCTGAAGTGTGTGGAATGAAATTTCTGATCTATTTTGCTGATTTACTGCTATCTGTCAATGATGTATTCATACAGTTCTGGGTTGTTGAATATGCTACTGATTATGTTGATTGAATATCAAGTTGCTGGTTGATTGGTTGATGGAGTTATAAGTTTCAGTTTGATGTATGGATTGGGTCCAGTCTGAAAATCTGATGAAAAGTGGCCTATAAGGTATGTTGTGTGGAAGCTGTTGGATCCAGTATGAAAATTAATGAAATGTGGTCCATGGTGGTGCTGAGGGTCGAAGCCTTTAGTTAGGGGGTTAGAGCTCCCTTCCAGTAGTGGCTGGAGAACAAGAGAAGGTTGCAGCCTTCTGCAGGTGGGTGCCTGCGTGATGGTATGAGTCTGCACCAATACAAAATTGTAAGAAGTTTTCTTTATAATAAATATTGAAGACATAGACGACAGCAGCGGTGGTTTTCTCCCGAATTGGGTTTCCACCTTAAATACTAGTGTTCATGTGTGTTTCTTATGTGTGATGGTTTATTATGTTATTACTACACATGCTTACTGCTTACTAAACATCTGATGAATGAATGATGCAATGATCTAAGTAACTAATTAAATTCATAATAATATCTCTGGACATACGCAAGTTTTCTTAAGGAGATCTGCGTGTATACGCGAGTTAGGTTCAGTAAAGTAGCGTATGGTTTTAAGAGAAAGAAAAAAAGAAAAAGTTTCCAGTTAGCTCTAAATACTGATTCACCCCCCCCCCCCTCCCTCTCAGTATTTTTCCCAACACATTACATAGAGGTCTTCTCAGATCTTGAAGAAGAAGAATAAGATGATGAACCAAGAAGGGGTCACAACGCTGACAATGTTGAAGGAGATCCAACACCATCAGGAGATGGGAATGGAGCATTTTCTCCTATTGTAGGAACTCTTGCATCTTTGAGAGGAGTACCTAAGTACTTGACCTTAAGAGTTCAAGGTTCAATCATGAATCAGAGGGTTTCTATACTGATTGATAGTGGGGCTACCCACAACTTCATTAATGCTCATCTTGTGCAAAGAAGGGAAATACCCATTGATACTTTTGAAGGATTCTATATTTTGGTCCCGGGAGATAGAACAATGCAGTGCATGCATTATGTCCCATCACTTTCAGTCACAATGGGTACCTATACTTTGGTTTATCACTTCTCTGTGGTTGACATACCGGACACCAATGTGATTTTGGGTGTTCAATGGTTGATTACATTGGGGAATGTCACCACTGATTGGGAGGCTTTGCAAATGGAATGGGTGGACAAGAAGAGTGGTGAATCTAAAATGATCAAAGGCATGTATACTTACCCCTCACATAACACTTCCACACAGAAAACAAAGATGGATTTGCGTAGTGGAAGTAAGGACGTTATAGTCCCATCCATTATGTTCATGATATTTCTGCATGGGACACTCTTATCTAGTGGCAAACCACCTGGGAGGCCACTAGATTCAGATTTTGTGGGGAAGACCTCACAACATGATGCTTCAAGCTTAGATCCAGGAAGGTTTGGAGCACTGGAATATAAAGCTACAATGCTAGGAGACTTGGGTAAGCTCAAGAAGGAGGGAGATCTTCTGCTCTTATCATCATCACCCACTCTCATTTATGAATCTGTGCTGTGGGAGGAGAAGAATGGAAGGAATGGCCTTCCAACGCACACCTTTGACATAGGAGATGTCAAGGAGGAGAGTAGCAACATGACAGACATTTTTGTTGATGAATCACCATTGCTCTCATTGTTGAGCAGTTTAGATTTGTATTGGAAATCCCAAATGTTGGTGGATTATTCCAAAGATCTTAACATTTGTATGATACTTGATGACCAGCTGCATGAAGAGGGCTATTTAGTCCAAGGAGGAGTCATCTATCATCATGGTATGATATTCTTTACTAGAGCTTCTAAGCTCAAGCAAAATTTACTACAAGGAGCATACAAAGAGTTCTGTTTCAGCCATATGTATTCCATGAGGATATACAACATCATCATGAGGGGCTTTGATTGGGAAGGCTTGAAAGAAGAACTACATTAGTATTTTCAAGAATTCATGAACTATGTGAAGTTGGGGTAGGCATGTGACTCTATGCAATAGTTATTTCAGCCATCTATTCCTTCTTTGGAAAGAGGAGAAATATCCATGCACAACTCCATGTGTATGAGGAACCTTGTTGGTGAAGAATTTGATCATGTAAAGCAAGTTTCATTTTATGATTTTACATATTATTTCACCATGTTTATGCAGACCATGACTCCAAGGAGGAGTGATGTATCATGTAAATCTCATGGAAAACATTGGGCCACTAAAATTTCTGAATTTGGCCACTCCCTTGATGTGCAAAGGGAGATTTACTTTCATGATGGATGCTTTCCTAAAGCACCAAACATATCTCACACATTCAGCCATAGTGAGATATCATGGGCAGAAAGTAAGTGGTGGAGAAACCACTTACCATACCTTGATCTGATGCAGTTTGGAGATGCCCTGCACTGGTATCATATGTGGGACTATGACCCACCTCCTCATGCTCAAATTTTTGTTTGTGTATATGTAGTTTTTCTTCCATACATTGATGACATACTTGTACTTTTTATGGGATTTTATGGAGGGAGGATGGGAGGATTGTATGTACCACATGCGATGGAGACTCTCTATGAGCCTTGTGCTACAAGTTTTAGGGAGAGTATTGGTTCAACCATGTTTGTTTCATCTGAGTTCTTAACTCCTTGTGGGATGAACTATGTACATCTCATAATGACTTTGGAGGAACAATTCATGGAGGGTTGGATTGGTGAACACTTAGCTTATGAAGAAATCTTAACTCATGATGATGTCACCAATGGAGGAGGAGAAGTGTTGCAGCACTCACCTTATCAGTTTCTTGAGGACAAGCAACATTTTGGAGGGGAGGACTGTAATATTCTCAATTAGCCCAAGCTAGTGGGAATATACAATTTTGCTTCATTTTCTTGATGCATGAATAAATGTGTAAAGGAGGACAATAAAAACTCCTAAAACAATGAATAAATCAATGCCACATGTGAAAAAAGCTAAATCTATACTGTCTAAATAAACACCCTTATGTGTGAAAGGGATTGAGCCATTTGACTGGGTTAACTATGACCAAATCAACAACGCTGTCTAGAATAAGTGATCCTCATTGATGCTCATCGCAGTCTTAGTTGGAGGTGGCACATGTGAAAGAAGCTAAATCATTGAGATGGTTTAGGGTTTTGCAAGATTTCTATCTTATAAAAGGAAGAGGAGGACATCATGAGAAGGTTGTTGATTGTATTATATTTCTGAATATATTTTCTGTTTAGACATATATCATTCTCTTAGCTATTTAGCAAAGAATAGTGTTGTTTAGCATTGGGTGTTCCTGATTAGGAATCCCACCTCTTTCCTTGAGAGGCCTCTTGGAAGAGTCTTGCATTTCTTGTCCACAATCAAGCATTTGGCCAAGATTCATGTTACACCTAAATCGTAGATCCTATTGAGGGTTTGGTTGTCCTTGTAAGCTGCAACAAGTGGAGGCTAGATCTACTCAGATCTAGGCCATTCTAGTGCCTCTTTTCAGTGGGAAAGTCTTCTATCCCATTGGCAAGAGTGTATTGGATCTTTGGAGCTGCATTTTTAGATCTTAGTTTTAGGCCAAACATGTACTAAAGCCTACAATGTAGTTTGCCTTCCGTATCTATGTTTTTCCTATAGGTACTGTTGTAGGGTGTTTTAGCACACCATTTGGGGAGCTGGGCTTCAAGTCTTATGGATCTGCCCATCACATTTTGAGATCTATTGGAGAAGATCTAATTCATGTTCATATTAGATTTGATCTACAGACTGCTGTACATTTCTAAATCAATTTCTGCAAATTTGTAACTTAGATCTTAGATCTACTTCATGTACATGGTTTTTTGCTCAAAACCCCAAGGGGAATTGAAAGTGGAGCCTCTATAGTGTATGGATTTGTCATATATCTAGTGTTTCATGCACTTATATGCTCCGGGTCTAAAGTGTAATCTTCAGCTGTTGTATCCTCTATAAAATAATGATGTCAAGACTTTTGCGGTGGATACATATGATTGCAGCACCTCTTTTGAGGGTTTTCCCCTATTTAAGTCTTCTATTTCCTATCATACATTGTATGGGCCTCATTTTAAATCTGATTTGCTGATGTATATGTAAATATTGAGCCTCCATATTGGCCTCCTGCCCTTATTTGGATGATTTTCATTATTTTGCTGCAGTATTGTTTACATATTGTTGCAGTCCCATTTTGGGGATATTGCAAAAGATAAGGTTCTTTCAAGTGATAATGTCTCACCTGGTAGCTGCGAAGAGGCAAAGAAATTGTTGAAAATTTTGGGTGTTGAGTACATATCATATCATGCATGTCTAAATGATTGTATTCTATATAGAGGTGAATATGCAGACAAAGAGATATGTCCGAAATGTGGGCATGACAGGTATGATAAATAAAAAAAGAAGGGTAAATCATGTACTGGTATTCATTTTAAGATATTGAGGCACATGCCTATAATCCAAAGTATTCAAAGGCTCTTTCATTGCAAATAATTAGCTATGTTGTAGGGATGGCATGCGTCACACATAAGTGAGTTGGGAGTTATGTGAATCCCAACTGATTCAATAGACATGAAGCATATAAATGATACATGGCCCGAAAAATTCAAGGATGAAGTACGAAGTCTATGACTCAGCATAGCCATGGATGGTGTCAACCCATATTCCCTCTAGAATACCAACTATTATGTTTTGCCTGTAGTAGTGATCAATAACAATATCCCCCCATGGTTATCCATGAATAATGAACATCTTATGTTGGCTCTCATAGTCCTTGGTAGAAGACAAGTGAAGAATATGGATGTCTACTTACAACCAGTGGTAGATGAATTGAAGGAATTATGGGATGGGATAAATTTATACGATGTATCAAGACCCATCGCAGCAGAGAGGATTTTTACGTTGTATGGCATATGTGCTTACATGACACATGATTATCCAGGCTTAGGAGTTTTCTCTGGTAAATTACATGTTTAATTTATTGTTTTTTTATATACATAACAATATTATTTCACATATTAGTTATTTAATTCATTGCAATTGTTCTAATCTTCATGATATTTTTTAATTTTCCATGCATATTAATTGTATACAATAATCACGCAGGTCTTGTAACAAAATCATATTTTGAATGTAAATTTTGTGGACCTTATCTAAAAACTAGATCGTCTTAGGACCTATGAAAGCCAATGTATGACTGCTCCAAGGTGTTCCTCCCAGAAGAACACTTGTACAAAAGAGCAACATCCGCTTTCAATGGTAAACGAGAGAGAACCCAAAGGTCTCCAATAACGACACCATCTGAATGGCTTAGAGCATATTAGAGAGAGAAGGAGGAGGATTTCATAGAAATGTTCAATTCAAATGGGGAGCCTATGTTTGATGATCAAAAATTCTTCGTCACCTATGTTGAGAAATTTCCCATTGGGATTAAAAGGAAATCTATCTTTTATAACCTCCCATATTGGGAGCATCTTAATATTACCCACTTATTAGGTCCCATGCATATATTTAAAAACGTTTCATCTTCTTTATGGAGGAACATATCATCGAAACAAAGTGACGCATTGGCTATTAGGAAAGATATTATTACTTCAAAAACTAAAAATAAACTTGGCCAAGTTGATTAGAAAGTACAAGATCAAAGGTAGGTGTTGGTCCCTCTAATTCATGGTATTTCAAAGAAGGTGATGTCCCATGGATTTTAATAAAATATGATCTTTTTTTGGCAAAGGAATTTATAATGGGTGTGAGGGTGCCATCTTCATACGAGTCTTCACTATGGCGCTGCTTCACCGTGGATGACCATTTTTCGGGGTTGAAATCGCATGACCATTTGAATCTTCTAAGAGTACATATAATTTCAAAAGCATGATTTTATTATTTGTTATATTAATAAAATTTATCCCATGCAGGGATCATAAAACATAACTAATTTTGTATATTATTGTATGTGTTTATAAATTTTCAGTGTCATTATCCTTTGCTCATTCGTGGGTGTGTAAAACATGAATTCCCTCAAGACCTAGGACATGCCATATCTAAATTATCTGCAGTTTTACGTGAGATCATGCCAAAGGAGATTCATGTGGCTAGCATTACATGGTGGCGTCAATAGATAGTTGAGATTGTTTGTATGTTTGAGAAGGAACTACCAACAAGTTTCATGGACTTGTAGGTTCATCTTCTAATCCACCTAGTATATGAGGTTGAATTATTTGGGGTGGTTTCTTGTCGTTGGATGTTCTTCTTAGAGAGGTACATGAAGAAATTGAAAGGTTTTGTTCGACAAAGGGAAAAACCCAAGGGGTCTATGACAGAGGGGTACATATCATATGAGCCTTTATATTATGCTAGTGAGTACATCAAGCAAATTGAAAACAGATCAGGTGCAGTGATTTGGGATGATGAAAGGGATGAAGACAAAAGAGAAGGGGAGTTGCTCCAAACGAGTGGAAAAAAGCGCTTGATAAACAGTAAGCGACTTATAATTTTTAAAATTTACAAAAAGTAAATATTCATGTTGAACTTCGATATAATGTATATTTTTATCTCTATGTACTATATAATGTCAGTTTGATTTCATTAGCGAATGCAGAAATTGAAGCAATCAATAAATTCGTTCTTTACAATTCTGAAGCGAAACAATCATGGGTCGCATTGTACGAACAAAAGAGGATGAAATGGGATAGTGACAGGAAAGAATTCAGACAGTTGAATGGTAGAAGTGTGCCTTATCTCGATCATTTAAAATAAAATATGACAAAAATATGGCCCAACAATTGGGTTGCTGACCAGGTTAGAGAGAAATACGGTGCAACCGGTCATTACCCGCGTGTTGAAGAGGATGCTCTAAACGTAGGGATTGGGTGCAACAACTCAGTAATAATATATTTAATTTATATGTACATTTGAAACTTATAATACATCTATATTTCATATTTTGACTATTGGGTTATTATAAGACACATGACACTATGATTTTTTTAACTTTTTATAATAGGTGCATTTTTTCCCATCTATGTGGCTATATGGACACCATTTTCGCACAGAAAATGCCGATGCTAGAAAAATCACACAAGAATGTGGAGTGGTAGTCAAGTTTGATCAATCTAGTTGATCTAGCCACCGTGATCAAAACATAGTACGAGGGACGTTAGGTTACGTTGGAAAGTCGATACAAGAGATCATTGAAGTGGATTTCTCTTCTTTCCAATGTGTTATTTTTAGGTGCAAGTGGTGGGACACCTTTGATTAGAATAATGTAAAGGAAGATCATGATAGTAGCCTGATATGTATCAAATCTAGAAAGATGTGGAATGACGCTAAGGAGCCATATGTTTCCCCAAACACTGCAACCGGGTGTTTTTTTACCCAGATGTGTTGAATAGGGATTGGTGGTTCATATTGAGACATGACCCTAGATCAAAACATATTTTTGAGAACAATCGTGTTATCATGCCATGCGAGCTGGAAGATAATGAGGGTGATAATGAGAATCGAGAGTGATATGGTACATGCATTATTTCATCAATATTTATACTTTTTAAGATGGGTTTTTCGAAACATTATAATATGTATTTTGAATTAATTGGTAATTTGCATTGTATTAATGTTAAAATCAATATTTCACTTGATAATTTGCAATTATGTTGATCTCAAAAAAAAATGGTGTACTGTATAAAGTTCTTTTTTTTGTATATAAGATCATAATAAAATAATCATAATTCTAAAGCACATAAATTTATTTGCATTATTTTCTAAACTTTATTATGTTACAATAATTCATATTATTCTAGATTTATTATTTTACAATTATTTAAAATTTTACAAATTTACAAATTTAGGAATTTAATAAAATCACTTCACATCAATACAATTAAAATTTTCACATTAATACAATTAAAATTTTACAAATTTTTTACATACAATTACAGTTAAAATTAGAATTAGAATTTTCTAATTTTACATACAATTACAATTTTACAATTACAATCATTTCACACTAATACAATTAAAATTTTACAAATATTTTACATGGAAATATAATTACAATTACAAATACAATTTTACATTTTCACATACAATTGCAATTACAATTACAATTTTATAAATTTACATATATACCATTACAATTACAATTTTAGAATTTTACATACAATTAGAATTACATAAATGACAATTTTACAATTTTACATATATACAATTACAATTAAAATTACAATTACAATCATTCCACAATAAATTAAATATTACAATTACAATTTTAGAATTTTACATACAATTTTAATTACAAATATTACAATTTTATAATATCATGATCATTTAATTTTAAATTAGTTAATAAACATCACGATCATGATAACCATCGTACAAACATCATATTTGACTAAAAAACACATTCAAATTCACTAACATCATCGTGATCATGATCATCTAACAAAACACAATTAGCATTATATAACATCATCACAATACAAACATCAAATATACTTCTCATGTGAAATCACTGCTATCACATTCACATATATTTGCAAGCTACACATTAAATGAACATATCTAACATGACGTAACAATATACACATCATGATGATCACCAACATGTAAATTAAGTACAATTGCAACATGAACATAAAATACATGGACCATATCTATATCTATATATATATATATATATATATAATGTCAAAAATATACAACTATAATATAAATTTCATATATCATCTGGTGGTACATCATCAATAGTAGTACTAATCGAGGCCTTCTCAGTCAATGGTCCAGCCTCGACAAGCTAGATACATGATGATCATCACATGCCTACCGATCTGGTATTGGTGCCTCATGTTGATCAGGATCAACTATCAGCAACTCATCATGATGACTCAACATGGTCGATGGTCCAGCCTACTCATGATCATGAGTATTTCTTGATGCTGCAGGCTGCTGACTGGACGTGGCCGATGGTCCAGCCTTCTCTCCATGATGATTGCTACTCGATGCTAGTGGAGGCTGCTCATTTGGTGTGACGCGAGATGAATGATGATCACTCCCCTCATCATGATCATCAGATGATGCATTGCTTCTTGCGGACTGTCAATCACGTGCTATGTCTTGAGCACGCCTATAACTTGTAAGGGTCCTCCTCAGCCACGTAACTAAGGTCATAGCTCCTACGACATGCCACATCAGGCTATACATGTCATGCGACATGCCTCTCCACATATGTAACAACCTACCATAGGCCTGTATGTCTCTCATAGTAGTGGGCCTGACTCCCACCTCAACAATCATTGCAGTGATTTGGTCGCCCAACTCCATCCTGAATCTGCTATTAAGCCTACCGCACCTAGAAAAAGGCGGTATCGGTGCACTAGAAGGAGCAAGTCTCTCTGCACCTGCCTCATGATCCTCGACATATGGCATATCCTAATCATCATCAAGATCCACACCTGGATTATTTGGTGGAACTGGCATGTCCTTGCCATCAAAAGACCTAATGTCTGCAAAGTATATACAAGTACACAACAATAATTAGACAATTTAATAAAAACAAGTTAAAGAACATGTTAGAATAAATTTAAATAAAATAGTAATATTACCTCTATCATCCGGCGGCTAATCATATATGAAGAGGATTTTGGAACACCCTTGTCAATCCAAAATATCATATGGATAGGGGACCATAACGAAGGGATGATTGTCAACACTGGCTAGCATCTCTAATGCATCATGCAATATCCTCACAGAAAACTCAATCTCGCCCCTCTTGGGCATCATCTGTCCCCACATGTGCATCTGTGCATGCAAAATCGGCCTACGAGGCTGTCAAACAAAAGTAGGCCTCATCTCTGGAAACCTCTCAAAAAGTAAACAAAATAGCTTTGAAGAAAAAGGGAAGTTGACCCTCCCTTGTGCTTAAGCACGACATTTATCTAAGGCTGTACAGAACTACCAAAAAAAAATGGCAAACCACATGACAAGTCATGGCTCATGTACTAAAGAATCAACATAATATAGAAGTGGGCAACTAATGTGTTGCCCGTTGCTGTTTTTACATGAAATGGTTGAAATCGGAAGTGAGAGGCACCTCACCGCCTCCCTACGAAATGCAGCAATACGTAAATGCCCTCCAAAGACCTAAAAATATGAAGGAGACAGTATATCTGCGCTATTGTATCTCTGGGAGTACACCAAATGACTCCCTGCTACATAGCCAACTGGAACATCTGGGAACGAGGGAAAATCCACCCCTCTCCTTGATAGCCTAGTAATGAAATAGATGGCCTCCTCAGCAGGTGCGTACCAATAGTTAGGACCAACCCAGAAAGGCTGTAGGTGGGCATTCCACCTGTGGATAAGATGTCACAAAAATACACCATGGCCCTTTAGGGAAGTAGCCTCCTCATAGAACTTAATGAGGCCTACCTACCTTACGAGCCCCTGGATAGCTGTTGTAATAGGGCGAGGGAACGCATCTCTCTCCCTCTCTTATTCCTCCCACTTGTGAACCATGTTATACTGGTCTGCCTATTGTTTTTTTTCTTCCCTCTGTTCTCCACTTTCACGTCTCTAAATTATTGACATATTAATTTTTATTTATTTATTAAATGATACATGTATTTAGGAGTATACATATATTAATTTTTTTTGAAAAAAAAAAAAAAAAACAGTCGGGGTGCCACAAAAAATAGGAATGCACCGGTAATGGTTTGTCTTTTTTTTTTGCACGCCGAAGTTCGTGCACCAGAAAATTTACAGTGCACTAGAGGCGGTGCACATGAAAATTTTCACCGCACGACCCTCCTGGCATTGTTCATAATTCAACAGTGTGATGGTATAACAGACCGCACCGTTGACTATAGTCTGGTCAACGCACTGGCCTCCTTACATCATTACTTAGTCAATGGTGCAGTATTTTACCAGGCTGCATCGTTGCCTGTGAAAAAATGCCAAAATGTGGTGCAGAGACAAAAATACCTACCCTGGGGCGAATATTTAATTCAACGCGCCGCATTGTCGTTATTCGACAGGGTCAATAGTGTGGCTGGGTAACCGACTGCACCACACCCTTTTAAATTTTAAAATATCACGGTGCGCCTTTGGTACTGCCCCATAACCAATGCGGATACCGTAAGCACCAGTTACGGTGCGGCCTGTAAATTTATAGGTAGCACCGCGAAACGATGCGAGTCAAACGGCTCGAGCGCACTGCACGGGAAATTAAAAAAAACGGTTAATTTTAAGTTAATTTACAATTCTTCTCTGCTAAAAGGCTTAATTATGGAAAAACAAGAAAACTAACTATGCATTTGGCTGTTAAGGAGGCATATTAGCTGTAGAATTTGCAAAAGTAAATTTGCCCACCGTTTTGCAAAATTCAAAATGCAGATTGGTGTACAATGCAGAGCAACAGTGCGTGCAATGAGTGCAATGGGAGCACCGATGTTAGTGCGGCTCAGAAAAGGATAACTTGCACCGGTGCTTGAGAGCTCTGGAGCACTGAAAGTGAAAAATGCGATTTTTTTGCCGTAATTTTTTTTTATTTACCCTGTTCCGGTGCGCGGGGTTTTATAAGCGCACCGGTGCTGTTTATTAAGACCGCACTGGGCGGTTTCAGTTTTTTCTCGATGTTTTTGGACGCACCAATGTGGAATATTTGTAAAGCACCGGTGCGCTACAGTAATAAGATGCACCAGGGAAAGTTTGTACGGAGCACACAGTGTCCGGTGTGCCAATGTTTTTTGCGCACCAGTGCTTTTTCTGGTTGAATGCACCGGTGCAGGTTAGGATGATAAGTGCACTGGAAAAAAAACATCTGCAAAAACCTCCACCTACCAACCTCCTCTAGTAACATCCTCTACAAACGGATGTCTGGGGTATTTTTATAAGGGGTTCCTCAAAAACATCTGCTAGAAAGTCTTTTCCTTGTAGTGGGTAAAGCACCAAAATCTACTCACTATGTAGTGGAACATTGCAATATTGGAGTAAATGAATACTTGTTCAATGATTCACTTGATTCATGGAAATAAGATTGGTTGCTTGATTCATGAGAAAATTGCCACATGACTTTTAGGAGAGAGTTTTTTGAAAAAATCATTGACAATGTTGATGGAGAAATATATTTTGCATATAATTTAAAACTCAAGCGATCATGGCTTGGCACCATCAGGCTCAAATTGTCTGGTCGTCTAGACTTTCTTATACATGATGTTCTATACCTCCCAGAGCTGAGGATAAACTTGGTGCATTTGGTCCATATTCGCCAGGAAATACACTGCATTCATATATTTTATGGCAAGGTCGAGGTCATAAAAGCATCAAATCAGTCACTTTTCATGTCGGTGAAAGAAGAAGAAAGACTTTCGAAGATGCAAGGTACCTCTGCTTGTGCACAAAAATTTGCATACAGTTCTCACTATGATGAAGGTACATTCCCATCAAGTCTTTTATGACATGCAATATTTAGACACTTGAACTATGGCAACATTTGTTTGTTGAAGAAAAATGTTGTTATGGGTTTTCTTATAATTCCTAGGAAATTTAAGCAATGTGATGGTAGTATCCTAGGAAAGCATAACAAACAATATTTTCATGATTCACATTCTAGAGCACATAGAAACATTGAACTCATTCATTCAGATTTATGTGGCCCAATGCATGTTCCTTCTACAAATGGTAATAAATATATGATTAAATTTATTGATGAATACACTAGAATGTGTTGGGTTTATTTATTGAAGAACAAATCTAATGTTTTTCAAACTTTCAAGAAGTTTCATGCATGCATTGAAAATGATGCATAATCTCATATTGGCTCTATTTGCACTAATAATGGAAAATAATACACTTCAAATGAATTTTAAAACCATCTTCTACATCATGGGATCAAACATCTAACAATTGTGCCTTATAATTCCCAATAGAATGGAGTAGCTGGGAGAATGAACATTACAATATTAAATATGGTATGTTCCATAATGTTTTTCAAGAATGTTAAACTGGTGATTTAGGCTGATGATGTTTTATGTGATGTATATATAAAGAATAGGTGTCCATATAATGCTATTAGAAACAACACTCCCGATGAAATGTGGTATGGAAGCATTCCTTCGGTAAATCATCTCAAGGTCTATGGTTCCACTTGTTATGCCTTGATACCTAAGTAACATAGAAATAAACTTGGTGCAAGGAGTCATAAGTGTATCTTCTTGGGGTTTCAAATACCTCCAAAGCATATTGTCTCTATGATGAAGTTAAGAAGAAGTTTGTAGTATCTAAAGATTTTATATTTGTTTAATATTCCAAGGTTGGCAATGTTGTTGAGCAACAACTTCATCGCTTGGAAAGATTCAGACATAAAAATTCGTTTCAAGAATTTGATAATAATATTCCACACCTTGAAGGGAGGATTCCTATACTAGATCAATATATAGAATATTCTTCTGAAGCACTCTCTCCCCCACATGAAGCTCCAGCCACTGATGATACTTTGAGTGATGTAATCAACAGAATTAGGAGACTAAATCTTGATTCATCCCCAACTTAGTCAACTGAGAAACTTGGGCCATCTCAGAAAATTCCTCCAAAATGGCTCACAAAGACACTTGAAAGTGTTCATCTTAATGAGGTTGAAAATACAACAACAATAAGTATAAATAGGAAAAATGGAGGTGATGTAGATGATTCTCATTCACTTGTTGATATGGATGTTTCTTATGATTTTGAACTAAATTTGTCTACAAATTTTGAACCAAATTCCTTCAAAGAAGTCACTTCCCACGATGGATGGAAAGAAGAGATGAAAAAAAAATATGATACCTTGATAAAGAATGGAACCTGGAAGTTGTTTCATTGGAAACCAAACCAATAGGGTGCAAGTGGATCTAGAAGAACACGTATAAAGTTGATGGCTCACTTGTCAAGCACAATGCCAATCTTTTGGCAAAAGGTTTTGTACAAAAGGAAGGGATCGATTATGATGAGAATTTTTCCCCCACAAAAAAATGGGCTACCATCTAGACACTCTTCGCCTTGGTAGCTCATAACGGTCAAAAATTCCATAAAATGGATGTAATTTTTTTTTTCTTAAATGGAGATCTGAAAGAGAATGTTTTTATGTCCCATCTAGAAGGATTTCTTATGAAGGGTCAAGAACACAAAGTATGCAAGCTTGTAAAATCCTTTTATGGCCTCAAGCAAGCACTATGAGCTTGGTATGAGAAGTTAATTGAGCATCTTAGGAAACTCAACTTCAAACATTATGATCTTGATGATGCAACTTTTTTTGTCAAAAAATTTGGAAAAATAGTTGTATATCTTGTGGTGTATGTAGATGATATTTTGATGACAGGGAACGATGAGAGCTACATTGCGTCCATAAAGAAGGAATTGAGGAAAGGTTTTGGAATGAATGACTTGGGCTATGTTCACTACTATATTGTTATTGAAGTAACTCAACATCCGAAGTTTATATTTCTCTCTCAGATGAAGTACATTGCATATATTTTGAACAAGTTTGGCATGACTGAGTGCAATCCTTTGACTACTCCAATGGAACAGAACTTGAAGCTCATATCCATTGAAGGGAAAGTATTTGAGGATGCAACAAATTATAGACAACTTTTAGGAAGTCTCAACTATGTAACTACTACCAGACCAGACATTTAATTTATTGTTGGAATCCTCTCCTGGTTTATGAAAAATCTTTTTGAAGGACATTGGTCTACTTCAAAAATATTTTTGATGTACTTGAAGGAACTCAAGAATTTGGACTCAAGTATACATAGGTGGGTGACTTTAGCTTGAATGGATACTTTGATTCAGATGTCAATGCAGATAAAGAAACTGGGGTATCTACTTCAAGTTATGCTATGAGTCTTACATTAGGAGTTGTCTCCAAGACGTCACGTAAACAATCATTTCTAGCAGATTCCACAACTGACGCAGAATATGTGGTAGAAGTTGAAGCAACAAAGGAAATTGTGTGGCTCGAGAAAATTTTGGAATATTTGCAGGGGAAACAAATGCATTCAACTCCTCTCATGATTGAAAACACATATGCAATAAATTTAGCCAAGAACCCAAAGTTCCATGATTGAATGAAGCACATCATTAGAAAATACCATCTAATTCGACATCATGTTGAGGAAAATACGATCCATCTACATGATTGTTCCACAAATGATAAAATTGTAGACATCTTCACCAAAGCACTTGGAAGATAAAAGTTTGAAAGATTCAGAATGATGTTTGGACTCACCAACAACCCTTCATATTAAAGGGGGGAATGTCAAAACCTAACCTTTGGGATTAGGAAATTCATGTAAATAGTGTAAATATAAAATAAGGAGAATAGGAATATGAAGAGACATTGGGAGATGATGCCCAAGAATCTCTCCCTGTATGCATATATTCATGATCAACTTTAATCCAACAACACAGTGTCATTTGAGGAGTTACCTCCTAGCATGAAATTTTGCATTGAAAATAGGAATAATGAAAATACAATGATACTATCATACAATAATGCTAACATACACCAATATTATTCCCATCCATAAAACAATATTTTCATTGGGGAATTTCATCAAATAGTTTGTATACAATAAATCATTAAACCATGTAGGCATTTCCTCCAACACTTTGCTTATGAAAACTAATATAGAAACTTCCTCAGTGCATGTATCCAAAATTATAGCATTCAAATTTATGAAAATTGAATCAAATAGTCAATGAGATTTCCCTCCCTATGGTCCAAGTTTTAGCTTATGTAACCTACCAGAAGAAAAGTTATAATAAAAATTCTAGCATGGCATGTTTGATGCTTGAATTTTAAAGCATCTAGGAAGCTCAACTTCCTCTGATAATATCTCCTAAAATATCACTATCTAAGATTCTAAAGTTGGACCAAATGATTAACGATATTTTCCTTCACTATGGTCAAATTTTGAGCTTCTGGAACCTCCTAGAAGAAAAGTTATAACAAAAAATCCAACATGACCTATTTGATGCATGATTTTAGGAGAATCTAAGAAGCTTGACTTCCTCTAATCATATATTATAAAATATTGCAACCCAAGCCTTGAAATTTGTATGATATGATCAATTATATTTCCTGTCAGTATGGTCCAAGTTTCAACTTTTGGAACCTCCCAGAAGAAACATTATAGTAGAAATTCCAATATGGCCTATCTAAATATGTTTTTAGGAAGCCCACTTTCCTTAACCAAAGCTGCTATAAAATTTAATACATATAAAATGCTACAGGAAAATAGTATAAAAAACAATAAATAATCATGCATATCACTAAAACATATAGTCTATAAATATAATTAACAGAGAAATAAATATTTATATTTTATCCATTAAATACTGGAAACTGAAGTAGGGTGAGCCATGTTCCACCCCACCATGTGCTGAGTTGTGTTACAATTTTTCTCAAATTTAGCCACCCTGATGCTAGATCTTGATGAATTGAAGAGAATCTAACACAAGAGAGTTTCACACCCTCAGATTCAAACTATATTGTAAAACTATAAGTGAAGGCTATTCTCCATCACACACACACATAAGAAAACTTAGTGATCAACCTTTCCATCTTTGACCGGGCTCACATTCACAAAAATACCATACAAATTTGCACATCACAATGGATTCCTTCTTTGATCTCTACAGTTCCTCAAACCGCCCCTCTTTTGTGCTCTATGTGCCACACACAACCGAGACCATTTGTAGTCCTCATAGCCATCTAGTCCAAAGAAAAATTGTTGTAATACATTCATTTCCTATCACATAATATGTCACTCATAACTCTTAAGTAGTCATAAGAGTTGAATCTCTCTAGTTTATGTCATAAATCATTTTTCTAATTCAAATTTTGTAAGTGAGAGAGAGTTGTATGGGAGAATAATAGAAGAGAGAAACACTAGAAGCTTAATGACCAAGAGGAATAACCCCTTGATTTCTCTTCCCTTCTATTTCTATAATCACACCTTGGCTCTTAATATTCCCAACCTTTCAGCTTCTTTGGAAGACTAACCATCACATCATAGGGAAAGATTCATAAAAGTTATATTTTTCCTCTTATGTCAAATTCCTCCCCTCTCCAAGACATCAACATCTATTGGTTGTCCCCTATCTTTATCTCTACAATTTTTATTAATAAAAATAAACATTACATCACATAATAGAGTTTGACATCATAACATGAATGTTAGTAGCCCAACATTATTTTTTCTTAATTACATTGCAAAATTTAGGGTGATGAAAGGGGGTTCACGCACACGACAACCAATTGAATTGCCCTGAGATTATAACAATGCTACTTATATATTCCTCCTTAAAATATTTTAATACCAATATAGATTCATATTAACCATGGATCATTTGGGGAATTTTGAGGTCAAAAATGGGCCTCAAAACAAAAAATGTACTAACAAAAATAAAATTTAAATAAGCAATAGGATTTAAGATGACGATGTCATACCCATGGGAAAATATTTTGCAGGGAAAAAAAAATACATTTTTTTTATTGTATTTATGGCTTATCTCCTTGTAGATAAGCCATTTGGATGCGAAATTAAATTCCACATCCAATGATTACCCACTCTGCATACTTTTGAGTAGACCCACAAAAAAAATGAAAAAACATGAAAAAATGTGTGAACACACTTTTTTCATGTATTTTCAATTTTTTTTCGATGTGGTCATCTAAAAAAGTATGAAAAGTGAGTAATTTTTGGTCGTGGAATTTCATTTCATGTCCAAATGGTGTCTACATTTCACGTTTGAGTAAATATACAGGGACATAAGCTAAAAATACAATAAGAGCATGTTCAACACGTTTTTTTCATGCATTTTCAATTTTTTTTCGATGTGGGCCTACTCAAAAGTATACACAGTAATTCCACATACAACAAGTGTGTACACTTTAGAGTGGAAATGCCAGGTGCCATATGTCTTTACTGAAAGTGACTTGATGGAATTTTTTAGGATTAAAAAGCCTTGGTATAAAATTCAGTGTCTAATAAGTGTTGACCTATTTGGGTGCAATAGATATACTATTTTTAAAATAAGTAAAACATATAGGGTTCCTACTTCATACTTCCCCATGAGTAGTTTTTTAGGTGCTCAAAAATTTAGTTTTAACAATTTTGAGGGAAAATAAAACATTACTAGTCTAGTCTCTTCAAAATTTGCCAACATGGTTGTTGATTGAGTTTCTAACACATCCTAAATACTTGTTTTTATTTTTATTAATTTACGTGGATGGTTATTAGGATTTTCTAATATCTGCGCCTCTAATGACCTGGGATAATGTGTAATATTTTTGTGGTGGATGAACATTGTGCTTCTTCAGACCACTTTTCTTGTATATGGGAATTTTAACATGGTTGAGTGTTAGAAAGATAAGGGGTACTACAACTGTGACTACAAACCATGGGAAAATAATCCTTGGTAGCTCTTCAAGTCTTCCATGAGTGATTTGACCTTAATAGGTTTCAATGAAAATTCAAAATAGAAACTTGGTTCACTTATATATCTAGGAAAGGATTGGGGTGAATTTAGTAGATATGTTATAGAGCCCTTCTCTTAATTAATAACTCTTTTTTTTTTAATCCTCTAAAGGTAAACTGGTCCATATTGTTAACACAACTAGTCTAGCATACCACTGCTAATATAGTTTATAGTGTCATGGGTATTTGAAAACATTTAAATTCCTCAAACCCACTATATTCTTAATATTTTTCACCTCTTCATCCATAGCTCTCACATTCATTGCATCCATAATAAGTAATTTCTCAGCAAGTTTGAGGGTCTCAAGGAGAAACTACAATATGCACCATATTACAATGAAAATAAATATTTTGGTGCAAAGGTGAAAAATATTATTTAGTTATGGGTCTTTCGAAGAGCTGTTTTCAATAGTGAGACAAACTAAATACCACAACCCTAAGTTTTCAACACTATTGATAAAGGTTGGGCCAAACCATAGACACTAGAGAATGTCTATGATGAAGGGCCTCCCATCTTAATGATATCACACCCTAAAATAACAAGAGAACCACTTTATAATTGTTGGCTCGAGTTCATAAGATTTCAAAATTTTATGCATTATTTGTGGAATCAGAAGGGCTTTATTGTATATAGATTATAACTCTATTCTATCAATGCCTAAGTTAATCAGTGTAGTGTAATTGCTGAAATTTAACTAACTAAAAAGATGAAATAATAAGACAAGAGAAATTTTAACATCCATAAACAATTTTCAAAAATGGTAAGCTTAGAGACATCCAATTTTTCACAGTCAACTTTTATGGAAATCACACTAGATATCTAAGGTTGTAGAAATAATTATTGATCTATTGAATAAAAATCCATTGATTGCATCTTTGGATTAGGCCTTTACTAGAAAGCAGCAAGGTTTTGAATCATTGAAAACAAAACATCACTCAAGAAAATTTAATGCAAAAAAGTCTTTCTATGTTATCTGAAACTTCACAATTATAATATAATTTCTTATGCTGAACTAAATTGAATCAAACACTAACCCAATAGGTAGAATTATTATAACAATATAATAGATGATTATTAGTTTATTTGATTTTGTTCACGATACATAAGAACCTTAACAACTCTAACCAAATTCTAAAACATAATTCTTATATCGAAATAACAAATTTTCCAAGAAAGTACTAACAAACAAATTTTTAGAAATACCTAATGATGGATTTTTTTCTCACTAATAATGATATATTCATGAATACTATAATAATATTCAATACATATTCATTTGGATCCTTCAAAATTCTACCTTACGGGTAGTGCGCAAGGAAAGAAGTCCACAACAAAAAAATACACAAATTTTTTAGCAACCTACTAGGATAATTCTACATCCCATCGCATGGGTTCCACAAGTAACAAGTTTTACACAACACAACACACATGTTTCTACATTTTATAATAGATAAACACCCAAATTTTCTTTGTACGATAATGTAGATGTGTTAGGTCCCTATATTACTAGTAAAGTACCTTATTGTTGTTAGTGTAACCCCTTTATTGTTATTATTGTACCCTTGTAACCCCCATTTTGTTATTATTGGGCCCTTAAATTATTATTGTTAGGTCGGCTAGGATTACATTATGGCCCACTAGGATTACATTATGGCCCCATGGACTCCTATATATAGAAAGGAGGTTTTGTAAATTGAATCATCCAAGAATTGTTCATTCATGTAATGTATTGGAGGTTGGCCCCTCGAAGTGGCTTATTTCTAAGGCGTGAATATCTCTTTTCTTCTCTTTTTGGAGCTGGTTACACAACATTTGGTATCAGAGGTTTGGGATTCTAGGGTTTCGCTGCTCCAAACAGGTCATCGTGGCATTTTCGCTATAACTTTTTTTCTACGAAGCTTCAGAAGCTGAAATTTTTAGGGTGCGAAGCTGAAATCTTGAGGAAGGTTGTCTAAAAATTTCAGATCTTGGTTCGCAATATTTTCGGAGATATGATCTGTGGAAGTTAGGTATTGTTTCAAGCTCCTAAACAGGTCATCGTGGAATTTTCGCTATAAAATTTTTTTTACGAAGGTTCAGAATCTGAAATTCATATGGTGCGAAGCTCAAATCCTGAGGAAATTCTTCAAAAAATTTCCGAGCTTGGTTCGCAATATTTTTGGAGATATGATCTGTGGAAGGTAGTGCTTTTTCAGGCTCCTGAATTTCATCTCAAAGAGGTGATCGTGGGAAAAGTTCAATAACTCTCTCTCTAGAGATTGGATTGGAGTGCCGTCAAAATTTTTCGCAAGTACACAGCCTGTAGTTTCCTGGATATCAAATTTCAGAGACAAAGAACAAAACAGTGACATGTGGCAAGTCGTACAAGTTCGCTCTACTGAACCAGTCCAAAATTAGGTCATTGTGGGAGATTGGACACAACTTTGTCTTGGAGAATCCAAATCAGGTCATACCTGTGGCATTCAAAAGAGAATTCAGAGGGCTACTTCAGTGCTGAATTTCAGATATTGAAGTTCTGAAGTAACAGAGATAATACAATTTCAATATCGAGCTCCTCAAAGCAAGTAAAAGGTGTGTATTTTTTTTCCGAATTGCATAAGTCTTGTTTGAAGAATCAATTTGAATTGATTGAAAGGGCCTATTGTAGAATAGATATCAATATTTGATTCTAAAATGGCCCCTAAAAATAATTCAACACCCATCAAGCCTTCAGAAGGCTCTACCATGACTCATGAAGATGAAGAATTGCAACATGATCTATCAAAATTACAAGAACAAGTGCAACAAATTTCACTCTCGCAAAGAGCAGCAAAAAATGAAATGGAAGTTTTGAAGAAAGGTGGGGAAGTGAAGATGGATGGTTTGAAGAAAGGCATGGAAGCTAAGATGGATGGCGTGGAAGTGAAGATGGAAGGTTTGAAGAAAGGCGTGGAAGCTAAGATGGATGGTGTGCAAGCTAAGATGGATGGCGTGGAAGCTAAGATGAATGGCATGGAAGCTAAGATGGATGGCATGGAAGTGGGCATGGAAGCTAAGATGGATGACATGAAGGAAAACATAGAAAACATGAAGAATGATCTAAAATCATACGTGGAAGGCTTGATGACAAGCTTAAAACCAGAAATGATTCCTAATGGCGGAAATATAGGAGAAGAACCTCATGATGAGAACAAAATAAATGTTAATCGTGATTTCATAAACTCGAATGTTGGTGGGAAGAACTACCATATTCCAAAAATGGATATGAGGAAGTTTGATGGAAAGGATCCTGTAACATGGATACTACAGATGGAGCAATATTTTGATCTCCATAACGTGCAAAACACACAAAAGGTACGCATTGCAACTTTACATTTAGAACAAAATACATTTGTATGGTATCAATGGCTTTGCTCCCGTAAAAAAATTGTCACTTGGTCAATTTTTACGTAGGAAATGATAGCACATTATGAGGATACAAAGAGCAACACCTTCTTTACCCAATTGATAAATCTCAAACAAAAGGGTTTAGTGGGGCAGCACATTGAGGACTTCCAAAAATTGAGTATAAGAGTAACTGATATTTCAGAGGACCACAGGATTGATCTCTTCTTAGGCAGTTTAAAGGATAACATTCAACATGAAGTTCGTGTTCTGGAACCCGATTCATTAGAGAAGGCATTCAGGTTGGCAAGAAAAGTTGAATGTAAAATTATGGCAACAAGGAAGTCTACTACTCAATTCTATAAAGAAGGAAGTGTGGCTACATCTAGATTTCCACAACCTACAAGGTTGACACCACAACAATTGGAAGAAAAAAGAGCAAAAGGGCTTTGCTACAGCTGTGATAGCAAATACACTAAAGGTCATAAGTGTGCTGAGAAGAAATTATTTTACATAGATTGTGAAGAAGAAGAAGAAAATGAACAAGAAGAGGATATACACCAGGAACCACCCCTAGAAGAGGAGGAAATGAATCCGACCATATCGTGTAATGCACTGGCAGGAATTACCACTCCTCAAACTCTCAAGATAGAAGGACATATAAAGAAGAAAAGGGTAATAGTGTTGATTGATTCAAGTAGCACCCATAATTTTATTCATTATAAGGTAGCCAAGGAATTAAATTGTTTCCTATACCCAGCACCAGAATGTCAAGTGATGGTTGCAAATGGAGGAACTATAAATTGCTCTGGAAAATGCCATAATATCAAGCTAACCATGGGGGAATATGTATTGACTAGTCCAATGCTTTCCATTCCTATGGGAGGTGCCGATGTTGTACTAGGAGTACAATGGTTACAATCTTTGGGGACGGTAGCTTTTAATTTTCAAGAACTTTTCTTGAAATTTTTTTTAGAAGGAAAGGAAGTCGAATTACGGGGTATTGAAGGGAAGCCAAGAAGGATAATAAGCTCTAATGTCATGACAAAGCTTCTAAAGAAAGAACAACGAGGCATAATTGCACAATTATGCTCACTAGAAGTTCCGACATCAAAATCATCTATTTCTGCAGATCTCCAACAAGTCTTGGACAATCATTCCAAGGTGTTTGAAACTCCCAAAGGACTCCCACCTATTCGTGATCAAGATCATGCTATTCATTTGATTCCAGGAAGTGTTCCTCCAAACATCAGGCCTTATAGATATCCTTACTTCCAAAAGAGTGAAATTGAACGTATGATTGCAGAAATGTTAGAGGCAAGTATAATTCAACCTAGTCAAAGTTCTTTCTCTGCTCCTGTAGTATTGGTACACAAGAAGGATGGATCATGGCGAATGTGTCCGGATTATAGGGAGCTCAATAAGCTCACCATTAAAGATAAATTTCCCATTCCTGTGATCGATGAATTATTGGATGAATTACATGGAGCAATTTATTTTACCAAGTTGGATCTTCATTCAGGATATCATCAAATTAGAATGAAGACCGAAGATATTCCAAAAACAGCATTTCGAACTCATGAAGGTCATTATGAATTTTTGGTCATGCCTTTTGGCCTTACCAATGCACCTTCTACATTTCAAGGGTTGATGAATTCCATTTTCAAACCCTTCCTTAGAAAATTTGTGCTAGTATTTTTCGATGATATACTAATCTACAGCAGGTCTTGGAAGGATCATGTTGAACATGTTGACAGGGTGCTCAAACTATTGCAGGAGAAACAATTATATGAAAAAACATCCAAATGTTTCTTTGGAGTACAAGAGGTGGAATATCCGGGTCATATTATATCTCACGAGGGTGTTAAAGTAGACCCTAACAAAATTAAAGCCATTAAGGAATGGAAAGTCCCCACGACCATAAAGCAATTGCGAGGATTTCTCGGGTTAACAGGGTATTATCGCAAGTTTGTTAAGAATTATGGGAGAATAGCAGCACCTCTAACAACATTATTGAAGAAAGATGCATTTTCATGGACTCCCGAAGCAACTAAGGCCTTTGAACGTCTTAAAGAGGCAATGTGCCTAGCACCGGTCTTAGCTACACCAGACTTCACAAAAACCTTTATTGTGGAATGTGATGCCTCAGGAAATGGAATTGGTGCAGTTTTAATGCATGAAGGAAGACCCATTGCTTTTGAAAGTCGTCCAATCAAAGGAAAGTATTTACAGAAACCTATTTATGAGAAGGAAATGTTAGCAATACTGCATGCACTAAAGAAATGGCAAACTTACCTAATGGGAAGACACTTCAAGGTAAAAACTGATCATGATAGTCTTAAACACTTTTTGGAACAAAGACTATCTTTAGAAGAGCAGCAAAAATGGGTCACAAAGATGTTGGGTTATGACTTCGAAATAATCTACAAAAAGGGAAAGCTTAATGTTGTTGCAGATGCACTCTCAAGAAAGAATGAAGAGGTGGAAGAATTGCTTTGTGCCATTTCTATTATCCAACCAGATTGGATAACCGAAGCAAGAGATGAATGGAAGAAGGACAAAGATGTATGGACACTCATTCAAAAGTTGCAGCAAGATCCTAGTACATCCGATACATTTAGTTGGAAAAATGATTCCTTATGGTACAAAGATCGCTTATATCTTTGTAAGGATTCCCAACTAAAACAAAATATTCTTCTGGAATTGCACACTTCTCCTTTAGGAGGACACTCAGGATTTTTAAAAACTTACCACAGGGTGAAGAAAGAATTTTTTTGGGATGGCCTTAAATCTGATATTCAAAAGTTTGTGGCGGAATGTTTGGTTTTCCAGCAGAATAAAGTGGAGACAATTAAGACTCCGGGACTTCTACAACCTTTATCCATTCCAAGTCAACGTTGGGAGGAGATTTCAATGGATTTTATCACAGGTTTACCTAAGTCCGAAGGAAAGAGCGTCATCATGGTGGTAGTTGATAGACTTACCAAGTATGCACACTTTTGTGCATTATCTCATCCATTTAAAGCAAGTACAGTTGCTACTACATTTATGGACAGAATTCAAAAGCTACATGGAAGCCTAAGGGTTATTGTGAGCAACAGAGATCCCATTTTTACTGGAAATTTTTGGACGGAGTTATTTTCTTGTTTGGGTACTCAATTAGCTCATAGCTCATCTTATCATCCTCAATCCGATGGTCAAACCGAGATAGTAAATAAATGTTTGGAAGGATATCTTCGTTGTTTTGTATCTGATAAACAAACACAATGGGTCAAGTGGTTACCTCTCGCCGAATGGTGGTATAACACTTCCTTCCATACTGCAGCAAAAATGACCCCATTTATGGCACTTTATGGATATCATCCACCATCGATCACATCATATTTAAGGGAAAATTCGAAGGTTCAAGCAGTGGAAGATCACATCGAGCATCAGCAAGAAGTTCTCCAACTCTTAAAGGATAACCCGAATTTGGCACAAAATCAAATGAAACAACAGGCAGATCAACATCGCAGCGAGAGAAGTTTTGATGTAGGAGATTGGGTATTTTTACGGCTACAACCATATAAACAAATGTCCCTCAAACAAGCTAAGAAGGATAATAAATTTTCGCCAAAATACTATGGTCCTTACAAGGTGTTGCAAAAGATTGGCACTATGGCATACAAATTGGAGCTTCCTGCTTCTTCGCGAGTACATCCAGTTTTCCATGTTTCATGCTTAAAGAAGGTTATAGGTGAAAATCTTCCAGTTCAAACAATATTTCCAGAACTTGATGAGGAAGGAAAAATGATATTGGAACCTGAAGTGGTCACGAAAACAAGAACTCGAAAATTACGGAATCGATCAATTTCAGAGTATCTCATCAAGTGGAAGAACTTACCCACTGAAGATTCTACATGGGAGGATGAGAATTTTATACAGAAGCACCCAGAGCTACTCAAGCGTTGAGGACAACACTTTTTTGAAGGAGAGAGGCATGTTAGGTCCCTATATCACTAGTATAGTCCCTTATTATTGTTAGTGTAACCCCCTTATTGTTATTATTGTACCCTTGTAACCCCCATTTTGTTATTATTGTGCCCTTAAATTATTATTGTTAGGTCGCCTAGGATTACATTGTGGCCCACTAGGATTACATTATGGCCCCATGGACTCCTATATATAGAAAGGAGGTTTTGTAAATTGAATCATCCAAGAATTGTTCATTCATGTAATGTATTGGAGGTTGCCCCCTCGAAGTGGCTTATTTCTAAGGCGTGAATATCTCTTTTCTTCTCTTTTTGGAGCTGGTTACACAACAAGATGGTTACTGCTAAACATACAATAACTATTCAAACTCAATTATTTCATTCTAAATTCCTATAAACATTGTTAAGTACATCAAATTATAGTAACATTATAGATAAAATCATAGTAGTTATTATATATATAATAAATAATATCATACTGGTTACTATAGATGCTATGGTAGATGAAAAGGGTAAAAAAGGTAAATTGAGCTTATATGCTAAAATCAAATTTTTGTCAATTATAACAAACATTGCTAAAAATGTCTTAAGATACATTTGCTTGAATTTTGTTTTAATAGTGCATAAAATGTTGTTTATAGATATTTCATTAGCTTTATATTTGTATTTTTTCTCTGGTTGGTACCTAAAATTTATAATAAAATTCATCAAGATGAATTAAAAATTAAATTTAGGATGAATTAGTATTGTTTTGTTTCATTCTAACCTTTATGGTTCTCCTTTGGTGATAGTTCTTTCTATTGACCTAAAACATAAATTTTTGATAGCAGAAGGAGTTCTCGTTACATATTATCTTTTATTTAGATCAAAGGTTAATTAATGAGATCCCCTTGTTTGTGAGATAAGGGACCATTTTCATGAAAGGAATCGACTACTGAGATTTACATCTCGGAATAGGTACCCTACCCTAACTTCTAATGACTTCTTGAAAATATATATGATCTTAAGATTAAAGTGTTTTACAAGATTCTTTCAAAATCCTAGCTTGAATATCATTTTATTGATATTTTATGAAATATTGTGTAAGGTAATAAATTATAAAATATGATGTAATACAACTTTCCTACCCAAAAAAAGTTATTTTATAAAAAATTACATGATTTTATCTCTTTAAAATAATAAAAAATATTTTTATGAATATTAGAACATTTGATTTTATATTTTTAGAATAACCATAAAATTTATATTAACATTTTAAATTATATATAAATAAAAGGTGGTTCTACTACTCCAAAGTTAAACTAAACATGTAAATGTCTCATAAAATTTTTATTTAACTCAAGTTAAAATTTTTATTAATATTTAAAGTTATATAAAAATAAAAAATGATGTTGCTACTGTAAAATTAAACTACCCATATAAAGAGACAATGCCAAGAAACCATTGCTAACATATTCCCATAACTTTCCTTGATGTCTTTGAACGCATCACATTCCAAAATGAAATGTTTTTTCGATTCCACTGCCCCAAACATGCAAAATGTACACACTTTTTCTTCCCAAACTTCTTTAGGCCTTTTCCACCGTCCAGTTTCACACCGAAGATGATGGGAGTTAGTTCTTAGTTGAGCAATAAGAACCTTTGAACTCCACAGAATGTTAGCTCCAATGTACTCTTTTTGTTGGAGATCATATGAAGGGTTGAATGCTTCAATGTAGATATTCCATTTTTTCATCCATGTGTAGTTTTTTCTCATCCATGTTTTCTTTCTTTCACTCATGCCTTTCGTGAATATAACATTAGGCCATCTACCTACTTCCATTTGCTCCATTCTTTTTAGATATCTTATGAGCCACACCATAGCAATTTCTTCGATGGGGTTTTCTCCTATTTCACTCAACATTATCTCATAAGGTATCGAAATTTTTATTTTGAACTTGCTCATGATCAAGCATTTTTGGATTTTCTCAATTTTCTTCCATTTTGAGACAACGGTGCTGCTAGCCCACAATTCACACCCATATAGCATCAGTGGAAAAGCTAGGAATCCAAAAAGCACTTTAAACGTTTTCGAATCCCATAACTTTTCCTCTCTACATCTATTTGAAGAGCATATAATGCTTTCAACCCTCCTAATATTCTCTTCTTTCTGCAGTCCTCTCAATTAAGTTTGTTGTTGAAATCGATCTCGAGGTATTTGTACTCATTTACTTCTTCAAGAATATTTCCTTCAAAGAAGAATGTATGCTAACTTTGCTTCCTTTTATTAGAGAAAATGATTATCTTGGTCGTACTAATATTGAATTGCATCCCCAATGCTCTACAAAAATTCTCAAGGGCATATAGGTGCATCTGCAATCCATGGGTCGATTTAGAAATCAATACAAGATCATCAGCATATAAAATAAGGTTTATCACAAACTCCCCCAACCGACCACCATACCCTCGCAAATTTAGCCACTCTTCCAGTTTATCAATATATAAACCAAAAAGAGTAGGGGATAGAGGGCAACCTTGCTTGACTCCAATGTCACTTCTAAAGCTTTCTGAAATACATGTTCAGATTTTAATTTTTACTTTCACCTCTTCATAAATTCAATGGACAACAACCCTATAATGTAAAGGAATTTCAACTTCTTCCATTCTACGCCACGACTTATCTTTAGGGACTATGTCAAATTCCTTTTTGAAGTCAACAAAATAGCATAATACTTCTTCTTTACCCCCCCAAACCTTTTCAATAATGTGTCTCAATGGGATGTCATGATCCACTATAGAATGCTTCGAAATTAGTAACTCCGCAATTGACATCCAAGAAACACGCTTGAACTTTGCAACCGATGATATCTGAAGAAGAGTATGCTTCCTTTCTGTGAGGACTTGCAACTCATGAACGAAAAGACACCCCTTGATCTCCAGGAGAATCTTATTAGAGTAGTTTCTTCAAAGTTATAATGTATTTTTTTAAATTTATATTAGTCTTAGGAGTTTTTTTTTATAACATATATGGAAATTTTGCTCAAGTTTGGAATGAAAATAGAGAAGTAGGAGAGTAAGTGTTTTTTCTTTTTTCTTAAATTTAGATGTAGAAGTTAGAGTCCATTATGTAAAAAATTTTGACTTTCAAATCAAACTACATTAATACAAAACTCATAATTATCTTTTCAAAAAAATATTATCAAAATGAAGTGAGTTAGTTTAATTAATTTTAACTTTCACCATGTAAATAATAATATTATATATTTATGATTATATAATAAATATTATTATATTGAAATTTAGAGCCAAACATATATATAATATTATTTACTAAAATTTAAAATCCATATAAAATAAATTTTGATATGTATAAAAATAAAATATAATTTGCATATGTTTATAATAATAAGATAATTTAATTTTAAAACTATCACTAAATTAGACACCACTTCATTATTTATGAGACAAGAGATCCATCTCCACTAAACAATTTGATTATTAAAATTTATAACATAAATACTCTACACACCTTTAATTTTAAACCTATAATATTTTAAGATTAAAAATATACTCATAACCATTAACATTTTGTTTATATTAAATTTTAAATATTAATAAAATAAACATAATTTTAATTTATTATTTTAAATTATAAAAACAATATTATCATTTTTTAATTTTACAATTAATTATTTAAATAATTATTAAAAAATATAATAAAAATAACACTATAGGAATTACACTCAATTGAATCTTAATTATCTGTAAAGATAACAAGACCGACCGATAAATAAAGAAGTAAGATTGTCCTAAAAGGAACGTATGATTAAAGGAATATGAGATCACTTTTGAATTTTAATTATTAAAAAATTATTAAAAAATTTATTATATAGATGATATTTTAATAATTTTTAAATAATAATAAAATTTAAATAAATGTTTATAGGGTATAAAATAAATAGTTATAGAGTGTATTGTTAAGATATTTTATGACGGGAAAATGTTACTAATTTAATATTATGTGGATAAAACTTTATTTATATTAAAAGTTAGTGTGGTTGGTGCCATTTTTTAGTAATTTTAATGACTTAAATAACCTTGGTCTTGATTTTATCAAAAGTTAAGTGTGAAATTATCCCCAAACATATACAACTTAGCAAATAAAATAAAATAACATTTAAATAAATTATATTAAATTTGTAATGTTATTAAATTAATAAAAATTGCATAAAAATTGTAAATTAATGATGCATTTAAATACTAAGTCAATACAAATCAATATAGAAAGAATAATACTATTTAGATAATGTTATATTAAAAAATAATATTGTTTACTGGCAATAAATTTTCATAGGGTTGATATATATATATATATATATTAAATGAATCAATTTAAATTATATTAGTATTAAAATAATAATTGTTTTAGTTTGGAGTAGTTTAATTGATGATAATTGTGAAATGAAATGTTATGTATGAGAAAGTTCGAAATTCAAATCTCACCAATTGATCATGGGTAACAACCCCATAGTTAAATATCTAAGAGTTATAGTAGTATTAATCAATATTAACTCGTGCAACATAGTAAAAAACCACCCACTTACTAATTCTTTTAATCTTAAAATAAATAAATATTACAACCAATAAATAACTTCAAAATTAAATAAAAATTGTTATTTATAGTAAACATCACTTAAAATACACATGAATTTTATAATATAAAAAAATATGGCCAGCTGCTTATACTACTACCATTAGAGTATTTAACAGCACTTTATTAGCTTTCTTGGCCTAAAAACTTGTCTAATAAATTGTAATGTAACCAAAAGCTGCTTTGTACCCTAAATTACATTTAGTTTTTAAAATTTTGAAATGTGCAATCTATGTTTATATACCGCAACTTTAAAATAATATCACATTTACTTGGGATAATTAAAATGGAAATATAAATAGCCAATTCATTGACAGTGCAGTAGATATCTACCAATGTTTTATGGGCAAAATTCGCTTTTCCATCCGTCTCCCTCCAAGTGTGGTTTGAATTCGAACACATGGAAGTGTGGTCAATGCAGTGGCATTTCCATCGAGCAACATGGATATGTAAATGTTAACTTGCAACCGTAGTAGGTAATGTGTAAAAGAAAGTTTAATGCTAACGGGAAAGACAAATGGAATACCACCCACTATGCGGTCTGTCACAATTGTAAGAGTCGAATGCTCTGGTTATATGCAGCAAAAATTGCATATTATTCTTTACCTCAGGTTGGTCTCCAGTTAGCTTTAGTTTTTCATAGAATGATGAGTTTAGTGTTAGATTTACATGTTTTTGTCAGTTTGTTTTGGTATCTGTATTTTTGGGATGTTTTGATTAGTTTGGCTTGTTATCTATGTTTTTGGGATGTTTTGATTAGTTTGGCATGTTATCTATGTTTTTGGGAAGCGTTGGCTTTGTTAAGTAAGTTTTATTTTATTAAGTTGGAATTGTAGTCAAAATATGTTGTATTTTTTTCATTGGTCAATGATGTATGTATATATTCACTCAAATTAAATGGAATGGACAAGTTTTCTAAATATATTTTTTAGTTTGTAATCAAGGATGTATTTATATATTCATTCAAATTAAATGGAATGGATAAGTTTTCCAAATAAGTTTTTTAGTATGTAATAAATAACATTTTTTTTTTCTTTTTATATATTGGGAGAAAACCAAGTTTGAGAAATATTTTGAGATTCTTTTTAGTTCATAATCTTTCTTTATGATTGTTTATGGTTACTATCAAGATAAAGGGGTTGGACAAGTTCAACAACTTATCTTTTATGTTGAACTTATCCTAATTGCAGGATTATTCTCGCCATGCACATGGATAAATGGACCCCTTCATCTTTGTGACAGTTTCTATTTAAAACCCATTTCAATGTTGTGCCCATTTTTTTTTGAAATATGAAGAGGTAGGTAGATGGGCATTGAATTAATGCAGGCCACCAGTCCCTTCCCCTATAGTTCCCCACGAAATGAATTCAACCCTCTATTTCTAACTCTTCTATTTCAATTTTTGCATGTTCAATTTGGAAGCCCAAAATTTATAGAGTGCAATTTACTACAACGGAATTGGCCACAAAATCTGAGCAATTCACAACCAATTACCGCTTCCGAGCAATACACCAACCTACTTAATTTCTTTTTTTTAATTTTTACCTTGTCTCCTCTTGTGCTTCCAACCTACTTAATTTCTTGTTTTTATTTTTACCTTGTCTCCTCTTGTGCTTCCAACCTGCTTCCTTTCTCATTTTTCTTTGTTCCATAGCTCCTCCTATCTCTACTGACCATATCAAAAATATTGTGAAAAATCTTGCTTAAATTTGTAGGGTTGCAACCCAAGGAGAACTGCACTCACTGTCACAACATGAATATCGACATGCATAGGTGCCTCTTGTACCATTCTCTCATAATCACCTTATCTTTCGTAGCCTTTATTGCACAATGCTACATGAAACACATTTATTGGCTTCCCAATCATGCTTTCAACCTATTCCTGGTTACATGTTCACCATTAACCACCATCAATTATATGAATCATTTTCTGACAATAGACTACTCCAAGTCTTTATGCATGCACGTCCATTAGTGTATGTGTCTATCATATCTTCATGCATCTATCATATCATCATCTAACATCTATTCAATGAACATGCATCTTTGAAATATTTCATCTCTTTCATTTTTATCATGTTTATGCTATCATTCATCAACAAATGAAAACTTCTCAAAAAATTAAATAAAGTATTAAAACTATCAAGAGATAAGTTAATATATTCCCCCTCATAGGTATCGTTTCATCACTCTTCCATAAACTTGTGCAATTATGTTGGGTTGCTCTAAAAACTCTAGCCAACATCTTAAATTTTTATCTTGTTTCAGCAAACTCAAGTTGGTCTTCAAGTAACAATAGTTTATTCATATATACAACAAAATAATTTCACATAAGTACACATTATTGCATATATATTAATTTAAAACTTAAATTCATTCCTATACTCGAGTCCATCCAAATTAAGAGTTGAACCTTAGCTCTGATATCACTTTGTCACACTATATCAAAGCTCCCATTTCGTCTATTCTTGAACACATCCACGTCTAGTGTTGAAGCATGCTCTGAAACCAATTTGTAACACAACAAATTCCTTAATAATAGATTAAGGATACAAGGTATTTTTTTTCTTCATCTTCATGATATTAACAATAAATTATAATACCACTTTGTCAAATACCCACTTCCCTTAATGGCTTATAGAAGTTAGAGGGTACCCAAAATTTTAATTTTTACTCTCTTAGCTTTACAATAATTTGTGACACAACTTTGTCACATACTTCTACTAAATTTATCCTAATCACACTTGAAAAAACATGATTTCCAACTCTCATACATTTTGTCAAACACTTTATATGTAAATATTTTTCAAGTACTTTGTATAAAAAAATTAAATAGTCTTTTCATGTATACATTTTTTCAAACATTTTTCATGAAATCAAATAAGAAACATTTCTCTAATTTCACTTGTAACATAATAAATGAAATATACCACTCAATCATTTAATATTTGATTCCTTTCTTTGAGGTATTTTAACAAATAGTTTGTATCCAAATTGTAAGAAAATATCTTTAACACATTTATTCAAATGTCTTGTGTTAACACTCCCCCATATAACCCTCCCCAATATATTCCCTCCCCCATATAACCCTCACACATATACTCCCCATATAACCCTCCCCATTAGATTGCAATTTTTACACCAGAAGTGCATTTTTTTACCACAAGAAGTGAAAAATTTCACAGTATATTGCTAGCACAATATATTTTTCATACAATACACATTATTTAGGATCTATTCACTAATATCAAGTGTTGGAGTAGTCCTCTCTGAAAAAAGAGAACTATCTTGACTAGTCAAGGAATATAAAACACACTCTCATTTTTAATGAGTTGTGGAGAGGAATCTGTGAAGGAGAGAGAGATAATGCACATGAAAATCCCACCTCAGATAAGGAGATTTCCATTTGGGAAAATAAGAATAGCAAGGGCCATGAATTAATTGCAACATCTGTAAATGAAGAGGTGAGACACCATATTTCACCATTCTCAAATTCTTTTGAAGCATTATAGAAGTTTAAGGAATTGTATGACTCATACTCTGAACTTGAAGTTGTCCAATTTATGATTAAATTGTTTAGTCTTAAATTAAAAAGTGATGACCCTCGTGCTTTAGCATCATAAGTAATATCTATTATGCATGATATAAAAACCATTGGTGTTGAAATAAATATTCCTCTCATAGCTTATGTCAAGGAATTATATCTCACTTATTCACATTATCTTGAGTCATTGCAAGCAAGTGGAAACTTCAAGGAGATTACCTTTGACTCCCTTGAGAAGAAGTTTGATGAGAGAGAAAAGGATTTTGGGAAGAAGACAACTCCTCAATCTTCTAGAAGAAGTTGTGTGTCTTGCACATAGAGAGAAGAATCATGCCCAATATTATACTAGAGGAAGAGGTGGCCGAAGAGGAAGAGGAAGAATGAATTTTAGAGGCAAGGGTGATAGATGGTAATAGAGTTGGACATTATACATCCACATGTAAGTTGCCTTTGGACATACTTGAGAAGGAAAGAAATGAAGCCAAAGATAAAACCCATGACAAAGAGAAATGTAAAGCACCTGAATCCACTCACTATGTTGTGGAACATTGCAATATTGGAGTAAATGAAGACTTGTTCAATGATTCACTAGATTCATGGAAATATGATCGGTTGCTTGATTTAGGAGCAACTTGCCACATGACTTTTAGGATATATTTTTTTGAAGAATTCAGTAGCAATGTTGATGGAGCAATATATTTTTTAGATAATTTAAAACTCAATCCATCAGGGCTCAGTACAATCAAGCTCAAATTGTTTGGTCTTCCATACTTTCTTCTATATGATGTTCTATACCACCCGGAGCTGAGGATAAAATTGGTGTATTTGGTCCATATCTTCCAAGCAAGAAAATCCATTCATATATTTAATGGCAAGGTATAGGTTAAAAAATCATTATATCACCCAGTTTTCATGTCAGGAAAAGAAGAAGAAATACTTTTGAAGCTACAAGGTACCATTTATTGTGCACAAAATTTTGCATACAGTTCTTACTATGATGAAGGTACATTCTGATCATGTATTTTATGGAATGCTATATTTGGACAATTGAACTATGACAACCTTCGTTTGTTGAAGAAAAATGGTGTTACTGGCTTGCCTATAATTCCTAGGAAAATTAATCAATGTGATGCTTGTATTCTAAGAAACCATAGCAAACAGTATTTTCATGATTCACATTCCATAGCACGTAGAAAAATTGAACTCATTCATTCAGATTTATGTGGCCCAATGAATTTTATTCTACAAATGGTAATAAATTTATGATGAAGTTTATTGATGACTACACCAGAATGTTTTGGGCTTATTTATTGAGGAAAAAATCTTATTCTTTTCAAACATTCAAGAAATTTCATGCATGGATTGAAAATGATGCAAAATATCATATTGGCTCCATTTGCACTGATAATGGAAAAGAATACACTTCAACTAAATTTGAAAACTATCTTCTCCAGCATTGGACCAAATATCAAACAATTGTGCCTTACAATCCCCAACAGAATGGAGTAGCTGAAATAATGAACAGGAAAATCTTAAATATGGTATGTTCGATGATGTTTGTTTGTGCTCAACTTAGTGTTCCTAAATTGATAACATAAATTGTCAACCAGGGCTAGTAAACTGTTGAAGTGAAGTGCACCATATGTGCCTAAGTAACCTCTTCCTACTTCGTTGTTTTTAGTGTTTTCTGATGTTTTTGGTTTTATTGTTTTATGTTTGAAAAGGAAAAGAAATAAATTCTGGTGAAAAGAAGTTGTTAGCCTAAACTATGGATGGAAAATAACAAATGCAAATACTAAAACAGAGCAAAGCCTAAACTATGGCTGGCAAACAACAAATGCAAATACTAAAAGAGAGCAAAGCCTAAACTATGGCTGGAAAACAACAAATGAAAAGCTTGATAATGACTTCATTGCAAGGACACAAATCACAACATGATCTTGAACTTATCCAATTCATTCATTAAAGATGTGTTGGAAGAACTTGAGAAATGGACAAGTTAAGTATAAATGAAGTTCTCCTAATTTAAACAATCAAACAATCAACTTACAATGCTACAACATCTCATCCATGGTTTAAAGGTTTATTGGAATATATTTGGAAAATAACATTTGTAGCATAATAAGATTTCTACTCTAAACTAGCTTCTAATTCTGTTCTGCAACTCAATTTAACACCACTAGGCCTCACTAAAAAGTTATAGATTTCTTTTTTAGAATAGTCTTTGAGAAAAGGCTTGTTTGTGAAATGGTAAAAAGGTTGCAAAATACTCCAGGTATTAGACTGATACTAGCTTATGTCCAAATGATTATGTATTAATATGAGTTTGGAAAAAAAGAAGTTTTGTAAATAATGAAGACCGTAGTACTTAAATTTAACAACTAATATAATTTAAAATGTAATGGATAGCAACTAAAATTGGAATGTTAATACAGTGAGCTAAGACTAAACTAGAGTGTTACTAGTCTAATTGAAGTGCAATGAACAGTGTTAAACTAAAAAGCCATTATCAAACTTGAAATGAAATGACAGAGCTGAACTAGATGCATTATACCTCCGGAGTGCTGTAACTAAATTAACATGCAACTATCCTAAGGAATTCTACAGCCCATATTGTTCAATATGAATGATATTTTGGAAGAGTTTGTGAAAACAAGTATGGCTTTATTATTCAATGCAATTGAACATAAAAATAAAACTGAAAGTAAATAAAACTAGAATCTAAGACACCATAGTTGTCTCTTACTCATTGTTAATGATGTTTTGGAAGAGTTTGTAAGAGTAAGACCGGCTGTGACACTTAGTGTAAACAAGCAACTAAAACCTACAATACCACAGCTATGCCTTATTCATCATGATGATATTTTGGAAGAGTTTATAAGAGTAAGTCTAGCTGTGATAATTAACGAAAGGAAATGCAACTAAAACCTACAACACCACAGCTATGCCTTATTCATCGTGATGATATTTTGGAAGAGTTTATAAGAGTAAGTCTAGCTGTGATGATTAATGTAAACAAGTATGAAACATAAAATTCAGAAACCTGCTTAAGCTAGAAATGAAAAACGAGACTAAAATACTTATCTAAGCCGTATGAACAAAGCTGCTCAGGTAGCAGGGGCCCTCTACCACCGGAGTAGCACGCAAAATATACTTCAAGATTGACTTAGCGCTTTCAATAAAGTGATGTTTTTTTCATTAAAAGAGAAATTACTTGAAAATAGAGTGTTTTCGGACTTCTGAAATCTAGCAATCAAACACAAAATCTAACCTTTTTTTCTCGGTCTCCCGAGTCACACTTATAATGAAATTACATAACTACTTTAGATAAAAACAGGGATAAGCGTCTTTCCCACTTCTAATCAAATTAAAACTCTTATTGAAGGTCTCGTACTTTGCTGCATACATCTGTAGAGTCCGTGTCCCAGTAGAAGTCTACCTCTTGGTTTTGGTTTCCCACGTGCATAACCACTTGGAGATTTTTACTCAAACTTCGTGGAGAGCAACAAATGATGTGGATGAGGTCTGGAATTCACCCATATGCGCTTTTCTTTGAGACGACACCTGTAACTCATTTAAACACTAAAATAGCTGCGGAACACGTGATCGGCTACGGAACGTCTGTATTATGTAGCTATTTTGCAGAAAATTATTAAAACAGCAAAAACCATGAAAATACAATATGTTAATCAATTGCATGTAACCTTTAAGCAATCCTAATCATTATTCATTGATTTTAGGCTTATGAAGTGATAAAAGAATGATGAAATGAAGTGAAGGTTTGTAAAAGAGAAGGCAATTCTAGGGCTCAACATACCCCCACTGCAAAACTATTGCATGTCCTCATGCAATTTCATCAAAACTTTATTCCATGTGCTCTGAAACCTCTGTTAGAACATCCAACTTTATCTTTTTGCTTCTTTTGGCCCTAATCTATTTTCTAATCTCTGTTAACTTTTCAGAAATTAGTTCTTCATCTTCCTCTTGTAGTGGAGTGTCAAGTTTATTTTCAATAACCATGTCAGTTTTTCTTCTTCTGCTCCATCAAAAGATTTGGCAAAAGATTTTGTAATCTCCTTATGGAAGCCATCAAATTTCTCTATAAAATTTAGCCTCCCTGCTTGTTGTAGTGGCTCCTTGACTTGTGGATATCCTTCCAAATACTAGACTTCAACTAGTTATGTCTTGACAATTGGCCACATTCCTCCTCTGTGCAGATTATCTTCCTCTTAGAATTAATTTTCTATGCTTGAAGCTAGATTGACTACAGAGTCTAATGCTTTATTTCTGAAACTGTATCTCTGTGTCTGAAGATGGATTAGTTGAAGAATGATGCTTCACCCTCAGAATTACCTTTCTGCACTTAGAGATGGATTGACTGCAAAGTGTAATGGAGGTGAATGGATGGAGGTAATTAAGCTATAAGGGAAAATGAAGTGGCTATGGATCTGATGGAGAATTTATGATGAACTTGTGGTGAAATAAGTGAATGATACAATCTTAAGGAGATGTGGAATAGTAATTTGGAATGTTGGATAAGGGATATGGCCAAGATATGTTAATCAATTCGAATGATAGGTTGTTTTAGGAAACATATGATTATACACATTGTATCTATTTCATGTTTTTGCTATTAAAATAATTTTCACAATTTACCTCAGAATTTTTGACCTTGTTAATTGCTATGCTTGATGTTGTTCCTTTGGTCCTCTTTTAACATATTGGTCTTCAAAACAGAATCCTTCAATTTCCTGTAATCATCATCACTTTATAGGTTGTACAATTGTGTCAGAACTGCTGAATAAGATGTGGCTGCAACATGAAATCTATAAAAAGAAATGAAGTATGACTATGGAAGATGGATGTGAAATGTAATGGAGTGCAAGTGGAATAGGACTTGTGAAATGAAATGAAAATGGCGTGAGATGGAGTGAAAGTGGAGTGAGATGGAGTGGAATTGTAGAATGAAATGAATTTTGCAATTTCTCTCAAATGGTACATCAGACCTCCCTAAAATTTTATGAGGTTGTTACCAATATTATTATGCATTTTCTGACGAAAAATATCTGCCATTGGTTACACGGAACTCCCGAAAAATGAGAAATGGCTGTAGGTTAAAGTGGCCAATTTCTTGAGGAATACACACTGAAATTTTCTGAAATTTTATGTGTTTATTCACCCTACCTCAATGCATTTACCATAAAAAATTCAAGACCAACGGATGCACAGTTTGAAAGTTATGATAAAATCAATTTCTGCCCTGTTTCACCCTTCATTTTACCCTTTTTTGCAACAAAAAAGTATGCCACGAACTCATTTTAAGGCCGAATTGAGTGATTCAAAAGGGAAACTGTGTATTTTTACCTTCTCTACTGCCACATGCTTCCAGAATTTCATTTTGATGAAGAAAATATGCTGCTGTGAAAAAATACTCAAATCTGTCCTAATCTGTCCATAATGCTGAAAAATGAGAATCTGCCTGAAAAACCCTTCTGAAATGCCCTTAAAAATTTCTTTTTTTCAAATTATGTCCATGTTTTACTCAATTTATCATATTCTAAGAAAACCCAGAAGCTCAGAATTTTTTATTTCTGCTCCAATCTCTTGCAATATTTGCGCCAAAACTGCCTCTGGAAAAAGTTGCAAAAAACGAAAACAGGCTGCTACAGCAATAGTTGCAGAAACTGCCACTTTCCGCAGCTGTTATTGAATTGAAAAAAATATGAACATGTTGCTACAATAAACTAATAAAATGCACTGAAACTAATAAAATGCATTGCTGCAAGTTGTTGTTGATTCCATAAAACCATTAGTCTTCATCAAAGCCAACATTCACGGTACAATTCTTACCATGCGAATAAATGTGTCGAAGTCGAGCATGGGAAGAAATCATTGGATTACCGATCAATAATGAAAATCGTTAACCAATGCAAGACAACTCACCAATAATGTAAATGAGTGTCAAGGTACCTCAGTGCATCTTGACAGGGACGAATGAATGTGTCGAAGTCGAGTCGCCTCCAAGATTTGACAATCAAGAGACATTGTTGTATTCCCATTGCTATCAATGAGGAGGCTTGCCATTGATGAATGCAAGCTCCAAGACACTTCAAATAATCTCTAATATTGATCCCAGATAAAGTGTTGAGGTCGATGGGACAAGATCTGTTGGAAGGTGGACCTTAAGGAATTCCACATCATCCAACTAGAGCATAGAACCAAGAATGATTTGAAGAACCATGAAAGATTGAAACCATAATGAAATTGTAGAACTTATTGTGAACTTTGCTCGCCAGTTGCCTGGTTTTCAAGCAAAGCTCATGTCCAATTGCGCCAACAAGCTGGTTTTCACGATAGGACTTATTTTTCTCTTTACTTTTTTTTTTTCTTTTTTTTTCTCTTTTTTTTTATGTCCTACTCTACTTGAAAAAGAAAATCTTGTTCAAGTATATGAGTACTTCCAATGGAACCATTTCTGTAACAAGATGATAGATAAACTCATATGCAGGTTTGAAAGACACTCTTTGATATGTACCTGTATATGAGATGCCAACTGTCTTGATTTAGATGATCTTAGAAGATATTGAATAATTGAGCATTGGGATTCGATGACTGACTTGAACCAAGATTCAATGTAATCTTGTCTTTCTTGTCTTTCCTCTTGTTATCACTCAGGTTTTCCTTGAAGTTGTGGAAAAGGAAAGTATACCCAAGGTAACCACAAACCAACCTTCAGATGCAGAATCTAGCCAATCTGCATCCAGAGAGGGCTCTCTCTTTATAATTTATCTTTGTTCTTAGAAAGTTTTAGGCTAGTTATAAGTCCAAGAGTTTTGATTTTGTTTGAATGGTGGAATCCGTCAACTAGGGCAAGGTTGAATATTTTCAGTCCATTGGGCTATGGAGTCAAAGGATGGCTTTACTGGATTACTATTCTATACACAAGATGGCTTTGCAGGGCAAGATAGCCAAACAGAGAACAATCCTTAAAATTTAAAGTGGATGGAATGGGTTTGAAGAGATGAAAGGCAGCTAAGAATCTTTCACCATGTTCAAAAGAAAGAAATGAAATGATTACAAACAAAGAGCAGTGAAGAATTCTTTATTATAGTAATCAAGAATGTTTAAATTAGCAAAGCAAGATCATTTAAGAATTCATGCTTATAACCAATTTAGAGGAAAACATTAAGAATAATCACATCTGAAACCAGAGTACAATTAAGTAAATTTTGATTCAATCCTTTATGTAAATTATTCAGAAATGGACACAATGATATTATAAATAGATATAACACTTAAGACATAGGATAGAAAGACTTATTGAACTGCAGTCCGACACATGAATCCTGCAAAAAGTCCTGAGCTTCAAATTGTCATCCAGCAAGCCACGAATAAATTTCTCCAAAACGCTTTTATTCCAAAAACTTCAATGTCACAGCAAAGTAATAGAATCCACCCAAAATACTTCCAATAGTGAAGTATTTATACAAATTCTAAACTAAAATATCTTGAAAAAATATCAAAATTGGTTCACAAATCTCTCCAACTATTTTACATAAATAGAACTTAAGTAAAGGATACTCAAACTAATGCATCTATTTGGCACTATTTTTGATGTATAGGTGATGACAAAGAGGAGAATTCGAATTTGATCCAACTCTTAGTTGATGATGAGGCATCCAAGTCACTAACTGCTTCCTTTCTTTGTGCAATTCTGCTCCAACAATTCTGCAAATTTGGGGTCCAATGATACCTTTATATTTCTCAATCCGTAATAGATATGTAAAAAGTGAAAGATTTTATTGTATATAAATATGTTGGTGAGATAAACCTCTTTCACTTTCCTAAAATTTCTCTCCAGCTGTGCAAAATAGGCTCTGCAAAAAGATGTGTAAAACAGAGTTTTACAGAGTCTGAAAAATAGCCTCTAAAGATGTGCATGTATCTCTCAGCCTGAAATCACTGTGGAAAAAATGAGATAGGTTTTTGTAGATGGTTCGCTTAGGAAAAAAAACCTTCTTCAGTGTTGTAAAATGTATTTCTAATTGGCCACAATATTCTCTGTAAAATGATGACTTAACAGGAATTTTCTGCAAACAATGCTTTCCAACATTGTTTAATATTTCCAAAACCATAATGGCTGTTAGAAAAGTGAGAGAGGTTTTTGTAGATGGCCCCTTTAAGAACATAAACCTCCTTCAGTTTTTTAAAATTAATCTTGGATTGATCACAATAGTTTCTACAAAACTATGACTAAAATATGCAATTTCTACAAAAATGTTCCTTATTGTTATGTTTTTTCATATTTTTACTTTCTTGCTCTTTTGACTGTTTTACTTTCACTTTAGACAAACCTAAATGTTGGTGAAAGTATTTTCAACCATTTTACTGCCTCTGTAACTTCATTTTTACTGTTTACCTTTTACTTTTTACTGCTCTGTAACTTCATTTTAACTTTCACTGACTTTTACCTGATACACTTTAACCACTGATAGTCTTTAGCTGTTATGCTTTCTAACCTCTGTTTGAATAGATTTGATAACAATCTTGGAGTAAAAAAATCTTATGACTAGTATTAAGACTATTTATCCAAGGATGTGATCTTCTGATCACCTCTTCAGGGGACAACCGAGTAGATTTTTCAAGCAATTCCCCAATGGACAAGGGAGTGAGGTTTTGACCAGGTTCAAAATGTAGCATTGCATTGATAGCTTGGGGAGTAATGGGGAAAATAACACTCTGGTCAGGGGAAATTACTGCTCTTTGAGTTGGATCATAGTTAGAATGGCAGTAGTGGATAATTTCTGGGAAAGTAATGACTGAGGGGATGAGATATCTTGGGAGATTGGATTCCCACAACCCAATGACATCTTGCCCCTTCGAATAATCGTCTTTGCAGCGACAATAACTCAGAAGGGGGCTTTCATCAAAATGCAAGTCTTTAATCTGAAAATCTTTATCCACTAAGGGAAAATAATCTAACTCTCTGTGGGGGGCATTCAGTGGAGTCACATTCAAGGCTGCCGGGGCTTCCATTTTGGTTCTTGTGGGTTCAAAATGGAAGTTTCTGGGTTTTCTTCATAGGCCGGGCGTGATTTCAGTTTAAATGAAGGAAATTAACATAATTGCTGTTTCAGGGGAATAATTCACAGTTTTAAACCTCAGGGAATGATCTTAGCGATAAAATTTGATCACTAATCCAGTGGAAAACAAGGAAAACAGACTTTCTTTTGAAGTTCGAAGCGCTATAGGATAAATACCTATTCTTGGAGGAAAACTGGGTTTTAACAGGTATCAGGTGGTAGCACGAGGATGCTTGAACACTGGTCCGGTGGAATTCTGGATCGAAATTGGATAGAACAGTAGATTTTAGTGAAAATTTGAATTTTGCAGCAGAAGGTGCAGTCGCTTTCGAATAATGAAAATGACATAAAAAACACGAAAATTTGTTTTATTTCCAAAGTCAAAAAGGGGTTTTTAGTTTATCGAGGAATGACGTCATGGAAGTACGGGATGACATGTGGCAGGGGTCGGGCGGTAAGCGGTAATTCCTGCACCGCTTATGGACAAGAGTGGTATTAAACGAGTGGGCAGCGATTCCATTGGAGCATTGACACGTGGACGGAGGACTAGTCCAATACCACCAAGCCCCCGCGCGTTAATGCTCTTACAAGGGACGGCTGGCGGAATTGATGTGGAGCGTTGATCTTTGGAGGGGGAGATCGGATGGTGGAAGGGACGGGGAGATGGTTGGGGTTTATCGTGCGGGCCCGGTGGGGTTTTAAACGTGTTTAACTTTATTAAGTATCCCGGGGGGCGTCTAATAGGTGGAAAAGTTTGGTTATTAACTAATTCTGATAATTAATTAATCCCATGGTATAATAGAAATAGGGGTGGCGGTGGGGTTTCGATTGTGGTTGAAGCGTCGGGTGGGATGCCAAGTGGATGGGCCACGGTGGCATGGGGGCTTTTCCGAAGTTTTGGTTTTAAAAATAAAACTTCGGGTTTATTCTTTTTGTGTTAAACATATATATCATATGTTTAAAGCTTTTCTCATATATGTTTTTTTTTTATTATATGATAAATTAACCGATATAATTAACTTATCATAAGGGCGGAGATATTATATAATGATATATTTTAACCAAAGGGCGCAAAATGTGGGTTTTCAATGAATAATTAGGAAATAAATACTTTGGTTAAAATCATAATAGAGGGGTTTTTGGGATATTAATTTAATAGGAGTTATATACTTAGGATAAAGGATTTTCACTAGGGATTTAATAACTAGAGTTAAACATTAATATGACCAAGGGACAAGGGAACTCAAAATACTTTGCACATCTAAGAAAGTGACAATTTTTGAAGTAAATTACAATATATCACCTTCAACACTTAAACTTAGAATAGTAAGTTATTTTGAGGGATTTTTATGGAATTTTGTATGATTTTCCTAAGTAAAATTGGATTTTACTTAGGAAAAGGTTAAAAGTGAATGATTATAATGGCAAATAATGTCAAGTACTTAGGTCTTTTTAGATCATTAGGCCGAGGGTCCGGTCCCTCCAAAAGTCAAGGAAATGCCTTGAGCCCCTCTAATCTTCAAACACCTTAGCACTTTTAGGGAAATTAGTAAAAATCTTAGGGAAAAAGTGATGTGGGAAGTTAATGATTTTGACTTTGTTTTCTTTGAATTCCAGTGTATTTCTTGCTTCAGTACTTGTGATGAAAGTAAAGGATTTAACACATTCAGTAGCATCATTCATCACATGAAACTTTGCAACACCATCTACCTACCCTATCTACTTGACACTACCATTTTCTCTTCTTTATTAGGGTGCATTTGGACTTGCCAACCCTTATCAGTCTTTTCCTTTTACATGGCAAATCTATCTAATACTACTCTTATTACATCCAAGGGCTCAGATTAAACTGTTGATCACCTTTTATTAACTCTACCTATCTACTTATCTGCCAAGATTAAACTGTTTGGTCAGATATTTATTCACTATTCTACAACATGAAATTGAAAAATGAATGAATCAAGTTTATACAGTTTGACTCTTCATAAATTGTGGCAAAGTTTAACAAGCTGCACACAATTACTTATTTACAAAAAATGAAATAGTAGTGGCATTTGGATTTGCACACTTTCCTTGGTCTATTTTTTCTTGGGGTTCATTTCTTTCACTTTTTTGACCATTTTATTCTTTTTACCCTTTGATTTTTCTTTTAGGGTATACTCTCTTTATATTTTTTAAAATTTTTTGATTTTTTTTTATTTTTCAAGAATATGGAACACCTTTGCGCAAGAAAAATGTTTGAACATATTCCATAGTTCAATCAAGACAATCATGAAAAATGACACCTATTGGTATAGGAGTCTAACACCTCTATCATGAAATGCAAGTCTTCAGAGATGTGATCTTCATTCATAGAATCTAGTGATAGGCATGCATGAGACTTTTCAATCTCTGGTTCCAATATCTCCTCTTTATCAATAGACATCCATGATTCTTGGACCTTATCTGAGTCTTCTTCTTCTGGTTGTTGTTCTTCAATGATAGTTGGTGAATCATTTTGCAATACCTCAAAATTGTAAGTTGATTGAGGTGTTTTATTGTTTGGGATATGAAATGGTTGTGGAGGTAGTGGAGTGGGAATGAATTTTTGGGGTGCTTGTGTGGATGATAATGGGAAAGGTTGAATTGAGGTCAAATGAGGGTGATATTGATGTTGTGGTGGAGGCAAATGGTATGAATAACATTGATGATGGTATTGAGGATAGAGAGGGAAAGATTGAGGATATGGTGGATTTCCTTTATAGGGCCTTTGCCAACTTTGTTGCCAATATTGGTTTTGAGGTTGGGATTGAGATGGCCAAGGTTTCCAAGGTTGGTTTTGAGGTTGGGATTGAGATGCCCAAGGTTGCCAAGGCAAGGGTATTTTCCAATTACCTTGAGATTGTTGTGCATAACCTTGATACTGTGCATAAGGATATTGCATCATATTGGGTTGATGAGGCTGCCATAGTCCTCTTGGAGCTACATAACAAAGTTGCTCTTGTGCTTGATTTGCTCCATTATCCTTCTAGTAAATTTACTTCAACCCTGGTAATGATGGGAAATCTTCAGTAGTATGTGATCCTGCACAAATTTTACACATTTTAATGTTATCAAGTGGACATTCATGCAAAACATGTTTCTTTCTACATTTAGGGCAAAATATAAATGAAGAAACTTTTTGCTTGTTTTGTGTTCTTAGCATGTCAGTTTGTTCACTTAAATTACCAAGAATGTTTAGAAAATTGTTAGGTTCAGTTTGACTTACCAATCCTGATGCTGACTTACTTACTTTTGCCATAAATGGATCTTGAGGGGATCTTACACACTTTTCTTTTCCTCTTGATATGTTCTTGCATAGTTCACAAATTTCTTGAAATGGAAATTGATAGACATCTCCTTTTCCCACCAAATTAAGAAGATCAATCCATTCGTCCTTTATAGCATCTAGTAGGAGAGTTTTTAATGCATCTGATCCTAAATTATGCAATTTAGATCTTTTGATATTATAAGTAAATCTCTCCACTAAATCTTCTAGGCTTTCATCCTCTTTTTGGTTCATCTTAAAGACTTCATTTCTAAGGTCATGGTGCATGCAATAACCATTATATTTTTCCAAAAATACTCTTTTCATATCATCCCATGTCCCTATAGAATTTGTTCCTAAAGTCATGAACCATCTAAGAGCTCTATCCTTCAATGTTGCCGGAAACAAATTCAATTTTTGCGTGTGCAATGAGTAGCCATAAGATCTACAAATTATTTCAAATTCAAAAAGAAAGGTTTATGGGTCTTCTAATCTCATACCTTTGAAGTTAGGAAGTACAGATGGATGGATGTTCTTCATTTGAACATTGATATCAGTTTCTTGAATGGGAAACCCAAAAGGATCTTCCTCATTGTCATCATCTCCATCCATTTCTTCAACCTCCTTTGTCACCTCTTCTTCTACCTGCAAAAATATGAATTCATGATGTGGATGTGTGGCTCTTACTGCACCACATGATATAGTGGGTGTGGTAGGTGATTGAAGTTTTTTTTTTTTTTTTTTTTTTTTTTTTTTATGTAAGAAATAAGGTTACCTAGTTACACTTCCCCGGCAACGGTGCCAAAATCTTTGTGCTCAACTTTGATAACATTAATTTTCAACCAGGGCTAGTAAACTGTTGAAGTGAAGTGCACCATATGTGCCTAGGTAACCTCTTCCTACTTCGTTGTGTTTATTGTTTTCTGATGTTTTTGGTTTTATTGTTTTATGTTTGAAAAGGGAAAGAACTAAATGCTGGTGAAAATAAGTTGTTAGCCTAAAATATGGATGGAAAATAAAAAATGAAAATACTAAAATAGAGCAAAGCCTAAACTATGGCTGGCAAACAACAAATGCAAATACTAAAACAGAGCAAAGCCCAAACTATGGCTGGCAAACAACAAATGCAAAGCTTGATAATGACTTCATTGCAAGGTGTCAAACCAGGAGGTAACTCCTCAAATCAGAATGTGTATTAGCTGAAGAATTCATATGTATTTATACATGGAGGTGAGACCATTGGGATTCATCTCCCAATGACTCTTGGCCTTCCTTATTTCCTAATATTAAATAATATACAATTACATGTGCACACCCATCCCATAGGATTAGGTGTCAACATTCCCTCCTTTAATCCGAAGCGATGTTGGTGAGTCCAAGCATCGATATGAACTTTTCAAACTTTTCTCTTCCAAGTGCTTTGGTGAAGATGTCAACAGTTTGCTCATTTGTGGAACAATGATGTAGATGGATGGTTTTGGCCTGAACATGATGTCGAATTAGATGGTACTTTGTATTGATTTGCTTTGTTCGATCATGGAACTTTGGGTTCTTGGCCAACTTTATTGCAGAAGTGTTGTCAATCATGAGTGGTGTGGAATACATTTGTTTCATTTGCAAATCTTCCAGGATTTTCTGGAGCCACACAATTTCCTTTGTTGCTTCAGCTGCTGCCACATATTCTGCCTCGGTCGTGGAATCTGTTGGAACTGACTGTTTGCGTGATCTCCATGAGACAGCTCCTGATCCAAGACTCATGGTGTAACCTGTAGTAGACACCCTTGTTTCTTTGTCGCCATCAAAGTCTGAATCAGAATATCCGATCAAGCTGAAGTCGCCTACCTGTGTATATTTGAGTCCAAAGTCTTGAGTCCCCTTCAAGTACCTTAACACTCTTTTTGCAACAGACCAATGTCCTTCACAAGGTTTTTGCATGAACCTTGAGAGGATTCCAACAGCAAATGAAATGTCAGGTCTAGTGGTGGTCAGGTAGATAAGACTTCCTATAAGCTGTCTATACTTAGTTGCATCCTCAAATTCCTTCCCTTCAATAGATGTGAGCTTCAAGTTTTGTTCCATTGGAGTGGTTAAGGAATTACATTCATCCATGCCAAACTTGGTCAAGAGATCTCCAATGTACTTCTTTTGAGAAAGAATATGAATTTAGGATGTTGAATTACTTCAATACCCAAATAGTAATGAACATGACCCAAATCAGTCATTTCAAAACCTTTCTTCAACTCTTTCTTCATGGATGCACTATAGCTCTCATTGTTCCCTGTTATCAAAAGATCATCTACATATACCACAAGATATACAACTGTTTTTCCAACTTTCTTAACAAACAAAGTTGCATCATCAAGATCAAAATGTTTGAATTCAAGTTTCAGAAGATTCTCGGTTAATTTCTCATACCAGGCTCGTGGTGCTTGCTTGAGGCCATACAAGGATTTTATAAGCTTGCAAACTTTGTGTTCTTGACCCTTTACAACAAATCCTTCTGGCCGGGACATATAAACTTTCTCCTTTAGATCTCCATTCAAGAAGGCTGTTTTTACATCCATCTGATGGACTTTCCATCCATTATGAGCTGCTAAGGCAAAGAGAGTCCGGATGGTGGTCCATTTTGCTGTGGGAGCAAAAGTTTCTTCATAATCGACTCCTTCTTTCTGTGCGAATCCTTTTGCCACAAGCTTGGCCTTGTGCTTGTCAAGTGAGCCGTCTGCTTTGTACTTGTTCTTGTAGACCCACTTACAGCCAATTGGTTTCGTTCCCAAAGGCGGATCAACCAGCTTCCAAGTGCCATTATTTATCAAGGCATCATACTCCTTCTGCATCACTTCTTTCCATTCATCATGAGAAGCGGCTTCTTTGAAGGAAGTTGGTTCATGATCTGTAGACAAACTCAATTCATAGTTATAAGCAATATCCATATCAACAGGGGAATCAGAATTATCTACATCACCTTCGATTTGTTGAGTGGAACTTCTTGTTCCTATTTTTCCAACCTCGTCGGGATGAACATTCTCCAGTGTCTTTGTCAGCCATTTGGGAGGACCTTTCTGAGATGGCCCAGGCTGGTCATTTGACTTAGTTGGGATTGATTCAAGATTCAATCTCCCAATTCTGTCAATCACATCATCCAATGTGTCATCCGTGGTTATTTCTTCATGTGGGGGAGAGAGTGCTTCAGGACATGATTCCACAGTTTGATTCAATATCGGAATCCCCCCTTCAAGATGTGGAATCACATTATCAAATTCTTGGAAAGACTTTGCATGTGTGGATCTATCCAGGCGATCAAGTTGCCGCTCAACAACCTTGTCACTCTTGGAAGATTCAAGAAATATGACATCTCTTGCTATCACAAACTTCTTATTTGTTTCATCATAGAGACGATATCCTTTGGAGGTATTGGAGTACCCCAAGAAGATACATTTTCTACTTCTAGCACCAAGTTTGTTCCTTTGACCCTTGGGTATCAAGCCATAACAGGTGGACCCAAAGACCCTGAAATGCTTTACCGAAGGAATGTGGCCATGCCACATTTCAAAAGGAGTTTTGTTTCTAATTGAACTTGAAGGACACCTATTCTTTATGTAAACAGCACATAGAACTGCATCAGCCCAAAACATCAATTTTACATTTTGAAAAATAACATGGAGCGGACCATATTTAAAATAGTTCTGTTCATTCTTTCAGCTACACCGTTCTGTTGTGGATTATATGGCACAGTTGTTTGATGTTTGATTCCATGTTGATGAAGATAATTTTCAAATTCGTTTGAAGTGTATTATTTTCCATTATCAGTACGTAGAGAGCCAATATTAGTTTGTGCATCATTTTCAATCCATGCATGAAAATTCTTGAATGTTTGAAAAGAATCAGACTTGTTCTTCAATAAGTAAATCCAACACATTTTGATTTGAGGAGTTACCTCCTGGTTTTTCTCTGAAGTTTCTTCTTCCTCTTCCTCTTCTGCCATCTCTTCCTCTGGATGAATCTGAAGCATGACTCTTTTCTCTATGTGCCAAGTATGCAGCCTCTTCAGAAGATGAAGGGACTGTCATCTTCTTTTGAAGGAGGGAAAAAAAAACTTTGCTGGAGAATCTCTTTTGAAGGAGAGAAAACAAAAACACTTTTTGCTGGAAAATATACTCAATTTAAAAGGACAGAAACTCTTTTGCTAAAAGACACTGAATTTTGCACCAAAAAAAAAAATATATATATATATATATATATATATATGTATATTTTTTTATTTTTTTTTGTTTGAAGAAAAATTGTATTTAAAGTCTGGTGGGGGGGGGTTATTATGACTGAGGGGAAGTGGTATGAGGGGCGGTATGGAGTGTTAAATGGGACAGAGGGGTGACATTATGGTGGGAGGGTAAATATGACATCGCGGTAATGAGCAATAGACAGAGAGCGTATTATATAGATAGAGGACAGAGCGTATGAGCAATCAACGGAGGTTGGTATTATATATGAATGGTATTGAAAGTGGAAGAGGGGGGTGGTATTGAATAATGTAATAAAGAGCGTGGATGACGACGTAGGTAGGGAGAAAGAGGCAGACGGAGCTAACGAAAGAATTAATGTGGGAGTTTTGTTATGAGTGGGGCCCGGAGTTTGTATCGAAACGAGACATCGTTAATATTATATGACATTTGTATTATGAACAATGGTATAATATAACGTATTAAATATATATAAGAGAGCGTTGTATTGTATATAATACAACAGAGTGGGGGAGGGTCCTCAAGCGACAGGGATAGTGACAGTTAAGACGGAGAGGAGTCGTTTAAAATGGAGGGGTCGTAGGGAGTGTATGCATGGAGAGGGAGCTCGCGGATGAGGTAGCGTTCAGAGCAGCATGGGTAATGCGTTTGAATGGGGTAGAATAGCAGTGAATAAATGCGTTTGAATGTGGTTTAAGGAGAATGCTGTAGAGAGGGGGGCGTGTAGAATGTAGTGGGGGTGGGGTGATAGCGGAGGTAGGGTAGATATGGAGACGACACGTTACAGTTGGGCGTAATGCTGTAGAGAGGAGCAACGTATTACAACCAGCTGTAGGCGGTGGCACTGTATTATTTAAATATGACAAAGCTGTATTGCAGTGAGAGCGCTATTATATGGACAGAACGATGCATACCACGTTGTATTATTGACTATGACAGAGTGCTGAATGGAGTAGGGATAGCAGATGGCGGGTGAGGGAAATGTGAGGTGCGTTGGGTAGGTGAGGGAGAAGTGAGGGCGAACGTATTGGGTTGGGTAGGTGAGATTTTGAAATTGCAGGACTTTAATTACCGAATTTGCAGGTGTGTGCAGGGGCTACAATTTGCAGTATTTCAGGAACTGCAGAATTGCAGAATCTTCAGGAGCTGCAAATGTCAGAGCTGTGCAGAGATAAAAAAAATGCAGAATAACAGTATATAGCATCAATTTAATGGAGCAACAAAACTATACAGAAAATTTGACTGAGCAAAGGAATGAGGGAGTAACACCACAGGCAAAAATGCCAATAGTGGGACTGGCTCTGATACCATGTCAAACCAGGAGGTAACTCCTCAAATCAGAATTTTTATTGAATGAAGAATGAACATGTATTTATACATAGAGGTGAGGCTATTGGGATTCATCTCCCAATGACTCTTGGCCTTCCTTATTTCCTAATATTAAACTAATATACAATATTGAATATTCTCACCCAACCCTAAGGATTAGGTGTCAACGGTATAC